>OZ038489.1:104364754-104444754 GCA_964036315.1 Acanthosepion esculentum | reverse complement strand
GATTAACGTATTATTAATATTGTAATAATTATTATTATTATTATTTATACAAATTCATACGTTTTTATTTTTAATTATTCATACATATTAATGTTTTTATGAATATTTATAAAATATGTTATGACATATTTAGTCGAGAATTTAAGGAACCTGATTGAACTAAGTAGCTAAAAAACTAAAACTATAAATTAAAAAACGCAAGTCATATTCATAAATAGTCTCGGGAGATGGAAGCTTTATTACTGATGTCATTCATGGTGCCAAATACGTTTCGAAATATTTAAAAAGGTAATCGTGTGCAGCCTCTTTCTCAGATCGATGTTTAAGGGCGGTTACAGATGAAATATGCGGTAGGTCATTACGAGGACCACACTTATTCTAGATTCATGTAATGGCGCTAAAGTATCATAAACAAGGAACTGTACCAAATAAAATAAACCACATCACACGAGGAATAATGTCTACGGCAACATATAAATGTAACAGTACATGAATCGCGAAGAGAAACTAATGACGTAATGAAGATGTCGACGTTCCATTCTACGTCTATGGCCATCCATATTGGAAAGAACCATAACACATACAGGAATTAAAATGCGCGTTTTTATCAATTCATTATATTTTTATATCTTCCCTAATATTTATTGACAGTTAGTTTGGAGAGCAAATGCAATAACTGTATTTAAGAAACGTAAGTGTCAGAAAGATTATTTTAAGAGTAAAACTTTAGAGACTTCAAACGAAATTAGCAGAGGCTGCTCGGTCAATGAATGGTGAATGTTTCCTTATAAAGACACGGCTTATGCAACCATTATTATATAATTAGTTTCATTGTTTTATATATATTTTCTATATTTTCACTTTAGTACTAATAGAGTATTACAATACATAAGATTTTATCAGAAAAAAGTACTTCAAAGACGAGATTTGAAATTTAGATCTCGTTTGAAATACTGACGAATTCACAAATTGATTGATCAGATTAAGCTTATGATGAGTAATTAGAAATAATTCATAACTGATAAATGTTTCTTTCGTTCCTGTTTAATGCGTAAATAATTGCACACAATTGATTTATGCGTTTGTTTTCTTTATGTGAATCTTTTTCATTGTTTATTTCTTATAAATTCCTTTGATTGTTTCGTTTCTGTTTTCATTAAGCCTTTTATGTTCTGTTCATTTATTTTGTCTTTAGACTTTACTTAATAAGGTTTTTTTTTTCGGTTTTATTTCCTTTCAAATTTTTTTTAATTTTTATTTTTCCTTCCGGTGTAGAAAATCGTGGGAGGAGTGGCAGGTTTGATTCCATATTTAGAATCAGGAAGTTAGTTGTTCCAACTGACCTCCCCGGCAATATGTAATTATTTATGCAAGATATATAAGAACAGGAATACATATACACATATAATCACACACACATATATGTATATGTATATTTAAATATACGTTAATATGTGCAGTGAGACAAGCAGACAGACAAACTGACAGACATATAGATAGATATAATTTCCAGCATACTACATCGAGTAAAGGAAAAGAAATAAAAAATGAATCCCAAAATATGTAACACACCTAGTATCGCGAATGTGTATATATATATATACAAGAAATTATTAGAAGGATTTGACATAAACATAATTAAGTAATTCAACGTGTTTTAGAAGAAATCTCAACAGAATGCGGAAAGCACTGGATGGCCGTTTCGTCATGTATTTTGGACATACACTACCAGGAATTGAAACCCGGACAGTTACGTTATTAAGCAAACGTCATACCAACTGTACCACTGGCTGCGGTCACGAAGATGTAACGAATTAAATTCGACATATCGCCGCTCATTCACATATTCCCTGGGGGAACTCATCCAAGTTCCTTTAACCAATGACTGTGCGCCCGAGAGCTACGACTACTATCACCAAGCCGTTACATCCAGAGCATTAGAAGCCGGCTCAAGCAAGGATATACAATAAATTATTAGGAGGATTTGAGATAATCATAATTAAGTAAATCATCAAGTTTTAGAAGAAACCTCAACATGCAGAAAGCACTGGACGGCCGTTTCGTCCTATATTTTGGATTCATCAGTCCATCCACAAACAGGAATTGAAACCCGGACAGTTACGTTATTAAGCAAACGGAATATGTGAATGAGCGATGCTATGTTGAGTTTAATTCGTTATATCTACGTCACCGGTGCCGGTGGTACAGTTGGTATGACGTTTGCTTATTAACGTAACTATTCGGGTTTCAGTTCCTGTTAGTGGATCTCCCAAATACAGGATGAAACGGCCGTTCAGTATTTAACATAATTATGTTCATGTCAAATCCACCTAAAATTTTTTTACATATATATATATGCAGACACAAAACTATGTGTGTTATATTTTGGGGGATTAATTCTTTATTTCTTTTCCTTTACTCGATGTAGTATGCTGGAAATTATATCTATCTATCTGTTTGTCGGTTTGTCTGTCTGCTTGTCTCACTGCACATATTAACGTATATGTAAATATACATATTCATATATATGTGTGTGATTATATGTGTATATGTTTTCCTGTTCTTATATATCTTGCATAAATAATTACATATTGCCGTAAGTGTGATTGAGAGTGCAACAGAATGAGAACGGAATATAAATATGAAATCTCTTTTTAAACACATTTTCCATATTTCATTCTTAATCATTGTTATTTTTATCACTTCTTTCATTTCTGCTCTTTTTCGGGGGTGGGGAGGTCAGATGGAACAACTAACTTCCTGATTCTAAATATGGAATCAAACTTGCCACTCCTCCCACGATTTTCTACACCGGAAGGAAAAATAATAATAATAAAAAATTTGAAAGGAAATAAAACCGAAAAAAAAACCTTATTAAGTAAAGTCTAAAGACAAAAGAAATGAACAGAACATAAAAGGCTTAATGAAAACAGAAACGAAACAATCAAAGGAATTTATAAGAAATAAACAATGAAAAAGATTCACATAAGGAAAACAAACGCATAAATCAATCGAGTGCAATTATTTACGCATTAAACAAGAACGAAAGAAACATTTATCAGTTATGAATTATTTCTAATTACTCATCATACGCTTAATCTGATCAATCAATTTGTGAATTCGTCAGTATTTCAAACGAGATCTAAATTTCAAATCTCGTCTTTGAAGTACTTTTTTCTGATAAAATCTCATGTATTGTAATACTCTATTAGTACTAAAGAGAGAATATAGAAAATATATATAAAACAATGAAGCTAATTATATAATAATGGTTGCATAAGACGTGTCTTTATAAGGAAATATTCACCATTCATTGACCGAGCAGCCTCTGCTTATTTCGTTTGAAGTCTCTAAAGTTTTACCCTAAAATAATCTTTCTGACACTTACGCTTCTCTAATACAGTTATTGCTATTGCTCTTCAAACTAAATGTCAATAAATATTAGGGAAGATATACAAATATAATGAATGGATAAAAACAGGCATTTTAATTCCTGTATGTGTTATTGTTCTTTCCAATATGGATGACCATAGACGTAGAATGGAACGTCGACATCTTCATTACGTCATCAGTTTCTCTTCGAGATTCATGTACTGTTACATTTATCTGTTGCTGTAGACAATATTCCTCGTGTGATGTGGGTTATTTTATTTGGTACAGATCATTGTTTATGATACTTTAGCGCCATTACACGAATGTAGAAGAAGTGTGGTCCTCGTAATGACCTACCGAATATTTCCTCTGAAACCGCCCTTACACTTCGATCTGAGAAAGAGGCTGCACACGATTAACTTTTTAAATATTTCGAAACCTATTTGGCACCATGCATGACATCAGTAATAAAGCTTCCATCTGGCGAGAATATTTATGAATATGACTTGCGTTTTTTTAGTTTATAGTATTAGTTTTTTAGCTACTAGCGGAGTTGTGGAAAAGTACTCTTAGTTCAGCCTGGCCTGCAATCAGGTTCCTTAAATTCTCGACTAAATATGTCATAACATATTTTATAAATATTAATAAAAACATTAATATGTATGAATAATTAAAAATAAAAACGTATTAATTTGTTTAAATAATAATAATTATTATTATTATTATTACTATATAAATAAATAATAATTATTACAATATTAATAATAAGTTAATCACCCACACATGGTGATCAGAGACGGCAAACGCAAAATGAGCTTCGTTATTTGCAGGGCCCTCCCTGTTGGTTGTGATATTTATTTGAAGATTTTCGAAAACAATCAATATACAGGACCTTCAAATAGGAATCTCAAAAATGAGGACATCAACAATTCCAGTTGTGGTAGGCGACCGCAACGGGGATTAGCGAGAAGCCTTAACAGACAGGCATACTCGAATTCAAGACGCTAGCCATTATTTAGTATATTAAATTTATGTATTTATCAATACAGTGGCTCGGATTGAGGAATCATAGAGCCGTGTTCGAATTCCAGCCGAATCCATTATATTCATTTAGGCGCTAATACCCTTGGGAGATGTGTGAATACTCTTCTTCTCCCCCATTTATGGGGAAATAGCAGGACAGACTCGGTTCTATGGCCTGGGATGACAACTGGGTTAGCGCAGAAAGAAATGGAAAACGACTGCAGGAAAAAATCTACCTCGTCAGTCATGTATCGAAAGATACATGATCGCCTAATCGTGTATGACGCATGACACTTAACTGACTGATACAATTGATTATATTTTATATGATCAGGTTATATTAAATTACATTACTTATTTAGACATATATAGTTTATCCATATATACCGTGTTTAAATACATTTATTTATATTTATATTTGTTGAAAAAGAATTCGACTGAAAAGACCAGCGTAAAGATAGTGGGTGAATGACCGTGAATTCTTCCTTCTTTTTCGACCCTCAACCCTAGGGTCAAGTAACCAAAGCAACAACAGTTAAGAAATCTAAGAACAATTTGTTTGGAATGTCGGGCAAAATAAACTGGTTGGTATGAGGTGAAGGGAAACCTCTGCCCTCACATCTCCCGCCACTCTAAATGGAAGGCTGTTAAAGCGGAGGAGATTGAGGCGTTTAAGCCTTAAGACTCTTCGGTCGACATCACCGCTCCACTCACGTAAGTCTATTCTTCATTTTTTTTCCAACATTTTTATTTACTGTATATGTACATATATATTTATCTATAGAATATATTTTGTATTTATAATATTTATTTATACATAGTTCACAGAAACTGATTAAATATTATATATATACATGAAAGGAAATAAAGTCACTAAGACGCAAGGGCTTACTGTGAGGAAAAGAATATGCGAAAATTGAAAAAGGTCATTAATCTGAGACAACAGCAAAAGAAAAAGAATTATGAACCCAAATTTTAACGACTGACATTGCATTTAAACTTTAGGGATCGATGGAGTCTGGAAGGCAAAAATAAAAACGGAAGTGCGAGAGAAGAAACTGTGAGCAAAGACTTAGAAAAGAAAATTATTACCTATGAGATTTTAAGTGATTCATTTTCTTTAATTAATAATTTTTTTGATATTCTTTGATTAATAATAATTTGGCTCTGTCATTTCATATAAAGTTCTCCCTGGATCTATAACCTCCTGGAAATTCTATACGGATTACAATATTGTATCATTAATACTTAGTGTCCATCTCACTGAATGAGAGAGAGATATATAGAGAGATAGAGAGAGAGATATAGATAGATAGATAGATAGATAGATAGATAGAGAGAGAGAGAGAGAGAAATAGACAGAAAGAATGCGTAATTATAAATGTACCAAATATGCATCCCAAATATGTCATTAAATAACAACGGTAAATTGTGTATACTCAAGATTTTATGTTGATTGTCGGATTTCATATTGATATGTTTTGTATCAAGATTAAAATGGTCAATAATCTTTCATTTTTAATAAATTTAGTTTTTTATTACATATATTTCCCAGTGTTAAAGATATTTTCAAAAATTGTGAGTGTCGTGTAAGTTAAGAAAAATGACTAAATACAAGATATTTAGGAGTGGTGGTAGTAAAATTTGATTCTATTAAATGTATATATATATGTGTGTCTGTGTGTGTTTGTGTCTTTGTATATATATATATATATATATATATATATATATATATATATATATATATATATATATATATATATATGAATATAAAAGTGAACATATACAGATTCGTAAACACTGCCACAATTCAATATTATATTATAATAATAGTATGTGGCAGAAACACCCCCCACCGTTAAATCAGTGAACTTCGATATTCCGATGAATAAGACATAAGATTATGGGTTGTATAGAAACAACAGCTTCGTATTTAATTAAACGAGCACGTGTAGGAACATTGATACCGGAATAATTGCCTCAGTTATTTAAAAACTTGGAATTTCACAATAATGTTGTTACAGTTTTGAAAACAATTGCATATTCTGATGTAAAATTGAACCTTAACGATGGAATATTGAAATAATATACGAAAATAAATTGGGAATTAATACATTTTCATATAAAATCAAACCATCCCAGAATATTAACGGGAAGAATCACACACACACATACACATACACACATACGCATTGAGTCACTCAAGCTACTTATCTTCAGTGTATTTTAAAAAAATATTAAATATGTTTACCAGTCACCATTGCAGGTGGCGCGATATTAAAAGATATTAAAATAGGAGAATTTCGATACAATTTTGAACAATAAGAAAAAAATAAAGAAAAGCAATGATAATTTCGTTAAACCTCACAAAACACATTCCAACGAATATAGGATTCTTACTAAGAATACAGTAAAAAATATCTACATTGCGATGCCCAAAATGGAGAGAACTAATAACGAACATCACCAGAAAATTTTACCGGTTAACATTAAAAGTAAATCACAAACATGTAATTTTACAAAAACATAAAAATTTCCCTATTAACTGGACCATATTTGACTGACAACGCCGTAAGCAGAGCTGAAGTTGAGGTTGAAGGAGGTCACATGATTTTTTTTATTGGTTCGTCTTTGGGCCCGTTGATAAAGGTAGAGAAACCTTTATCATCGGTGAATTAGTTTAAAAGGTTCAGTTTTCATTGACATGCTTTGTATGCCTTTTCTCTCCCCACGAAAGCTCCATGTCCCGTTCTTGCATTCTGATTTTTCCTTCTCCTAGATTGGTTCTCAATCAAAGATAAATTTACCTACAGTTAAAGGAGGAGAGATGGGTTCAGAACGTTTATTTACGAGTGAGGGTATGCAATGAACTCAGCAATAATTCGAACTGTATTTTCAGATTTCTCATTCAGAACATGTTATCACTTGCACTGACCGTACAGCGGGTAATCGCAAGCGGTCACCCATCTTGGTATTAACCAATTTTCAACGGTTTTTGAATGAGGGTATTAGAGTGTAAAGACCGTATTTGAAATGCTGACTGCCAAGGAACGGATATTTTTTTACTAAGATTCTAGGAATCTGCAGGATGATAGTAGTAACACATATTGTTTAATCCTGACAAAACCAAAAGAATCAAACATATATTCGTCTCCCCACTCTTTCACACCTACGACCGAAAAGAATTTATTTAAACTCAACATAAAATCTGACGCAACTAACAAAACAATAAAGGTTTTAATCACTACAACACAAAACAACAAGCTAAAACTTGAAGGATAAATTTACTCTATCAACGGCAATGATTGTCAGAAAGTATATATAGTAGAAACCTCAAGAAGTTCAAATTATTTTTTCTTTTTATGTTCTCTGTCCCTTCAGGACGTAGACCATCATGGCTCTCCACCTCCTTCTATACCTTGCAGCTATGAACAAGTTCCTACCAACTGCTTCCTCTCCGAGACCACGTTTTGTCATCCACTTGCTTAAGAGCACCAGGTATGTCACGCGTTGTTTTCCCTTGTTTGTTTTTACCTCTCTTCGACTCGTGAGTATCAGGTTTTCCAAGCCATCCTTACTAATATTTGTCCCATAAATTTCAGCTTCCTCTTTCTGATATTAAGTATAATCCTTCTCTTTGTTTGTAACCTAAGACATCAATGTTGCTCACAGGCTCGGTCCATGATATCCTCAGCATCCTTCTGTACATCCACATCTCCGTCCCGTCGAGTCTCTTCCTCATCCTTGAGGAAATCTTCCAAGATTCGCTGATGTACAGAAGAACAGATGTCATGTAACAGTGAAGACAAAAGTGACATTTAAAAACAGCAAATTAAACACATTCATTTCTCGCAGTAATGAAACTGACTACAAGTTTTACGTAAACAATGCTACTCTAACTAAGAAAGAAAATAATCCTCTAAGAGAAAATAATCAAGAAAGTGCTTTAACCGTTACTTCATCTACAGTACATCTATATCCAGGTTCTTACAAAGTTTCGGCATTCTTAGCATATTTTCTGTTGGCACAATGTGGGATATTCTATCAAACATGACAGAGACAAAAAAGAAAAAAATATATGTTAATTTGGCTAGATTGAAAAAGCACATTCTAAATTTCTAAACTCCCAAGGTTTCTCGATCATGCGCAAGTGTAGTAACAACAACCTAAATAAACCGATCCGATGTCTAAACGGTTGAAACGCTGCACAAATAAACATTTTTTTCAATTTTTCATACGTCTTTTATTTCAAAACGGTTGTTGATATATAAAGACTATATATATAAAAAAATAATATATCGTTATCATATACTATTTAACTGTTATGGGTCGTTACCTATAACCACAGATTGAACTATTCCTAACACTATGTATACTAAGCATCTCAAGAGAGAGAGAGAGAGAGAGAGAGAGAGAGACGAATCGAGTCGAGCCGATAGCAGTTCACTCCAAACCAGACTGACAGTCAGACTAACACCTTCCTCAACTTGTATTATTATTTCGTGTAATATATCTTCGTTATTTCTACTCTTGTGTTCGTGTTGTTCTTCCATGGTACTAACGTGGACCATGACAGTGGTGACGAGGATATTGAAGAAACGAATTCTACGCGGAGAATCTAAAAAAAAACAACATTTTGCTATCGGTCGTCCATAACAAAGGTTACGGAGGTATTGAGAAAAAAAAATTATACGCGAAGATAAATAAAAAAAGAAACATTTTTTTGGACACCAACCATAACAGTGCTAACGAAGACACGAATTTTACCTGTCAGCCAGAATAGAATCGAATTCTACGCAGGGAATTTTTTTCGTACTAAGGTTCCAGAACAACAGGCGACAAAGACCTGAAGTCTACACTGAGAAAAAAGGAAAAATCGTTACACAAAATTACAGTGTAAACATGGAAGTCTTTAAGGCAACCATATTGGAACTAAGGAAAATGTAATTCCAGCAGCAACAAAAAAATGAGGAAAGTCAGACTAGGCTCGAAGAAAAACAATTAGAAATTCAACAGAAAAACGAAGAGAAGCAACTCGAACTACCAGAATTACTACTACCGGCCGTAACAAATAAAGGACAACATTCTGGAAATGAAGGGGCATTCTCGCAAAATGCTACATGGAGCTCTATCAAAGAATTCACTTATGCACCGGACGAAGACGAAACCTTCGCGGCTTATTTCCTAAGATATGAAGATTCATATGATTTTGATTGCGGAAATTGGTCAGACGCGAAAAAAGTACGTTTACTACTGAGGAAACTAGGGTCCAGCGAAAACACTAAATTCGTAGACTACATCCTACCGAAGAAAACGAATGAGTTGACTTTCAAGGAAGCCATGAAACTTTTAACGGAATTATTTAGTCCGAACACTTCACTATTCCACAAATAGTGGAAATGTTTAAATTTAACAAAATAGGATAGCGAAGACTATATAACTTTCGCTTCCATAGTAAACAAACACTGCGATGAATTTAATTTATTTGATCTCAGCCATGACAATTTTAGAAGTTTAATATTCGTCCAAGGCCTGGTTTCAACAAAAGATGTGGAGATCAGACGGAAAATTCAAACAAAACTTGAGAGTGAACCCGAATTGACGCTACAAAAATTGGCTGAGGACTGTCAGAGATGTATAAGCGTAAAAAACGACTCGAAAGATATCGAAGAGTCTGGCGTCGCTCACATACGAAAAGTACAACAACAAACATTTTTCTCCCTCCTCAAAAACAAACCAAACAAATTATTTTACTACAAAAAGTCAAATGAAACCTCAGAAGAAACTACCACACAGTCCATGCTATCGCTGTCGGACTTTACATTGGTACAAAGATTGTCCATACCGCTATAAGACTCGTCTGTCGTGCAATAAAGTGGGACATAAAGTTCCCACTGTAGAACAAAAAAAGAAAAAAAAAGCCGAGTAAGAGTCACTAGAACTGACCAAGCGGACGGGATAAATATACGAGAAAACGTACATGTAGAAATGTTAAATAAAAAAATCAGATTACAATTAGATTCCGGATCAGATTTAACCATTATTAGCTTACAGACGTGGAAGAAATTAAACAAATCAACCATGTTGAGAACAGATAAAAAAGCCAGGACGGTAACAGAAAGAAATTCAAATTTGAGTGGGAGATTATCACAAATGTGACGTTCAACGATATGACTAAGAAATTAAAGATGTATGTTCTAAAAAATACGGAAAATTTATTTGGAACTGACTGGATGCAGAAATTTGACTTCTGGGATTTACGGATAAATACGTTCTGTCAAAAAGTGGGAAGTTTATCGACCGAGGCAGAGAAATTGAAGGAGAAATTAAAGGGGAGGTTCCACGACGTATTTTCAGCCGGCCTCGGGAGGTGTAAAAAATGTCGGCCAAAATCGAACAAAAAGAAAATGTACAATCCATTTTTCAGAAGAAATGAAATGTACCTTGCGCATCATTAGGAAAAATAGACGAAGTGTTGGATAGACGAAGTGTTGGATAGACTCGTGAAAACCGGTATATTGACAAAGGTCGAATATAGTGAATGGGCCGCAACTACGGTTTACGTGAAAAAGAAATCGGGTAATATAGGAGTATGCGCTGATTTCTCGACGAGATTAAATTCAGCGATTAAGGATTATCACTAACCTCTCCATAGTCCACAGGAAGTTTTCACAAAGTTGAACGGAGGAAAGTTTTTCTCAAAGTTAGACTTGAGCGAAGCATACCTACAAGTACCAGTAGATGAGGAAAGCTCGTGGTTGTTGTGCATAAACACACATAAAGGGTTATATAAGTTCCAGAGATTACCATTCAGAATCAAGGTCGCGCCAACGATATTTCAGCAAATAATGGATACTATACTAGGCGGACTGGATTTCACGATCGCATACCTTGATGACATCCTGATAAATAGCAAAAATATTGAACAACACTTTGAATACGTTCAAGAGGTTTTCAGGCAGATACAAAATTACGGTTTCATGGTAAAGGAAAATAAATGTGACTTCTTTATGAAGGAGATAAAATATCTGGGCCATATTATTGACGAAGAAGGAAGAAGGCCAGACCCAGAAAGAGCCACGGCAATAAAAAAAATGCCGGCTCCAAAAAATTTAGCCGAGTTACAAAGCTTCTTGGGCTTAGTAAATTATTATCAAGAATTTATTCCTAACATGCACAAATTATGCGCACCCTCAAACGAACGGTTGAAGAAAGAAAAATTTTGGGAATGGTCATATGAATGTCAGAAAAACTTCGACAAAATCATTAAGACTCTAACAGCAGATTTATTTTTAGCGCATTATGATCGAAAATTGGAAATAATAGTCGCGAGTGAAGCGTGTGCCTATGGTGTTGGGGCATGTATACTTCATAAAATGCCGGATAGGACAATAAAACCCATCGCGCATGCGTCAAGAACGTTATAACCAGCCGAACAAACATACAGGCAAATCGAAAAAGAAGTGCTACGGATTATTTTTGCGATTACGAGATTTCCCAGATATACTTTCGGTAGATTTTTCATCTTACAGACGTACCACAAGCCGTTATTGACAATATTTGGATCCAAAAAAGTTCTACCTGTCTACACTGCTAATAGAGTGCTAAGATGGGGGGGGCGATTTTATGAAACTATAACTTTAAATTGGAGTATCTTCCATCAAACAAAATCGGGCATGCAGATGCTCTATCAAGATTAATACCAAAGAAAACGGAGCCATTAGAAGTTTCCGTAATTGTAGCTCTGCGATCAAGATATTATACATATGGTGGACAAATGCAAGGGCTGTTCCTTAGCAACGAAAGCACCTCCGTTCACTCATAAGCCATAGCCTAAGACAGATCGAACGTGGTTGAGAATCCATGTAGACTTCGCATGTCCATTAGAGGGTTTCTACTACTTGTTTGTAGTAGACAGTTACAGCAAATCGACAGAAGTATTTCGTTGTAGAAAACCTACTTCTGAGACTACAATAAATTGCTGTTTGCCCGTTTCGGAGTGGTTGATTTTTTAGTCATCGATAATGGGACACAATTTACATCTGCGGATTTTCAAGAATTTTCTGAAACTTTTCAGGGGAAACATATCAAATCTCCGCCATATCACGCAAGATCAAACGGACAAGCGAAGATCTTTTCAGATACATTAAAAAGAGCACTAAGGAAAGCTTATGACGTACCAACAGAAAATGCTTTACAACAATTCTTGCAAGTGTATAGAATTACACCGAACAGTACTACGCCATCGGCATTATCGACGGCGGAAGTAATGTTCGCCCGAAGAATTAGATCGGTATTCGACAAATTACTGCCAAAACAGACAAATATATCACCAACGTCGTTTGTACCCAAAAGAAAATTTAACCCTGGGAAGAAAGTTGTTTTTTTTTTTTTTAAATGTTAATAAACACACATCCTATTGGGAGCCAAGTACAATAGAGAAACGAATCGGGAACGGGATTTACATAATTCAGGGTCCGAAGTTCTCGCATAAAAGGCACTTAAATCAGATCAGAAACAGGCTGTTAGAAGATTCTAACGGTCTACCTCAGGAAGAGGAAGAATTAATGGAAACAATATTTGACACATTCGATATGCAAAGGCCTCATGCAAATTCAGAACCGCGGAAAATCAAGAAGAAAAAGAAAATTAACAGAGCCTTTGATGATTAATCCGAAGAGGAAAAAATATTAAAGACCCCTGCGAGGTAAAAGCTTGGGAGGAGGTGTTATGGGTCCGTACCTATAACTACATAATTAACTCTTCCTAACACTATGTATACTACGCATAGAGAGAGAGAGAGAGAGAGAGAGAGAGAGAGAGAGAGAGAGAGAGAGAGAGAGAGAGAGAGGAGGGAGAGGGAGAGGGAGAGAGAGAGGGAGAGGGAGAGGGAGAGAGAGAGAGAGAGAGAGAGAGAGAGAGAGAGACGAATCGAGTCGAGTCGAGCCGATTCTAGTTCACTCCAAACCAGACTGATAGTCATGCTAACACCTTCCACATTTTCTACTCTTGTGTTCGTGTTGTTCTTCCTTGGTCCTAACATGGATCATAACATTAACAAATAAGCATTTTGAAGTAGTAATATATATATATATATATATATATATATATATATATATATATATATATATATATATATATATATATATATATATATATATATAGTCAGAGAGAGAGGGAGAGATTGTGTGAGTGAGTGAGTGAGTGAGTGAGTGAGTATATCACGTGGGGAAATTCAGTTGAGAGATAATTGCATTATACTTTTTTCGCCATGAAGAATACCTGGATATATTCTATGCATATCAATGTTACAAATGCTGTTTACTATTTTATTTAGATGTTGTGAATGATTATAATAACATACATATGCGAAGACCTGAGCACAAAAATGTCATCCATGGACAAAGAAACACCGATGAGGAAGTAATGTGAAACGAATCGCTGTAAATAAATGTTAGATTCGAGTCAACGAACAAATCTTATCATGTATTTCCTTGCGTAAGAGAAAATTTGGATGTCAGACAACGGATAATGTTTAGACTGATCTGCGTGTGTCTGTTCTTATATATATATATATATATATATATATATATATATATATATATATATATATATATATATATATATATATATATATAGAGAGAGAGAGAGAGAGAGAGAGAGAGAGAGAGAGAGAGAGAGAGAGAGATTCTACAGTGAACACTGAGAATTACCAGACAACATAAAACCCTTTGTGCCACAACACATCCACAAATGCAACGAGAGTAAATTTAAAATTATACCATTATATCAAACAGATGATTATTCTTACCTGCAATTACATGAAAAAAAGCTTCATAGACATATTTAAACCAGCACTAATCAAATCATAACGCCAAATACATTATCAAACACCATGTAGTCGTAGTGGAAAAACACACTAGTCAAACCACACACACACACACACACACACACACACACACACACACACACACACACACACACACACACACACACAGACGAACTCAACATACAAACATACAAATTGCATACAGTCTCGATATATGTTTCCGTACAATAATATGAAGAACACACACACACACACACACACACACACACACATATATATATATATATATATATATATATATATATATATATATATATATATATATAATGCTAAAAACAAACAAACTAGAAGGAACACACGGACATACACACAGACACACCCTATACCTACAAACCAAATGTAGTGAATATAAATTCAATTTCCAAAAAAAACACACTACACAATAATAGAAGTAGGAATGATAAAATTTGTCAGGATGTGAGGACTGTCTAATGCATATCCGCTAAGCATGATAAATTGCAGTGTCAAGTTGGAATTCCATTACATTTCGTTACATTTATTTACGAGTAAATATCCTTGGAATTCAATGAATCCATCGCTTCTTTTACCATCCATGGATCAAGTATGATTTAAAAAAATAATTAAAATCTTACCCCAAAAGAAAAACATTAATCGTTAATGCAATATGTCCTTGCCATAGAAGAATACTTCATAGAATCGTTTTCGTCTTTAAATAACCAATACAGAGTTGATAATCTGTAAAACCGTACAATATCCCTCATATTCACATATCTTCATGGGTTCAGCTAATGGTTCATGTATTAAGAACATTTAAAAAAAATAGGAATAAAACTTATACAGTATATTTGCTTATAAACTGTATTTATTGTTGTTGGTTAACTTCTATTTAATACCTGTTCTTATGCTTAAAATAGGCACATAGCTTTGATCACTTCATTGCAAATAAGGAGATAATGCTACTAAGATGTAAGCGGCCACTGAGAGAGAAAATGACTAAGAAGACCGAATTTGAAGAGAACTGCCAATAAAAGGATTCTAGATGACAGAAATTGGCTATTGACGTTGCATTTCGTAAGCAACCTGGAAGCTCTAAAGCGGAATCGGAAACTATTAGAATAGAAGATTGGCTTATACCTAACCATTTAGACAGAAAAACCATGACAACTACTTACTCATCAAGTAGTAAACTTAAATACATATGGTTGTGTTTCCAATGAAGGAAAGCTTATTAGAACAATTTCCATGACAATATTTGAAGAACAGTCAGTGGTCACAGTGGCATAAGCTGAGATGGGAGGTCAAAAGATACAATATAGACATTCTTTTGATTTTTTTTAAAAATAAACACCCGACCAGATAAGGTAGCAACAGTCGGATCAATGACAGATTCATAAATTTGCAAGGTGTACAATTTGATATATATATATATATATATATATATATATATATATATATATATATATATATATATATATATAGTTTACGAAAAACTAGGTAATCCGTATGGGTAGTCCCAAGGAGGATACAATCCAGATAGTTCAATTTAAATAAGAGCTAATAATTTTAAATAAAAACAAATTACTTTAAGATTCCATATAATAAATTATTTCACCACAGTCCTTTTAAAGGACAGTGGATCATCAGATTTATTTCCAAATGATGATCCACTGTCCTTTAAAAAGACTGTGTTGAAATAATTTATTATATGGAATCTTAAAGTAATCTGTTTTTATTTATATATATATATATATATATATATATATATATATATATATATATATATATATATATATATATATATATATATCAAAGTGAACTTTGGAGTCAACACTTAGAGGCGACAGAGTGTTTCATGCAAGACGTAATCGTGGCCTGACGATTGCTTCAAGCATGAAACAGACGGTCGCCTTTTATATTTACACACGTTCTATCGCTGATATTGAGCGCTTTATCCTATAAATATAGCACATCTTAAGAGTAAATTTCTTCATATATATATATATATATATATATATATATATATATATATATATATATATATATATATATATATATATTTATATATATATATATATATATATATATATATATATGTATGTATGTGTGTGTGTGTGTGTGTGTGTGTGTGGTGTGAAGAGGGATAAATAAGAAACTGAAAAAAATAACATAATGAGATATGAAGTAGTTTTCATGGAATCTTACTGTTGATTCATTCAGTGATTCGTTTTCTACTGCTTATCAACCCTTTGGAGGTTATTTTAAGCCAGAAAAGATTTCCGATTATAAGAATCTATTTGAGATGACAATAGTGCAGCTATAAAAGTTTTAATAATTAACCCATACCTGGGAGGAGAAGATGTGGATGCATAGGTTTTCCCAAAGGTATTTGCGCGTAAGTGAATATAATGATTGCAACGCTTCTTTGATTAAAAATTCTCAGGCATTATCCATTAGATTACCTACACATAAAAGCTTACAACACCAGGTATTCTCAAGTGGTCACTCATCAAGGTGCTGACAAGTTTCGATATTGCTTAACTTCATAGAAAATATTACTTGATGTATAGATATCTAAAAGAAATATGTTAATATATCATTTTACCAGTATAAATTGTCATAGGAAAAAATATTTAAACTTGGTTACATCAAATTGACCCGAGCCAAAGTTTAACTCCCCTTTCAGAGACATACTACTTTACACTAGTATATTCTGCTTGAAGCTTTCTTTATTTCATTCATAATGTTCTCTACGTGAGAGGTTAGAACGTTGCAGGCAATGGTTTCTTTTGCCCTTAGCTTTAAACGTATCAGATGTATCTTTTCTTCTCCACTGTCTGGTTTTGGAAATCAAACAGAATTTCCTGGCCAATAAATAATATTTTCTTTCGGCTGAATTTTTATCTGTACTTTTTATGGTTGTCTGAAAGCGAATGTCTTGAGTGCGTAAGTTGGTCGTCTAATGTAGAAATGCATATGTGTGTGTGTGTATGTATATATATATAAATATATATATATATATATATATATATATAGACATATACATATATATATATATATATATATAGACATATACATATATATATATATATATATATATATATATATATATATATATATATATATATATATATATATATATATATATATATATATATATATATATATGGAGAGAAAGAGTGAGAGAGAATATAAGCCGGTGTGGTGATTTTTAAAATGTATCTTATCTTTAGCATAAAGCCGAAAGTATGCGACATCCAGTGGGGTTCGAACAACTATTCAGTCGTAATAGATCTAGTGAGACAATCCCGCTAACCATTATACGACGTCAAGTATGGGAGTTAATATGAGTCTTATATTTTGAACAGAAAACGCTGCTTTGGGCTCAAACCCTATAGCTGTTATTTAACATGCTAGTCCCTCAAAACTGATGGTGTATCTAAACAAATCGTATTCCACACCGTTGGCGTAATCAAGAAAACTTGTATATCCACTGTCTATTTCAATATTCTTCAGCAAATGTGGATATTCAATGCGAGAGTAACGTGTAAAATAAGTGAATGTCAAGCAGATACTGAATTTTTTGAGTATACTAACATAGGAGAGAATATTTAACACACAATTCCAATGACGCAATCGAATAGAGTAAAATGGCTTCCAGAAACCAAAAGAGCATGACATGGAAAATATCGTTACAAAGAAAAATAAGCGAGCTGAACGGCCATGTTAGATCTATAATATAGAGATGGGAAATCTGGACATTTTCTAGAAAGATAAAAACTTCAAAGGGAAGTAACAAATATATAAGGAAAGAGTGTACAGTAGATATGATCAGCGGTGCGGGTAGAAGAAAAATAAGAACAATGATATTTATGCATGCTCTCAGTAAGATACGTAACTTGATGAGGTACGTGGCTTTAGAGACGTTAACAGTCAGAATATACTGAAGACAAGACAATCAAGGAATAATACGAGAAACCTATATATCGAATTCGTGAATGGACGGCAAAAATGGATTATAGGAATGTTAAAGTTTAAAATATATTTATGCAGCAAAACTAAAAATACGCAATAAAACCAAATTCTTACTACGTTAATGTTATAGAGGAATAGATTGTCGCTGCCGACACTTGAGTTTGGACATAGATCGCCAGTGAGCAAACACAAGCGATCCCATTATTGAATTAAGTAGACCACGTGACCATAGATGAAACGCATATATGTAGGAAGTAGCTGACGACTAACGATTTCTATTTCTAGTCTATCCTCTATCCTATTCGGATCGTTATACCTAGTCTATCCTCTATTACTATTCAGATCGCTATTTCTATTCTATCCTCTATTACTATACGAATTACTGTTCGAGCGAGTATTATCGAGCAAGTACTACGAGTGGGATTGCTATTCGATAGCGGTTGGCACCAGCATTGTTCAACGGCGTACTATAGCTGTATCTGAGTTTACAAAGTCTCTACTACAACGAGCATTACGAAAGCGGCAACGAGTAGTGGTTGACATCACCAAAATGTCAAACGGGTGTTAGTGGGCATCACAAAAGTTAGCAATAACAAAAACATAGGAACGAAAACCAATCCCATAACATAAATCTAATAAAATTGAATTTAAACACAAACCTTTAGAATTAATGCATAGAATCAATCAATTTGTTTACTGTAAATAACTTAAAGACATTTCTCGAGAGCTCCTCTCTGCGGCTGCTCGGTCTCACGCTGTCCGCTGATGTGAGATGGAACAAATACATCGAGTCAGTTGCATCATCCACCGCGAGGAAAGTTGGTTCCCTGTGCCGAGCCAGGAAATTTTTCTCCGCGGAATCGATCCTCCAAATCTATAAATCGACCATTCGCCCTTGTATGGAGTATTGCTGCCATATATGGTCTGGGCCTCCTGCTGTTTGCCTCAGGGTTCTTGATAAGATCCAGAGACGGATATGCAATGTGATTGGCCCTGATCTGTCATCTCGTCTGCAGTCGCTCTCTCACAGACGCGATGTTGGCTCGCTCTGCCTTTTTTACAAGTACTTTCACGGTAATTGCTCCGAGGAGCTGCTTTCGCTTGTCCCTAGGCCTCGTGAATTTAAACGTCCTACGAGGCTGGCATCCCGTTCCCACCCCTACACCGTTGAAACTGCTAGATGTAGACGTCTCTTCTACTCCAATAGCTTTATATCTCGCACATCTCGCCTATGGAACTCCCTTCCCTATTACTGTTTCCATGACAAATATAATCTCCAACGGTTTAAGTGTAGCGTTATTCGACATCTCCAGTTGCCTTTATCTATCCACTTCCCTTCTCCACATCCTTTCATCTTTCATTCCTATCTGCTCTCGCTCCAAATCTTCTGTAACCCCCTTGCCTTGATCGACCCACTGTCTTTCTCATTCTCCATATCCTCTCCTTTACCACTCGTATCTGCTCTTCCTCCAACCCTTCTATAACCCCTTGCGTGATAGTGGCCTCCAGCCTTGCTTGGGGTGATACGCTTAAAAGAAAAACAACAAAAAAAACTTCTACAAAGGTTTATTCCTTGCCCACTTTCCTTAAACACTCAGTAGTCTATATACCGTAAGAGGCAAAGAAAAATGAACGCACCCATAGAAAGACGAGTTTTGGTGTACAAATGTATATTATACAAGTCAAAAAGTAATTTAGTATTTTGTTGGGTAAACTTTTGCATTTATAACGGCCTTAATTCTTTACAGCGATGTAATTGCCAATTTGACAATACTTTTATAACAAACAAACATTAGTCGTATGTCGGGGTTGATATGTTGAGAATTATTATCTTTGATAATATTCATACTGATAAATATTAATAGTTTATTTGTTTATAATAATTGATAAATTTATATGCGTATTTATATGAACAGTTTTAACATATCTATATGCATATCCAGAACTGTTGTGAGAAATTATCTACAGGACCCTGAATCGTATGGCACCAGAAAACGTCCAGATCGTCCACCTAAAATTAAAAATGCAGCCAGACGTCGAAATTTTCGAGAAGCTTCTAAAGGACACTCAAGATCTACAAAAAGTTAAGAATTTACCCATAACTCCAAGAAGAGTTCTTCAATTTCTCCATAAATCACCAAATCTCGTGTATCGAAACAGGAAGACAGTCCCTGCTTTAAATGCTAAAGACAAGAAAATGCGCGTAGATTGGGGAAAGAAAAAAATAACATGGACAAAGTAGAAATGAGAAACCGTGGTGTTTTCTGATGAGAAAAAATTTAATTTGGATGGATCCAATGGCTACCAGTGTTATTGGCATGATTTAAGAAAGGAGAAGCAGCTCTTTTAAAAAAGACCATTGGGAGGAGGATATGTTATGATGTGGGGAGCTTTTTCTGCGTTTGGAATGGTTGATTTAGTAGTGATGGAAGAGAAACAAAACGATGACCGATATATCAATGTGTTGGAAAAATATCTTGTCCCATTTATGAATCGTCTAAACACCAATAATGCTATTTTCCACACGATAACGCAGCCATACACACTTCTAATATCACGAAAGACTGGTTTAAAACAAAAAGATATTGATGGTTTGGACTCGTGCAGTAAGTCTCCAGATTTAAACCCAATAGAAAATTTGTGGGAAATTTTATAAAGAAGAACGTAAAAAAAAAGCCAATTTGAAGATAGAAAAAAATTTAAAATCTTGCATTAATCAGAATTGGAATGTAATTCCATCTTAGACTCTCAGAAAACTTATTGATTAAATGAAAAACAGGTGTGCTGAAGCATTACAATTGAAAGGGAATATGTAAATATTGAATTTTGTACAATATTGTTGTTAAATACAAATTTTCAAAATAGTCTAATGCTTTTTTTCACCCTCGAAAATTTATTTTTTCATCATAACTTTCTTCATAATTTTTTGGTGGAAATTTGTTTTAAAATCGAATATATCTGTCAATATTTCTGAGATGAGAAATTATGTACATTAATCGGACTATTGTCCTCATCTGTGTCGGTATATTTATTACAACGTTCTTCAGGTGTTTCGAATGTCGAACTGAACCCTTTATATCGCTCACTGGGGTAGACTATTCTAGTTCCACGTGACATTAGTTATCTCCTGTTAATTTTTCCGTCCGTTAGCCGGGTATTGAACTCACACTCTTCTGGTCCTGTCACTGGATCTAACCAACGCTTTATCCACTGTGCCATGAGTCTGTGTATGAATTTCTGGGTATTATAAAGCTAATGTCTTCAGCAACCATTTTTACGAGTGCTCATATTAAAATATTTGCTGTTTTACCAGAGCTCATATTGTAACTTTGTTGTTATTATCGCTTTTCTCTGGCACTGCTTATTACTGGTTCCCATAATGTATTCATTTCTATGCTTGGTCGGCTCAGGAGGTTTTGTAGCCTAGCAAAGATGAGTAAAATAGTTCGAATAATGTAAATAAAATCGAATATGTATACTAATACCCATCGGATCTAAGTATCACATACAAATTTTCAGTAATAACAAAATTATTAACAATCTCATGGGGTGTCTTATACTTATTTCCAGCACTGTAGGTGTGCATGCCTATAGGTGAGTATACGTGTTTGCACAGTGAATAAATAAGTTGCATATATAAAACAAAGAGGACAATAAATTAGCTCAATTCGATTTTTTTAATGCTATTTAAAACTGATTTTTCACAAGTTCTTATACCTTTCTTAACGCAAGTTAGAAGATTTTGTTTTCCATTGCGCTTGACCAAAGGTTTAAATTTAGTGCTCTCCTTTTCCTAAATTAATTACTATCCATGTCTGGGAAACCCAGACTATACAGCAATAGAAAAGAAAAGTCAGTGATTGAAAATATGTCCACTGTCTTTTAAAAGTGAACATAACTAAGCTGTAATTTGAAACCTTTTCGTTGATTTTGTTTTACCCACCGGTTACAGCAATTCCACATTTTGATAGCTATGGATTTAATATCGTTAAAATAAGGAAGTACGTACATATTTAATCATGGTCCCAAAATAAAGATTCTGCCATTAATTCGTTTAGAATTTCGGTAATTCACAACCATCAAACGATCTTTGGATATTTGCGTTGGATTAAAAATGGAAGCAAGCAACTTCAGAGAAATTCCAACGTCAGCTTGAGCTTTTTTTACGTTTCCATGTCTGGGACGATTATTCAAACTTTGCAAAGGGTTTTAAATTGGATACAAGTGAGCATTCGTCTCATCATCACAGACGGGGCGTATGCAAAAGGCAAAAAGATTCAGGAATGTAGACATTTCTTTTGCAGTTATTTTTCTTTTCCGTTTTATGTGTTTATTGATTCGTTGCAAAGAAAGTAAGTTTTATCTGGAATAACACAGCTTTTATAAAGCGATGTAATTTGCAATATCGATTCGATTGACGGGAGAGGAGACCAAAAATAAATATGGAACAGATTATTAAGAGGCAAAAAATGAAAGTGCAAATTGTTGGCCTTTAATAATCCTTTATCGCCTCCTGAAACTTCACCCGAACCTAACCTTCTAGAATATATCGTTTTAGAATTATTTAGATAGTTTGATTTTCGAGTAATCCAGTGTTGTTTCTCTTTGTTTTAAATAATTATTCTTACCGTTTCTTTCTTTCTTTCTTTCTTTCTTTATTTTTTCTTTCGTTTGTTCGTCCGTTCTTTCTTCTTCTTTCAATTTTTCTTTTTTTCTTTCGTTAGTTATTACTTTCTTTTATTTTTCAGTTTCATTCTTTTCTTCGTTCTTTCGTATATTCCTTATTACGTTCGTTTGTTGTTTCTTTATTTCATTTTTCTTTCTTTCTTGCGTTCGTTCTTCCTTTATTTCTGCATTTTTTTTAATTGTTCGTTTGTTATTTTTTTATTTCATTCATTCTTTATTTCTCTACTTCGATGATTATTTCGATAATTTTTTTCTTTCGTTCTTTTGTACCTAATTTCTTGTGTTCGTTTTTCTTTCATTGTTTATTGACAAGTTCTATGTAACATACACTTTGCAAAATGTCACCAATTCTAAGAGAGATTTGAATGCACCTTCTACCTATCTATCTATCTATCTATCTATCTATCTACTTTGTACGTATCTCTTTATTTCAATTTCAATCTCTCTACATATTTATATATATATATATATATATATATATATATATATATATGTGTGTGTGTGTGTGTGTAAATACATACATACATATATATATATATTTTTATATTATTTTTATTTTTATATTTTTATATATATATTTATATGTGTGTGTGTGTGTAAATACATACATACATACATATATATATATATATATATATATATATATATATATATATATATATATATATATATATGTATCCGACTCCAAGAAAGAATACTCTGAATTTAAAATTTCAGTTTTTCTGTTTCTGACTAGTACTGTATATATCGTCTCTTCATCTAACTTAAATCTAATATAAATATGTCTCCATTAACCATGTCCTGAAGAAGGTCTATTTGACCGAAACGTCTGACGTCGACAGAATAACAAAAACAAAATAAAAAAACAGTAAACTCACATATTGGGATTTTGCTTTGTCTTTTACACATTTTCATCATATATATATATATATATATATATATATATATATATATATATATATATATATATATATATATATATATATATCATGATTGCAACGCTACAACATCGTACTCATTTGAGAGTAGCCGCCTTAATCTTTACGACTCGTTCGGAGTCCATAACCCCTAAGTTGATTCTTGAAACCTGCATACGATTTCATGGGTATCATCTATATATAAGCGATACATTCAGAATTCAGGATTGTGTTGATTCGATATTCACACCCCACAAAACCTCCAGCGTACCATCATGTGTCGTCTCACCCCTATCATATTTCTAAGACTAAGTATTTGCTGGCACAATCAGAGTGGGTACCTCTTATATCTGAGCCCGCCTGAGACATACATTCTCAATGGCATTCTATTCCTACCTAATAAGGTGCCACCACTCTGTATGGTTGAAAGTCAATTATGCACATCGACGTCCAATACATTCAGATTATACTTCAATGTGTCTTTAAACCTCCTCCTACGTATGTGTTGTCGACGCTTTACTATAATTAAGTTCCCGTAGAAAAGTTTAGAATCCTCTTCTCCCCCTTTGCGAAACTTCCCATCGCGTCTGCTTGAGGTTTGTTATGGTTTCACTGTTGCTGAATTAAGATTTTCTGAGGACAAAACTCACTGGTATCAAATACTCATTTGATCTTAAAGATACGTCTATGGCATTTATTTAATGAATCGGTCAAGCCATTTTATATGTATATTGACTATATTTCAGAAGAGTGAGGAAGGCACGTTAAAACAAAAGCCATATAAAGATATTCTCCAGCCAAAATACAAGACCATAAAAAAGTTAAAAAACAAGAAGCGGTTAAATCCGTCAACACCTTTTATTTAAAATATATAACGGACAAATTAATTGCAAACAGTAATAATTTATATATTAATTACAAAAATAAAAATTTAAAAAAATCAACAACATAATTTCCCATTCGTTTATTAGACACAAATTAAATTAAAATAAATTAGATTTATTAGATATTAAATGAAATTAAATTTATTAGACATTAAATTACGTGACTTTGCATCCTCAATAATTCAACTGAAATTTTCAGTTAGTCTGATAAATATTTATGAGCTTTTCTCGAGTTTAAAAGATTCAAAAATCTAACAATATTTGAATACTGTTCTTTAAAAATATTTGTTGCAAAATAAAATTCTTATATTTGCCGTAATTGGATCCACGAGAGGACGAGACGCGTAGGCTAAGAAAAGTTTCGTTTTCATTAGACACACACACACACACACATAGACACACACGCACACATACACACACATACATACATACATACACACACACTCATATATATACATATATATATATATACATTTATATATATATATATATATATATATATATATATATATATATATATATATATATATTTATTATAATTTTATCATATAGACAAAACCATTTTACTCACTACAAAGAAGCAACTTGGTTTCAATGAATTTCAACTGCACTTCGACGGGTGATAGTCGAAAATGTTAACCATTTTCGACTCTCACAAAGAACAAAAGCAAAAATAACATGCTGAGCTTTTAACTTTAACGGTATCCTCAGTCGAGTTCAGAAGACATGACCACCTAACACTTTTTTTATTTTTTATGCATATCAGAAAATTTTATTACATGTTAGAATTTTTTTTATTCTTTAATAATTATTTTCTTCTTCTTCTTTTTCTTCTTCTTCATCTTCTTCTTCTTCTTCTTCTTCTTCTTCTTCTTCTTCTTCTTCTTCTTCTTCTTCTTCTTCTTCTTCTTCTTCTTCTTCTTCTTGAAAACAATAATGTAGGGTCCTTTAGTTTAAAAAATATTAAAAAGCGATAAGAGGTCATTTGATAAAAAATCGCCTGAGGATACATTAAGATAGAAACAAAGGTAGCGGATTCAACTGACGTCCTCATTTTTAGATTACACACACACACACACACATATATATATATATATATATATATATGTGTGTGCGTGTGCGTGTGTGTGTGTATAAAAGATAGAAAAAGTACTAAAGAGAAAGAGTGATATATATATATATATATATATATATATATATATATATATATATATATATATATATATATATAGTTATTTTAAAATGTGTTATTGTTAAGGAATACAAACTTTTAGAGCGTGCAGTCGCAGCGCTAATGTTGGATTTTTTTTTTTAATTTAAGAGAGTGCCTTTTTTACTAATATGGTAATTTGAGAATTTTTTCGTTGTATGAGTTTATCAGTCAATGTGGCATGAACTAAATTGTTCAATAAATAGAGTAATGTCTCAGTTTTATCCCGAAAATTAGCACGTTGGTTCAGTTCTTTAAAATCAAATATGTGGTGCAGTTCAATTTATATTACAATGAATCCTTCATACAAAAAGTAAATTAGTCAACTTAATGATATAAAATGGAGAATTCTCTTCGCTAACAAAATTTTAAAGATGCATTAACCTACCAATATAAATATTTACTTTCTCAAATTATGGAATTACTTGATTTATCTGATCGGTGAATTTAACAATTTTTGAAAGTTTTTTATTCAGTTATTTTTTTACCAAAATACCTAATTCTTACAAATGTAACAATCCTCCAAATTACTATAGGAAAGAAAAGAACATTGGTAAATTAAGAAATTATATAAAACAGCTAATTCGGGAAATTTTAAAGTGGGGACCCGAGCGCGTGCACCCGGGCAAGGGACAAAAATTGCCCTCAGCCCACGCAACCTTCGGTTGCGCTGGCCTCAATGCGAGCACCGATCCCTCCTTCTTGTGCAATGGTAGGGCGCGGCGTCGGGCAGCTGTTCCCTATGGCTGGGTACCTCTCAGTATAATTTTTTCAGTTGCCCCTCTGACAGAGAAGCCTCTGAGCGCACTATGTCCAAGTACAGAGAGGCAACTGAGAGATGATAAGTCTGCGTTACAAATCCATCCAAAGAGGAATTTATACGCTGCTGATTCGTACACACACACACGCACACACACGCACGCACGCACATACACACACACGCACACACGCGCTCACACACAATACACATGCGTGCCCAGGAACTTGTACGCTTACGCACGGGTACTTTTAATTTGTTGTTTCGAGACATTTCCACAAATCTTGACAAAACAAAAAAGTATACTTTGTTTTTATTTTTGTGAGGTGCAGAAGAGTATCTTGGTAAGACCGATTACATTTAATTAACCCTGCACGTATTATCAATCAATTAATATCATTAATTTTAAGTCTAATGAAGATTTTTAATTTGAATACCAATTTCCGTGGTTCCCAGACTTCATGAATTTAAGAGTTCTACTAGGCTGTCTTCTCGCTCTCACCGTTTCACTGTCGAAACTCTTAAATGTAGACGTCTCTTCTACTCAAATAGCTTCATGTCTCGCACCTGTCGCCTGTGGAACTCCCTCCCCTCTTCCTGTTTCCCTGATAGCTATAATCTCCAACTATTCAAATGTAATGTCAATCGACGTCTCCAGATGCCATGATGTATCCTCTCTCCTTCTCTTCATCCTTTCCTCTATCACTCCTCTTTGCTCTCGCTCCAACTCTCTGTAACCCCTTGTGTGCGAGTGGCTTCCCGCCTTTCTTGAGGTGAAACGCTTATTTAAAAAAATGGTTTATTTACCTTCACTCACGGACAAATAAACAAATAAGGGTAAAGTATAAATCCATCCCCTCCCACAGATATGGGTTAACTAATTGCACCTGTACATAGAATGTTCATTGTTATTCTCGTTGATTTTGTAAAAAAATAAATTATTGCAAAATAAATTGTTATCGCCAAAGAAATATTATTCTTACAAACCAAAATGTGTTAAGGCCTTAAATAACCGTCAAGGTGTTGATAAGTCGTAAAAAATAACGAACAATTAACTTCTTTCGGTCATCGTCCATTCAGTTACTTTTTTCTTTCCTTTTTCCGTCTCTCTTCCATCTGTTTTCTTTATTCTTACGCATCCGTTTCCTTCACACTTTATTTTTTCCATTATTTACAAACGTCCTTTCCCTCATTTCGTTTTTATATCTCCTCCCACTTCACTATCGTTAACCATCACTTCCTTCTTTTTTTTAAAAAAAAAAAGCAACATCATTTACTTTCCTTCCTTATATTTTTAATTCTCAGTTATTTTCTATTTTTGACCGAAGTTATGTTCTTTCGCCTTCCTTTATCCATCGTTATTTCTGTCGTTCCTTCCATCATTTTCTCATCTGTTTCACACTTCTTTCCTCCTTTCCTATGCTACATTTCATTTTCACACTTTTGTTATATTTTATACTAGTTTTCTTTTCTTTTTTCGATTTTTTACTCTACTACTTATTAGTTCTATCAATTCGATTTTCTACATGCCTTCACCATTGATATGAATTGATAGATATTTTTGACCATTATTTTTAGCCTCAACTGTGATACAGTTTTATCAATATATATATATATTTCTTTTTATATTTTAGCCTTGAAACTAATAACTTTTATAAGATTATTACGTTGAAAAACTTCCTGTCAAATTTCAATTATATAAAATACTTAAAAATACCAATTTAAGACGTTAAAAGTAAATCTTTTCGTAACTGCCTTTCGAGAAGTGACATTCATTGGCATTACAAGATGATATTTCAGCGATACTTATACACGTGCCTACATTGTTCGGGCTGTTGTCATAATCTTTATTACCCTACACACGATGTTTCGGCCATTGTTCACTCCAGGCTTCTTCAGGAAATATACGTTAGAATTTCTTACCGAACCCTTTATTCAGTTCACGGTTATAGATTGTTCTAATTCCACGTACCATGCCTATTTGCATATCGTGGTTACAGTTAATTCCCTTTAGTCACTCATCTCTCCAAGTTTTGTTTTTATCCATCTCTTCTTTGAATTTGGGTAAAGTCAAATTTTTGATTACTTCAACAAAAGCTTTTATCCCCAAAGACACATAGTCCATATGATACTTTTCCATTCACTGTGTAGTGGCCTTAAACATAGTGGCAGTAGTAGGCTTTAATAAACCTTGTATCAGCAGCAGCTCACAAATATAAAAACACTTGAACGCTACAGTAACTACAATTCCGTTTTTCCTCTTTCGAAATCTGTGCCATGAATTTTCCACGCTGTAGCTAAATGGGCTGTGAACGCTTTACACGAAAACCCACCAACACAATAATTCCAACTATAGCATATTCATGAACATTTCGTTGTGTATGCAATTTACTTCTAGCAAAGGAAACACTTGATTTATTCTTTACTTACTTTGTTTTAATAAATGTTAGCATGCCTTGCAAATTAATTGGTCAGTTATTTTGTGCATGCACTGTTTTTCAACATCATTATTTCATGTAATATAAAATGTTCCCGGGAGAAACCTTGCATACTTCATGTAATATAAAATGTTCCCGGAAGAAACCTTGCATATTTCATTATTGAATTATCGAATCACTAAAACTGCATATACATTTTAACTATTTACTTCTTTAACAATATTAATTTATCCAAATGTCTCAGTGTGCATTTCTCAAAATATCCTTGTGATACTTAATACTTTTACTCATAAACTCTGCATGAATATCAATAAAATGACCGAATAACTTTACTTTAGATTATCTGAAGAAAAATATTATTCACACTAATACACAACGGTCTATTCATCATCATCTTCTTGTACATTAATTCTTTTCACGATCGGTTGTGATATCAAATGTTGCTAACTGTATTCAGTGTATTCGCCATATTGACTGTCTTAATCATTTAGGACGAATGATGCCTTTTAAGAGACAAAAGTTAATCGATTTAAAAAACAATACCTTACGTCACATCGTTCTTTTCAATCAGCCGTTAGGCTTAACTCCAAAGTACCACCTGCCATTCACTGTTCAGAATTTTCCTATGTTTTGCAAGAATTTCCGGATATTAAGGAATTAACTTTTAACAATTCCCAATCTAAAAAATGATATAATACATTATATTTTAACAAAAATATTCTTAAAAAATTCGAACGTCAAAAACATCTTGCATATCAGTTCCCTGTCAATGTCACGAAACAAATCTAATCTCATGACGAAGTTTAAATAATTCGAAGATTAACTTTTCCTTGGATATCAATATTCCACTCACTGTTAAATAAAACATTTATCCGTTTTAACCGTGATGGCGATTTTTAGAATATATATATATATATATATATATATATATATATATATATATATATATATATATATATATATATATATATATATATATATATATATATATTTCATGCACATTTCATTAAAAACGACTGACAAGGTGTTTTTATTCATTTTTATTTAATTTCTCTTGCGATCTAATAATGTTTTTCTTTTCAGATGATACATTTGATAAATTATATAAAAAATTTCCGAATGTTCTTTTTATCCGAACGATTTCGGCTATACATTTAGCCATTTTTAAGGATTATATTTCAACTGTTGAAATAGTTTGTTATATGTATATTTTATAAAATGTTTCATTTTTTTGTTTCAAAACACGGTCAAGATATCATGTCCATGTTCAAAGTTAATATTATTAGGTGTTGGTTTGCTTGTTTTTATTAATAAGGCTTCCATTTTTTAGCCCTTTTTTGCATGTGGATGATGCTATTATATTAGTGTTGTCGACAAATATGTTCCGAATAGTGTCCATTAGGTCTCCATGAATATTTAAATGAGATCTAATTACATATATATATATATATATATATATATATATATATATATATATATATATATATATATATATATATATATATATATATATATATATACACAGACTGTCCATAAAATTTCGTATGCACTTTAAAAAAGTTATAACTTTATATGAATTTGCGATATAAATAATGTGTAAAAAGTATTAGAAAGAAGCAAATCTATATTTTTTAAGGTTTTATTGAAATTGTATTTAATTTTCCACATGTCCTCCACCATTAGCAATAAAAAGGGTAATACGATTTTGCAGTTCACGGAAAACATTTGTCAACTGATTTACAGTAATGCCTGAAATCATATTAGTTATTTTAGCTGTACTTAAAACTAGGTACATTAAACTTTATAACATTTTTTCAGATTATTTCTATTGCAAATGCAAGTAAAGTTATAAATTTTTTAAAGTGCAAACGAACTTTATGGACACACTGTATATATATATATATTCATTTTGAATCGATAACAAGCCACATATTCTTTTGATCGGTATCACCCCATTCAAGGCAAAAAAAAGCCACTAAAAGACACGGGAAGACTGGGTTTGGACGAATTAGGGATATAACCATTAATAATAAATGGGAAGAAGAAAGAAGAATCCGGAAGACAGTAGATAGCGACTGGCATTGCAGTTAATTTTTTTAAGATTATATTGGGCTGGAAAGTATTCAAGAATGTACATCCCATCTGAGGGTAAAACTAATTTCTCTTAAACTGACCTTTTATATATTTTGAGGGAAAAGTCAGCTATTCAACGATAAAATAAATTATAGGGACAACTGCTTTCAACCTGGTTTTTAATACCGAGTTTTCCTTACCTAGATTAGTCTCTGCCTCGATGCAAGATAGCCCAGTTTGCTGGAGGAAGATGTATTCATCCATAGTCCAAGGTCATTAGCACTAAATGAAACAGAATCAAGCTTGAATTGAACTCGGCACGCCGAAGTCACATTTTGAGTCTGCTACCATAATAAATAGCTCTTGTATATCTCGAGTTTTCTTTAAAATCATTTTTCTTCGAATAGGTATCGTGTCTTCACAATATATTTTACAATCCAGCAATTGCCCATCAGACATTATTTTTATTTTTCCATGCATGAATAGCCCATATTACTCGCGTATTTGTTATTCAAATAATCGTAGAAAAAGGCACAATATGGAGAATCCTTTTGCGGAACGTTACGTGTATATACATGGTGTATCGTAACATGCATTTACAAATATTGGGGACAGATTCCTCACACTAAACAAGGAAAAACCTCCATATAAATATAAGTCTGTAAATCCTTTTTTTTAGTTACTAAGTCTAAAGTATCCGGTAGACGCTGCTGAGTGTACAATCCAAGATACAATCCAAGATACAATCCAAAAATACGTATTACCATAGTTTGTAGTGCCAGGGATAATGTCTCAGCAAAGCGACGATAAATAGCAGCAATGTTTGGATGACTCGACTGCCTTACATGCAATTTGATACAACCATGAAACCTCCAGTACATTATCAATTTCGCGGCCGTATGTAAAAAATAATATACTGCCTGCTCACGATATGAATATCCTGCCATTGTTAAATGGAACACTTCTCAGTTAACTTACTACTACACATGTTAAACGTTGAAAAGAGACTAGCCATAACTGGACACGAATTAAAAATGCAACCTAGTCTACACAGCAACAGAACCGCATCTACCTTAAACTTTATTATTTAAACTACATAACACAAAACGAAGGATTTTCTGGCATATATTTTTATGGGGTTTTGTCCTTGTTTTGCTGTGAAGAAAACGGTCCCAAAGTTTTTAAATGTGTTTTTTATACACCTTGTATAGATAAGAACCTGAGAGTATTCTCAACAATCGTAAATAAATCGATAAAATATGAAACACAAAGACACTCTTTTCCCTAAAAATACATTACGTAAAAAATTATATACATGTTATATTAAACTTGATTTATGCCACACGATAATTCCCTGGTTATTAAATTTATGAGTTGTTGGATAAGTTGGACATTAGAGAGTGACCATTTATATTCGCCCATTTTTATACTAAAGCAAGGGTCTCTCCGTTTCTTTCAATGTCTCTCTCTTTGTCTAATATATATATATATATATATATATATATATAACGTATAAAATGTATGTATATATATATGTATATATATATATAAATATAAATATATATATGCGTGTTTGAGTATTATATATATATATATATATATATATATATAACGTATAAAATGTATGTATATATATATGTATATATATATATAAATATAAATATATATATGCGTGTTTGAGTATTATATATATATATATATATATATATATATATATATATATATATATATATATATATATATATATATATATATATGCTCATATATATACATGCATATGTGTGTGTATGTGTGTTTGAATGGGTGCGTGATGAAAATTTCTCAACGCTATACATTTCTAATATCTGGTAAAATGATCTTATTCGGCTTGCGAACTATTTTTCCTCACATCTGTCTATATCTATCTCTGTATACACACACACACACACACACATACGTGTGTGTTTGTTTGTATGTGTGTGTGTGTGTGCTTCATATGTATATGTATACAACACCATTATCTATATAATGGTGAGTAGTCTTTCATTGTGTTTGAATTCGAATGTTACAGAAATTTTTTATTTCTCCACGTAGATTATCATAAACGTTTACATTGAATAAATTAAAAAAAAATTCTACCAAATAATATATTAACAAAAATACGTCTGTAATTTTCCTGGAATATGACACACACCAATATCTAACCTAGTTTTTCCTTTGTTTATTTTTTTTCATCTCAGAGTAAATTTAAATCAGTCAATACATTGTATTGTATCCCGTACATATCAGAGTACAATGCAAACAATTCCATTAGCATTTCTCTCTACTTTATATTCACATTTTTCTTCGAAAGAAATTCTTTATCTTTAGGGTGGGTGGAAATGAGAATTGGGAATTTTATTTTTATTTTCTTTCCTTTTCGTTTCATATTTTGGCTCTTTCTTGTTTTATAGTTATATATTTTATAGTTGTATTAATGTCCAGTTATTCTTTTTCTTCATAATTGACGAATGTGCGCCCCGCAGGTTAAAAAAAAAACATCATCTTCCAGACAAAATATCAGATAACGTTCTGTTTATCCCTTAATGTAAACAACGTAGACCTAACATGGGATCTAAGAGACATGAAATGCACTTTAGGAGATGATACATTTACATTTGATTCATTTTATAATATAGAAAAAAATGTCACTGGCAAGGAAAAATAATTTATTTTTGTCCATTGAGGTAACGTAAAACTATGGCATATCATTTTTATTCTACTATTAACAATAAGCTGGTGGATTCCTAAGCCCTATGGCCCACATATTTTTCAATTCAGTGATACATAAATGATGAGAAATAAATGCAGATATGCAATTTCTTCAAAAATAACGATATCGAAGAATTCCGCCATATTAGAGCTTATTATCCGATGGTTTCCTATAAAATACAAAAAGCTTCTTATTCTATTTGATCGTTGCTCTCTTTCAACTTAGATAAATTACATATCCACCATTTTGGATTTGTCTTTTATTACATATTAATTCTTTAACCAACCAGATGTTATTCTAAGGCAAGCATCTTTCCAATTAAAACTACACAAATGATTCACTTCCTCAGCATGTTTTTATCAGATATTTCTTTTTTCTGTGTTTTCTGAACTTGTCTTTTTATTGAGAATATATGAGCATTGACATTTGTCGGCATCAGAGTACAGAGGATTGTGTAATGTAGGATCCTTATTAAATAGAGTTAGAAACAAATCTGAAATCCCCTTCAAGAACGCATGGAAAATCTGTCCCGATTTGATTATTTCAGCAATGCTTACATTAATGTATATTAAGATGAGCAACGCTTACGGAATTGCAGGTGACATGTAGGATGTATTTAAAATATTTTCTTTGACAAAGAAAGGCATTATGGATTGAATTACAAATTATAAAAGAAAAAGCTAGACTATTTTCTTCCTTTTAGTAAATAATCGAATTATAAATGCTATAAATTCAATTTCGGACTATCAATTAAAACTGGAATTCAGCGTACTGTATAGACACTTTCACTATATAGTACTTATGCCTTACTTCTGCTTCGTGTTTAATGCCGGCCACGATGACGAACTTGACGTAAATTCATCCTTTGGATGTTCTTAAGATCCGAGACGTCATTTCGTTGACATTTTTGGGTGTGTGTAAGAAAGACAACATCAAAATTTACTTCTGCTTCATCTGATCGAAACTTTGGGGACAAATAATAGGATTGTCATGATGACGAATCATGTCTGCCAAAAATGGAAAAGGCGGGAAACATCATTTTTATGATGTCCTGACAACCTGGCCGAACATTTCAAGCTGCAAAATCATAGAAGAACAAAGAAATAATCAATCAATTAATAAAAACGTAAGGGGTAAGTAAACGTCTTTTGAATATATCATAATAGTGTAATAAATTTCAAATGTAAATTAACGAAGCTCAAAGCACTAATTAATACCGATATATGGAAATAATTCCGTTACTAATAATTCGCTTCAGGCCGGAGACATTAATAGCTTTCCTCCTCAGAGATATTTATTTGTTATCTTTAAATTAATTTGAATTCTAAGTTAAGATGATATATTTGTTGCTAGTCGCTTTTTCTGACGTTTTCAGCTCCGAATTTCCTTCTGCAATAACAGCTTCTAGGAAGAGATAGTTCCTTGAACTTTTCAAGGTTATTTAACGGGAATAAAACGCGACAGACTAATTAGCGATTTTACTACATATATATATATATATATATATATATATATATATATATATATATATATATATATATATATATATATATATATATATAGAGAGAGAGAGAGAGAGAGAGAGAGAGATTATAAATTAACTGATTTAAAATATGACTTTTTCGTTACACAGTAATAACCATGTTTCAAAAATGGAATAGATAAAGGTTTAATAATAATTAAGCTTATAATAATAATTAAGCATCTATCGGAAAAAGAATAAGTACAAATGTATCTATCGGAAAACGAGTAGGTACAAAAATAAGAATACCGGATTATATATCTTATTTTTCTTTCTTCTTTTATATATATATATATATATATATATATATATATATATATATATATATATATATATATATATATATATATATATATATATATGTATTTGTGTGTGCGTTTCTGTGTGTGTGAGGTGCATGTGTTAAGTGTGTGTGAGGTGCATGGTTAAGTGTTTCTTAGAAAAAACCTCTAGAGAAGGCAACTGAACAAAATAAACAACCGGAAAGTAAAAACTTAATCCTTTCGTTTTGTCATTTGAATTCATCAAAGCAAGTCATGATAAACCATATCGAAATGTTTTGTAGTTACATGAAATTAAAAAATTTAAAAACGTTATATGTGTAATGATGAGACAATATATTATCTCAAATGCATTAGTTTCCCACCGTACAGAGACTGGCCATGATTCTGACATAGAAAAATGTTACTCTGATCAAAGGAATAAAATCATTCACGACGACGAAAATGTCTAGAGAGTGCTGTGATCGCAAGGCTATCTACAGTAAAATTGTACCATAGCTCTTACAACATTACAGCATCCCCAGTAAACCTCATTCGTGCGCATGTGGTGTAGACACACAAACATAATTTCGTCGGATGATGTTCTAAGGAAAGAAACGCTTCTTTTTTTTTGTTTGTCATATATTTTTCTCAAATTCCAATATATATATATATATATATATATATATATATATATATATATATATATATATATATATATATATATATATATATATATAATTGAAACTCTTGTTAAATTCAAAGAAAATTTATTTAATATGGGTTTGCTCCTGCTTTATACTCACATACAGTTTTAATACGTCTAGGAATGGAATCATACAGCTACCTAACTTCATTCAGAGGAATTTCCAGCCATTCTTCCATTAACACCTGTTCTAGCTCTTTAAGACACGACGGTGGAGGATAGTGGCTCCTAACTTGTCGCTACAAAATGCCCCACGAATGTTCAATAATATAGATGTCTGGAAATTGGAGAGGCCACTCCAAGTGTTCTTGCTCACTTTCATGCTCTTCATACAAATTCTTAACCACTCGAGCGGTATGTATTGAAGCATTATCGTCTTGGAAGATGCATTTATAAAGTTTAATGTACCTAGTTTTAAGTATAGCTAAAATAACTAATGTGATTTCAGGCATTACTGTAAATCAGTTGGCAAATTTTTTCCGTGAACTGCAAAATCGTATTACACTTTGTATTGCTAATGATGGAGGACATCTGGAAAATTAAATAAAATTTTAATAAAACCTTAAAAAATATAAATTCACTTCTTTTTAATCCTTTTTACAAATAATTTGTATCGCAAATACAAATAAAGTTATAATTTTTTAAAAGTGCACACGAAATTTTATGGACAACCTGTATATATATATATATATATATATATATATATATATATATATATATATATATATATATATATATATATATATATATATATAATATATGCATGAGAATATAAATATATATATATCAGCAATTTTTAATATATATTATTTATATATTATAGATGCGCGGTGCTTATTGGAAAGCGTTCAGTATCAGTGACAGAGCAAACATATTTAGTTGGATTGGTTATTGAATGAGCGTGTGCGTATTAATGACTGCGTACGACAATTTTCCCTCCTACTGTCATAAAAACACCGATATACGCAATCATATATAAATCCATAATTTAAAAATTAATAAATTTGTCTGACGATCGCAAATTTTTTCTTACTGCTATTCTTACTGCTTAATTTCTTCCGGATATTCAAAAAGTATTTGTCCACAGCGAAATTTCCGTTAAAAAACCGTACGATTTGTGTTCATGTTGTTGAAGGTAAACAGTCTAGGGATCTTTAATAGATCAGTCCCCTTGCGTGATAGTGGCCTCCAGCCTTGCTTGGGGTGATACGCTTAAAAAAAAAAAAATTATGTGCCATGCGAGATTCACGTATCTTTCGATACTTGACTGACGAGGCAGATTTTTCCCCGCAGTATGTTGCCATTTCTTTCTGCGGTAGACCAGTTGCCATCCAAGGATATAGAACCCTGGCTATCCTGCTATTCACCCAGGGCCCATTTCCCAAGGTACGTATCTATTAGCACATAACTGAATGTAATGAATTCGACTGGAATTCGAACTCAGCTTCTCCAATTCCTCAAACTATGCCGCTATCCATTACGCAACAGTGCCTCTTTTAATAGATACCATTCCATAATTCTTATGTATGTAGGGCTATCGATTTCGGCCGAGGTTTGAAGAACATTCTTCCTATTTTCACTGGACGACATTTATGATGAGCTGATCAGCCCGGGATAATTTTCACCCGATTCCAGAGATCATAAATGGCATCGGAGAACACGGAAATGACGTATTGATCGATATAAATTATTCAGAGACATTTGGCAGTGTTGGTCCTCAGGCTGGTTTTGACTTCCGAACTGTGTTTTAAGGGAAGAATTACTCTAAGGCAGTTGGCAGGTTGGAATATTGTTTTCTAGTTGAATTCTTCAAATAGATGTCTTCTGAATCGGATACATAACGCTGATGCATGTAAACAAAAAGCTAGGAAACATTCAAGATGAGGGAAGCAATTCATGAACGTTGTCCTCTGCAAATCTTATTCAACAGTAATTATACTTAAGCTTTTTGTCAACAGTGACTATTCTCATATATGTGTGCGGAATGGCTCTAACCTTGTACTGATAGATGCATCAGATCTAATGCAATACAGTTAACACCATGCCTTTGACTTTTGATTCATTATAGAAAGACAAATCAGCCGGAATTAAATTATGCCGGCTACAGATTCTACAGACTTCACCTGGTAAGGCCGAAATAAGATTCTTTCTTTCTTATTATTATGTTCCATATCCTTACGCGATCATGGCTCTGCAATTCCATCTATCCCTGGCAGCACTCAACAAGTTCCTTCTCGCTGCTCCCTGCCCCAGACTACCTTCTGTCATAAGCCCGCCATGTATGTCACGCGTTGTTTATCCTTGTCTCTCTTTCCCTCCATTCGACCCGTGAGTATCAGATTCTCCAGGCTCTCCTTTCTGATGTGTCCTAGAAACTTCACCTTCCTCTTTAAGTACAAACCTTCTCCTTGTTTGCAACCTCTCTAAGACCTCTTCCTTGCTCACACGCTCGGTGCATGATATACTTAGCATCCTTCTGTAGAACCACATCTCCGTCGCCTCTAATCTCTTCTTCATCTTTGATGAAATCATCTAACATTCTCTGCAGTAAAGAAGAACAGATGCCACGTAATAGCCCAGTATTCGTTTCTTTGTTACCAAAGAAACCCTGATGACTCAAAATACTCTGTTCAGCTTTTGGAATCTGTCCTTGGCCATCCCAATACAACTACGGATCTCAGTGTCGCACTTCGGACGAATAAAACCTTAAAAGACTAATAATCAATCTAACATACGAGACATTTAGTTTAACAATTTTTTCACAATAATTTCTCATCTGCAATCTGTGAATTTCCCTGCAAATGTTTACCTCAATCAAATTCTCTATCAGAAGAAATAAAAAAAAATGAATAAGTTTGTTAGAACCTCATAGATATTAATTGATTGGAAAATTTATCACTTTTTGCTTTCCATATTTCTTCACACTTATAGAAGTGACTATCGTTGAAACGCTTAACTCAAAAACAACATTGTTCATTTCCATTGGTTTTTCTTCGGGAACGTTCATATAGTGTAGGGAGGGAGCTAACATGTGGAAACATTCCTGCAATGAGAAATTCAGTAACATATCAACTTTTAGTAAGATAGATTTATGTCAGACGTTATTTTGCTAGACAACTGCCCAGTTAGCATTAATTGATTTATTTTAAGAGAGATTTAAAATGTAGAATCACAGAATCCACAACGTTTGCAGTTATGAATTAATTAAATCGGCGCTACCAGATCTGTTTGATTAATTGATACATACATAGAATCATATCTATCTATCTATCTATCTATCTATCTATCTATCTATCTATATATATATATATATATATATATATATATATATATATATATATGTATATATATATATATGTGTATATATATGTACATAATATATATATATATATACACATAATATATATATTATAATTTTTTCAAAAAAATATAATAAATAATTATAGCGCTACTGTGGGTATTGTGCCCTCTTTTGAATTAATGCTGTTAACCTTAGAATGTATATATTATTTTCGTTCTCAGTAAATTCGGATATATATATATATATATATATATATATATATATATATATATATATATATATATATATATATATATATATATATACACACACAAACACATATATATGTATATATGTGCATGTGGGCGTGTGCGGGTATGTGTGGTTTTTGTTTACGTCTCTGTGTGTTATGATTGTGTGCGTGTGTGTGCAAGCCCGTGTGATTGTAGATGACTGTCTTTGAAAGTGTATGATTGTATTGACCAACATTCCAATAACACTCCTATGATGCTGCGCAGGTATTCACTATGTAGTATAAATATGCACACATACGCACACGCGTATATATATATATATATATATATATATATATATATATATATATATATATATATATATATATATATATATATATATAATTATTTATTCGAAAATTATAACATAATCATGGTATAAAATCACTAGGAAAATAGCCATTTTCTGGTGTCATATCAAGTGATTGTGTTGACTGTAGTATAAAGGTTTTTAAAAGGTTGAAATCAATCAAACATCCCTCGCAAGGGGGAACGCTATTACATAAACTGGAATGTCCAATTAAAATACAAGTATAGTGGCCTGACGATTGAATCCAGCATGAAACAGACTGTCGTCTCTCAGTGTTAAATACTATGTTCATATTTATATATATATATATATATATATATATATATATATATATATATATATATATATATATATATATATGTATGTATGTATGTATGTATGTATGTATGTATGTATAGTTTCCAAAAAACTAGGTAATCCGTATGGGTAGTTAACCGATTTAATGTGTCAAAGTTTGAATTTCCTCAAACAATTTAAATTTGAAAGAATAGAAATGTTACATCTAACTAAATCATGTCTCCCTCCCCACTCAGTTCCTCACTTCGTTAATTTACATATGCTTAGTACTACCCGTCATAAATGCGTAAAGTTCTTTTCATTTTTCGTTTCAAACTTTGGAAGTAATGTCTGATGATGAGCGGTCCTTTAAAAGGGCTGCGGTGAAATAATTTATTATATGGAACCTTAAAGTAGTCTGTTTTTATTTAAAATATATATATATATATATATATATATATATATATATATATATATATATATATATATATATATATATATATATATATATATATATATATATATGTGTGTGTGTGTGTGTGTGTGTGTGTGTGTGTGTGTATAAATGAACGTTTCATTCTAAACGCAATCATCATATCACACACACAGACACACACACACATATATAGTCCGAATGTTGAAGATTGTATATACAAAGGTATCGTATTCAACGTATATTTAATTACCAATAATGTTTCTCACCATTTTATAAGTCGTTTCTATTCGGTCGTCATTAGATTTTACATATTTAGTGTAGTCAGTATATATCCATATATCTCTTTGTTTTCCCTCTTAACGTAACGTATTCATTTTTACTTATCTAAAGTCAGTAAATCATATTTATATTCAATGTAAACGCGCAAAAACTGTCATGACCTTATCTAAATTTAATCTGCAATTCATGTAAATTAACTTTTTCCATATAACACGCATTATTTTTCAAGATATTTTTTTATTTCATTAACGCAAAACAAGTGCTTCACAATATTGTGATTTATACAATCTGATATTTAAATAAAGGAAATCATATATCATATATCCTGCCCATATTCAACCTATAAGATTGCAAACGATAACGAAAACATTAATGTAAAGTAGAAAACTGGAAAGGTATTTTTAAAATATGTAACGACTTCAGGCTAGATTAAATATTCCGGAAGAAATTCGCGAGAGTGCATATGTTATTGTACACCGTTTCTCCCTCTGAGGCAAGCGTAGGATTATGTGAAATATCACTTCACATGCTTTTAGTGCCCTTTCTTATAGTAAGGCATCCAGCGCTGAAATATCAAATAAACTAATTTTGTGTTCTCAGCTATAAATGCTATCCATTTGTCAGTAAATCTTTTTTCTCCATCCAAAGAATTCGTTTTCTGACAGTGTCAGAATTACATAACCAATCGCGCATGTAATATATGGTACAAGGCAGTTTTTATTTTGATACTCCATCGACAATTCGTCTTTCAATGTCTCAAGAAAATACATAGTCAATCAGGTCAGATTAATTTAATCTTTATCACTGTGACTTCATTTGCTGTACAAAATGTTTACCCTGTCACTGAAAGTGACTCTGATCCCTGAAGAATAATGTGTTTGAATTACATGATTGTGTTCTGATATACTGCTATGGCAATGAAAACAAATTTGAGTGAAATTAATAATAAGGATACTGCAAATGGGAATCCTTGACAAAGTGGGAATAGTATTAATAATGCAGAGTGCTAAAGATTAATTGCAGTGAACAAAATTCTGCCTGGAAATGTAGCTCTCTGAAGACAGGAATTAGTGGCGTTATTACAGATCCAGTAACGTATTTCTTTTTATATTTAGGTACAAAGAAAAAATGAAATTGCAAAGGTCGAACTTTCTACTTATAAAATTCGTAGTTCACACACGGAACAAAATGAGTATTAATCGATATATTAGTTTTAAGTAAAATAAAACTTTTCAAACATTATTGAAATCGTTAATTTTTATGTGTATTAACAATTAAATACTAAATAATTCAGGTAAATATTACTTTTATTTATGTGATATAAGTAAAATGAAATTGTTCGTTTTCGAATATCCTGTAGAATATATATGTACCATTGATTTCACAATTTACGCATTAGGCGCATAAAGCAATTAAACAGATACGCATACATATTATATTTTTAGTGCCTATTTTAGAATACATAACTTTGAAATAATGCTATAATTGTGTTCTTGAAATTATATTGGAATATGTTTTTATGAAAGGAGAAAGGTGAAATTATTTACCCTTAATAATGCGAAGATAACAACAATTATTTAACAGGGATTAACAATAGGACAGTTGTTTTTTATGTTAGTATAAATATGGTTATATATGTTACAGTTTTTTGTGTACCTATTAACTAGTGAGCAAACCAAAATGAGCTGACTCATTTTATAGTCCACCCATAGAAGTTTAACTAATCAGAAGACTAGAAATATTTGATCCTATGTGTATAAAGGCGGCCATTTTGTTTTTTTCTTGTCGGAATATCCACTGGTAACCTGTAAGATGAAAAGACCTGCAGAACTATTCTTACTCTCTCCGAATATCCACTGCCAACCTTTCATATAGAGAACTTTCAGAGGGAAAAATAACGGGAGATAACTGATAACTGACATCCATTAAACAAGGCACGTGGAACTAGAACAGTCTACCCCAGTGAACGAAATAAATGGTTCAGTTCGACATTCCAACCACCTGAAGAAGGCCGGAGCGTACAAAGGCCGAAACGTTGTAATAAATATGGCGACAAGGATGAGAACAATAGTCCGAATAATGTAAATAATGCAGAATTTAGGAGATATAATATGAAGATATCATTTATGAAAAGATCCAAAGACAGGAAATTGTGGAGAGCCATGACCATGTACGAGTTAAAGGTAGTTGATAAATAATTATTCGTGATATTTTATCTATAGTTCACTTATGTTGATCCATGACACTAGAAGTAAACATTTTTGTTTCTGTGATTCCAAATATACAAACTTTCTTCCCATTATTATTAGTAGGTTTCTTCTGGAAAAAAAGTCTTTTCGTTGTATTTTTCTTCTAGGGAAAACTGTCAGTTGATCTGACGTTATTTTGAGCTCTCTTGGAAGATGCTTAACAACATTTTTACCACATTGGCCATGTTAGATCAATCCATAGTCAGTCACTTGATTGACGCTAAACCAAAGGCATCCACAGATATGCCATGGCATGGAACGATTTTTGCTACACGAAGACAGATTGGAAGAACTTTCTACCTGCCTCCAAAATTTCTGCTCTCGTCTCAAAATGGTTTCCATTCTGGAATAGAGTGTTTTATTCCCTACAAAAATTACAACATAAAATAAATAGCCAGCTGTGGTTCACCCATGAACACGATGTAGCCATAGCTCGCCGTAATCACTGCTTCAATACCTCTCTCAAGGAGCGATGTAGCTCGACTTTTCTGCATTTAGAACCGCCCACAATCACTACATAAAAGTTCTGAAAAATTTAGCTATGCACAAGCAGTGTAGGCCAAGCTTGGAAACCAAAAAAAAATGGATTCCACCAATAATGGAATATCTCCAACCAAATTATGAACAGAGGTAAAGCAGCTGAACTAATTATTATATAAGACCTCGAGGTCATATGTTCCTCGTCAGATAAGGCGATGCTTTTCGCCGCCAAATTAACGTTAGATAACTGTCCATACTCTTTCCAACGTTTCACTAAGCACAACCTCATAACTATATTCATTAGAGCCCGGGAAGTTTCAAGACTTATCAAACGTATTATCCATAAGAAAACTACTGATTCAGATAGACTTCCAATAGTTGTCCTTAAGAACATCAATCCAGGAACACCTCCGATCATTTGAAGGTATTTAACCGCTGCTTGAACAAGAAATACTACCTAAGCATGTGGAAAATATCGAACGTATAACCGCTTTTCATCTAGGCGGGTGAGCACTTATCACGCTCTCAGTATACACCCATCAGTCTTCTGAGTATTATCAGTAAGCTTTTTGAGTCTATATTCAACGTCATTAAGCACCTCAATAAAAGAACAATCTTGAGCGACAATCTGTACGAATTTCCATCGTGAGGCCCCTGACGACAAATACACGACCACATCATTAGATAATGCGAATCCATTTGATGAGGTGTGACACAAATTTTTGCTGCTCAAGCTATATATTCATTAATGAAAACCTCCATTAAGCCAATTACAAACACATTCAAAAATTCATATCAATCTCGAATAAAAATATTAATTAAAAATTAAGATGTGCAAAAGCAACTGGGCCCTTTCTTTTAATATCTGGTGACTGCTGCTTTTGAGGTTACAAAGTCAACCAGGCTTTCTATAATTATATGAAGTTTCTGACAGTAGTGAGTGATGATTTTGACCATTCTTGTTGCCAAAATTACCGCATTTGTTTGATTTTACCTGGGCTTCGCGCATGTACTGCCTGCTTTCACTTGAATCAGATTTTAAATTGGGTTTAGATCAGCCTTTTGACGAGACCTTTCCAAGATTTGAAATTTATTTTTACGAACCAATTCTTTTGTGGATTTGCATTGATGCTTCAGATCATTGTCCGGTTGGAAGTTCCAGCTCTGACCTAAACCCACATTTTCGACTGAGGACGAGACAGATCCGTTCAAAATTGGTTAGTATTTGCAGAGTCAATTGTGCTGTCAGCAAAGGAAACCCAAATCACAAAGCCGTCGTCGCAATGTATAATTGTCGATATCAAATTGTTCTTTTCAAAACCCCTATTAGGGGACGCCATATATATAACAGAGGTTTCCTTCAGATTTTATCGCACTTAAGATCTATACACATCGATAATGTCTGTAGCCAGTGAGCATTGGAGAACCGCAGAGTACATGGTCTGCCTGGACTTATCGAATTTGATTTTGCTGTTATTTTTCGTGAACGGCATCTTCTTGATTGTGATGCCGTCATACCAAAGGACTTCCATTTATAACTATTTTTGCCACAGTGGTTAAGTCTACTATAAATTATTTTGATAGATTTCTGTAGCCTTCTTCATAATTATAGATTTCAACTGTGAGATTTTTAAAATTTCAGGATGCTCTTTTCATCTATTCATATATATTTATTTAAAAATAACTGCACACATCTGCCTACATAATGGTTTATATCGTTTCGCTGCTGTATACACAGCTTACAAAAAATGAGCATGTGTCATTTTGATTCTACATATGCACAAAAATTATTTTCACTGGCAACCAAGTAAAACAAAAATACAGAGTGTAAATGTAAGGGTTCCCGTCCTTTTGCACATCTTAATTGTTAATTTTTAATTAATATTCCAGCTTGAGAACATTTTTTGAGACTGGTTGTAATTCATTCAATAAAGGTTCTCATTTTCTTAAAGAATATATAGTTTAATTATGATTTGCTGATTATCAAGAAGAAAGAGACAATTAATTTAAATATTGGCTTAGGGTTTCAATTACTTCTAAATAGCACTATATATATATATATATATATATATATATATATATATATATATATATATATATATATATATATATATATATATTTAATTGCGATAGTAGTTTAATATTCAAATTGCATTTCAGACTAATCCCACCTGTTCATACTGGCGCACAAAACCTTATACAAACATATACACACATGTACTCTTGAAAATAAATACATCTACACAAACATGCTTATTAACAACCTTCAAACGACAGAACATATCTTTATCAATCAGGCTAACTTCAATCTTTTCTCTTTCTCTCACTGTCCCAATCTCTTTCTCTGTATATATATATATATATATATATATATATATATATATATATATATATATATATATATATATATATATATATATATATATATATATATATATATACACACACATACACCTATATATATATGTGTGTGTTTATATCTGCGCTGCTGATTTACTCTTTATTTCTGTTATTCTTTGGTGATTTATATATGACAAAACAAACAAATACACACACACATACATACATACATACATACATACATACATACATATATATATATATATATATATATATATATATATATATATATATATATATATATATATATATGAGTGCCCGTGTGTGTGAATTTTAGTGCCTCTGAGTTCACAGATCCAACGGTGCATGTAAAATGAAGACATCATAAAAACTCTTATCTATGATTTTTTTTGTTTTTAAAAAGCCTCAGAAATATAAAATCAAATATCCTGGCGTAAGCATGCAGGCAGTTTTCTTTTAAATATCACCAATTGCTACACACGCATAAATACGCTAAGAAACCCAAGTGCAGCTAAAATCAATTGTTCTCTCCGAGAAAGAATATTCCCAGGGGAAACTTTCTCTTTTCCGGTGCTATCAGTTGTCAGATTTATGAAATATATTCGCAAATTTTAGATCCAAGGACAAAACTGCCTCTTTCTATCTCGTTCCCAAAGGACTAAACATCAGATATGAAATACGATGAACGTAATAAAAGAAATTCTGACTTCAGTAACACGAATGATATTTGCAGTTATATTAGTAAAGTGAATGTTTATAAAAAAGCAACTTCATCAAAATCAGTAGTACAATAATAATAATAATAATAATAATAATAATAATAATAATAATAATAATAATAATCAGAAGAAGAAGAAGAAGAAGAAGTCTTCTTAGTCTATGTACCATGATCCTCCGGGCGTGGAAGATCCGGGCTCCGCAGAAGATCCTTTCCTTTGTAGCTTTTACGTATTTTCCATTTTCGCTGGCCCTCCCAATCACTCTATTCTAATTTATTTACAAAAACTCGCTATATTGCTTGCTATCTGCTTTCTTTTGTTCCTCTTTACTTCAATATGTCGTGTTAGAGTCAAGTTCTCCACAATCACTTTTCTCATTATGTGAGTTCAGAATTTTAACCTCTCGTTCCAATTCTATATATCAGTGTTTTTTTTCTGCATTTTACTTAACATTTTGTCGTTAATCACATGTTATTCTCAGCATCCATCTGTAGAACCATACTTCTTATATTGTTCACTTGTTTTTCTTTTGGTTTGGTTTGGTTTGGTTTGTTTTACGGAATATCACCCTCAATGGGTCATTTAATGCCGACAACTTTTCTTTTCCTGGTAATATTTTTAATTTGTCAAAAGTCTATTTCTGTTAATATTTTTTCATCAAAGATTTATAACTGGTAATATTATTTTTTCAAAAACGTATAGCTGGTAATATTATTTTTCAAAAACATATAGTTGGTAATATTATTTTTCAAAAACATATACTTGTTAATATTTTTTCAAAAAACGTATTGCTGGTAAATTGTAATAATTTTTTACAAAGTATTTCTGGTATTAAAACATAATTTTACACTTTTATAATGCATTTTTCCTCAGTTTCTGGATTAACTATTTTCCCATAGCTGAGACCTTAACAGATGCTACCACCCCGGGTCATGGTGGACCTAAGTACACCAGCAATTAAGAGGAGGTTCCACGCTCTTGCTGTTGGACGTACTTTATCGTCTTACCTTGAACGCGGATGTAGTTTATCGTCATAACCAGTACGCTGTTTTTTTCATTATTTGCATTTAATACATAGAACAGCAAAAATAACAAGAAGAAGAAAATCATAAGTCGTTTTATCTACAGTTCAGATAAAGGTAAACAAAGATAGAACACATCCCTCAACAATAAAACGTAATTTTTTAAAGTTATTTTCCAAGTGCCATTTCATAGAGCAAGGAATATTTAAGACGGCATTTCTATACTTGCATTATTTACATTAATCGGACTGTTATCTTCATTGACATATTCACAACGTTTCCTTCGTTGTAGTGTCCGGCCTTCTTCAGGTCATTGGAATTTCGAACCAAAGCCGTTAGTTCGTTCACCTGGGTAGATTTTACTAGTTCCACGTGCCATGCCTCTTCGGGATTTCTCAGTTTTTTTCCCCTTCAACTCAACACTCCGAGGTTTGCTTCACCATTCCTCTGGCCTGGTATTTAACTTACAACTATTTCGGTGTAGTCACTGGAGCTAACCAACCACTTTATCCACTGGGCCATATATATGTGTGTGTGTGTGTGTGTGTGTGTGTGTGTGTGTATATATATATAAATGTGTGTATGTGTATATATATATATACATATATATATATATATATATATATATATATATATATATATATATATATATATATATATATATATATATATCAGTGTATGTAAATGTCAGTTTGATCAGATAAAGATCAAAGATAATCTATATTAAAATTCATTGAGAGTGCCACGATCTCTCAGTTGCCAAAAACCCTAAGACCAGATCATGCATAATATCAGGTATCACTGCGAAACGTGGAAAGAATAATAGGGATCTGTTAGAAGCGCGGGAGTTTCAAGGCTAGCACAGAAAAAAAACACACTTCCATTCTTTCATTTCGAAGGGAAGACGCCTAATAAGCAATCAGACATTAACGCCTTTATTCTGAAAACACACACACACACACACACACACACACACACACACACACACACACACACACACACACACACACACACACACACACAATCGTCTGTCATTCTGCTCCGAAGTGACTTAACTCACTAAGGAATGCGAAACGCGTTGCCAATAAAAAAAATACAAACCTACGTTGTATCATAACTCCACTTGTTTTTAAGATTCTACTAACTCCATATCAATGAATTTACAAAGTGAACATGTGTTTTCAAAAGAGGTCTATAAAATAGAATGAACACTGAAGGTTTGTTATGCATTTTAAATTATTTCACTTGATAACAAATATATAGTTTTTTTGCATGTCAATTTTAATATCAAAGAATTTGAACAAAATTTCCTTTCGAATTTAACAGCTTTATCAACATCAACTATCAGGGCCATATTTTCTGCTTCTTCCCCGGAAAATTTCAGTGGTTTTTTAAACTACTTGGACGGTATCACTTACTTTTGGGGAGTACATTTACAAAATTCCTAACTGACATCGAAGATTTATTCGACTGCAGAACAAATTCACTAAATGCTTAAAAGGTATTGATATTTCTGCCCGTTCTATTTTATACATACACAGGCATACACACGTGCGCGCAAACATGCACACGCGCGCACACGAGCGAGAGTGCGCACACACACACACACACACACACACACACACACACACACACACACACACACACACACACATATATATATATATATATATATATATATATATATATATATATATATATGTGTGCATGCTTTTTGGTACGATTCAAGAAGTATCATATTCAAAGGGAAAGAAATGATAAAGCTTCTTTTTCTATCCTAGTGCGATTTATGAGATGTGCGGATTGCCCTGGGAGAGAGGAAAAACTCATCTTGCCAGATTGATCAAACTTTTCAATTTTGACATTTTTTTTATTACCGCCACATAAAAAAGACTATAAACACAAAGTATTGCACCTCATTCTGTAATGCCTCTAAGTTATTTGAGGATGGCAACTTTGTTTCTCGACGGTGCAACATATGCTTTACTCCAATTATGTAAGTTTGAACTTTTAACATTTAAATAAAGTCGGCTATGTACATCATATGATTTTAAAAAATAATTTTAGTATTTAACAATTTTTGGTCATGTTGGTGTAATAAAATTAAACAAATTAAAATTGTATTAGTTACACCGAAGCGTGACCAAAAATATGTTTAGATTATTTTATAAAAGGAATAAATGCTATTAACGCTACAACACGCCTGAAAATGTGTTTGATTCTTATGTACTGTACTAATCTTCTGATGACAGAAATGAAAGTATATATATTTGAGATAAATGTGTGTTCATACCATAGCTCAGTGGTATAGATTGTGTGCTTCTTAAATATCTTCCAGAATAAATATGTTGCTACCTTGTTAAGTCTGTGGATATATTCTTTTCTTGCTAGTTTCAGACATCCTGAGATAATATACTTGACAGTTTCATCATATTGTCCACAGATCCTTCATTTCGGATTAGTTCCATCTTTATGAAAGGGATAATATCTACTTGCGAGACTTTGGTACTTAGCTGCAATAATTAAGACTTTTGTTTCAGCTTTCAACCTGCTGCTTTTCATTTTTTTTGTTGGTTCACTTCTGATGCTTTCGTCATCTAGGTATTTGCTATTCTACGAATTTTCCCTCCAGTGTTTTTTTTGTTTTTTTGTTTGTAATTTCATTCGGCCATATTGTTTTGTTTTTTGTATTACTCATTCGTTTCGCTTTTTGTTGGTATTTTTTCAGGTATATTAAGCTATTTCTTGAAGGGCGCAGCTTCTTTTTTGATGGAGTGAATTTAGTGTTTTGTTACTTGAAGGAAAGGGATTTTTGTGAGATACGCTTCCAATCCGATTTTTGTAGTGTTTAGATTTAGATCAAATCGGATTGCACCTCGGCCTCCTGTAACTGTTGGTATGTACAGCCTATCAACATCTGATTTTCGATGATGCATCCTCATTTGGGCAAGCATTTTCCTGGTCCAGGCGTCCAATCTTTAAATGGCATCCAAATTCCGTTTAATAATGTTGAATTTGTATGTTATTACCTGTATAGCTAAGGTGTTGAAATAATTCAATTGATTGTACCAATTGTGTTCACTTTCTAGTAAGAAGTTCACTCTCCTATAATATTCTTTAGTGATCATTTCCTTCATAATTGTATGTTACATTCTGTCTCCTTTATTAATTCCTAATTATTTGTATGTGCCCTCCTTGTCTAGTTCCTTGATCATGTTGATGCCAATGTATAAATCTATAGTTTTCGTTAATTTACCGTCTTTGAAGATGGTTGAACACGCTCAGTATGCCCAGAAGTTTGGGCACGATGACTTGTTGCTTCGGGATAGCACGAGCTCTTGTATCTTGAGAAGAGTTTCGTCTGCCCAATTTTACACAGAAAGCTCGCGTCAACCCGTGGCAGGAAATTGTCAATAATTAGGAATATCTCTCAAAACATTTATTCTCAAGATAACAACTTCTTGATGAATCGCTCATGGTGAAATGCGAATACAGATCTCATGATGAGTATGTTTTAACCACTCGGCAATATTCCAAGGGAAATATCAGCGCACAGCAATCATGCTTTTGGCATCAAAGAAATAGGAATGTAGCAAGTGAAATGTGCCGTTTCCGTTATCAGAAATGTTACAGGGCACAAAATGGAAATAGCTTCTAGCGAAGTAAGTAATGCACCTCAACGCGTTGCATACACACCTGTACAATAGCTGACCATTCAGAATGACCTTAACCCCCAAATCCTATCGCCGAGATCCGCTTCAATAATCACATAAACAGGCGAATGTCAGAAATGGATGTTATATCAGTAGACGCTCTTGTAGCCCGAATAATTTGGCTTTATTTTTCGTAAAATCCCTTTGTTTGTCTTGGGAAAGAATAGTATAAGTATGAACTATGGAAACGAAATAGGTCGAAATGTGTGGAAACATTTGAATCTATCGTTCATATTGAAAGTACTATATCGCGTAAAACAAATTTCTGAACCAAGACCAATAATTCGTGGCAAGATTTTCATAAAATTGTACACGGAATCTAAACTAGGTTAATGAAACTGCCACAATTCACGAGAAATACATTTTAAGAAATATCAAGAAAACTTTGCCCTGTAGTTCTGACTGCATATATTCGGACTTTTCTCCAGCCATGAATAACGGTTCTGTTTATAGTGAAGTCCCTCGCCTTTTGAATTTCAATTTTCCCCAGACATCCAGTGGAACTCGATCCATCGCCAAGTATGCAAGGGAAAATAAATGTTTTTTGTTTTCGCCTCAGAAAATATTTGACACATCCTGTCATAATTTCCCTTTGAAAGAGACAGATAAGATTAAAATGGAGTATTCCTACCATATCTAAGATGAGGATCCGCAATCCTTTCTTTCCAGACTGGACAGAATTCAAAATCATTTACAGGGTCTTATGAATGGACGACAATATTCCACCGTTTCCACGGATGAAAGTCCCCAAACCTTTAGCTAACACATTGTTATTTACACTGTTAATTTTCTGACAAATTCCCTATCCTCTAGTTACACCGAGTCAGACATTTACAGTTAAGATTCACGGTGCTGCTTTCCCGGGGTGGAATCACAAGCGTCCTATTCCTATTTGTAAGATGAAATTAAACCCAAAGACTTTTTCTCACAATTAACTGATTGCCACGTGGATGCTTCCCAGAATCCTACATAATTTACCTCTTTCATACAACATCAGTCCTTATCTGTCCTCCTTATCCTCATCATCTTCACTCCATACTTGCTACCTTGTCATCTATATCACAGTCACACATCATTCAGTAACCTTCGAATGTAAGTGGTTAACCCGCCTTTATTGAATGGATATTAGTAAATAAAAAGAAACACACAAACAAGATACAGGGTAAAACTTTAAAGAACTTGTATACTATGTGACTACAAGGATAAGTGCTATTTAGTGGGCACATTGCAGACTTTGATATTATTAATCCGCTTATCAGTACATATATATGGTTAATTAAATAGAATACATACCATTTTTTTCTATAAAACATATGTTCAATGTTTCTTTTAATTAACTAATTTGGTTAGCCTAAAGTTAACTACTAAACAATGTGCAAATGTAAAAAAATGAAATGATTGCCATTGTAAGACAATTTCCTAACAATAAGAAGACACATGGCGCTTTCATTTATCGTTGATAGATATCTTTAGAACAATTGAAGATGACAATAATAATAATAATATTTCACAACACGTAACGTAGTAAAACCCACTATAATGAAAGGGGTTACAGAAAGTGTAAGAAAATAGAGAGAACAATAACATAAATTTCAGACAAAAATAATATGATGATTGACATTGCATTTACATTTTTGTGACATGAAAGCCGGAAGCGGAAAGGGAGATTCACAAGCCGCAAGTCGTAGAGAAGAATATATTCACACAGACTTTATGGTTGCAAACAGATATTTCAAAAGGGGACTCATGAGATAAAGTTACCAATGCGTTTCTATACATTTTTAAGCAGCAAGATAGATAGATAGATAGATAGATAGATAGATAGATAGATAGATAGATAGATAGATAGATAGATCTAAAAAGACTGAGATAGATAGATAGATAGATAGATAGATAGATAGATAGATAGATAGATAGATAGATTGATAGATAGACCTAAAAAGACTGAGATAGATAAATAGCTTGATAGATCTAAAAAGACTGAGAAAGATAGGTAGATAGATAGATAGATAGATAGATCTAAAAAGACTGAGATAGATAAATAGATAGATAGATCTAAAAGACTGAGATAGATAGATAGATAAATAGATAGATCTAAAAAGACTGCGATAGATAGATAGATAGATAGATAGATAGATAGATAGATAGATAGATCTAAAAAGACTGAGATAGATAGATAGATAGATAGATAGATAGATAGATAGATAGATAGATAGATCTAAAAAGACTGATATAGATAGATAGATAGATAGATAGATAGATAGATAGATAGATAGATAGATAGATTAACATCGGAAAGAGAAGCCTTGCATTATGGTGGAATAGTTTGGTAATAGGCGTAGAAAAAATCTGACACTTGCTTGTGGTGTTTAATGCAAGACGGGTAGAGGACAAGTTAAAAATTATGCGCACTTACGACATAATATATATTTAGACAAGAGTGCGGATAATATTTGAATTTCATTCGTAACTAAAAAGTTTATGTAAATGGATTGCAGGGCAGGCTGTGTGAGGGATACTATAAAAAATAACGAAAGACGAAACAAAAATTTCTCAGCGCTACAAAAGATAAGAAATTTTAGGAAACGATGAATGCTCACGCCCTGATTTGTCACTGCTCATAAAATATGATACATATGAAAGAATAAACATAATATGTGAAAGAATTAAATTAATATATGAAAGATTAAACTAAACATATGAGAGTATAAGCACAATATATGACAGAATTGACATAGCATATGAAAGTACTAACAAATATTTGAAAGGATTAACTTAATATATGAAAGTATAAACATAATATATGAAGGAATGTGCATAATATATGAAAGAATTAACTTAATATATGAAGGTATTAACAGAAAATATAAAAGAAATAACTTAATATATGAAAGTATAAACACAATATATGAAGGAATCTGCATAGTATATGAAAGAATTAACTTAATATATGAAAGTATTAACATAATATATGCGAACATTAGCTTAAAATATGAAAGCAATAACATAGTATATGAAATAATTAACTTAATATATGAAATTATAAACATAATATATGAAAGTATTAACTTAGTACATGACAGAATTAACTTAATATATGAAAGTATAAACATAATACATGAAAGCTTTAACATAATATATGAATGAAGTAACTTAATATATGTAAGGATTAACATAGTATATGCAAGAATTAGCTGAATATATAAATGATTAACATAGTATATGAAAGAATTAAATAAATATATGAAAGTATAAACATAATATATGAAAGAAGTAACTTAATATATGAAAGAATTAATATAATATATGAAATAAGTAACTTAATATATGAAAGTATTAACATAATACATGGCAGAATTAACTTAATATATGAAAGTATAAATATAATACATGAAAGATTAACTTAATATATGAAAGAATTAACTTAATAGATGAAAGCATTAACATAATATATGAAAGAATTAACTTAATATATGAAAGTATTAACATAGTATATGAAAGAATTAGCTGAATATATAAATGATTAACATAGAATATGAAAGAAGCAACTTGATATAAGAAAGCATTAACATAGTATAGGAAAGAATTAACTTAATATATGAAAAAATTAACATAGAACATGAAAGAATTAATATTTACAAAAGAAAAACGTTGGAAGTAATCGGAATGACATTTGTAAGCCAATCACGAAAGCAAGTTTGTATTACAACTTCGTTTACAAAACTTGTTTTGGATAATTTATTGCCTTGATGAACGTTTTTTTTTTGTACGCAGTAGTTGAAAATATGACCTAATACTTTTGACAGTATATCTATACATTTGAAATGTGTTACATTCACATTTTCCCTGGTATTATATCACGTTTCACATTTGAAAGCAGAAAAATTATTTAATCTATTGTTCCCTCAGGAAAATCGATACCCTATACGTCACCGTATTTTTTATTTATTTTCGAAGCATACATGTTTCCTTTTAAAATTCAGTTACTCTTAACATCATTTCCATATATTCGGTAACTATGCGTTTTCTTTGTTGTATGCAAGCAATTGAATTTCAGGATCGCGTATCGTGCATATTTTAAGCATTTCAAATTTAAGGAACTTTGACAAATTTTGAAAAGGAAACGGGATGTCGAAAGTATACTTTATAATTGAGAAAGTTATCAACATATATTTTCTCGGTAATTTTTGAAAAGCTTTTTTTCTAGAATTATATAAAAGAATAACACTTCAAACTGAATATCAAACCTATTTCCTCGCTTGGTCCGAAACTGACATCATGTTTTAAAACTGAAATTTTGATTCTTATGTTCACACCGCGTTTATTCATCTATTTAACTATGTATATAATTATATATATATATATATATATATATATATATATATATATATATATAGTTATTATTATTATTATTATTATTATTATTATTATTATATATTATATGAGGAGGCAAGGTGCAGTAATAGATAGCGGCTTGGATTGAGGAATCCCATAGAATCCAATACATTCACTTACGTGCTAATACCCTTGGGAAATATGTGAATCCTCTCCTTCTCCCTCCAGCTATGGCTAAATTTCAGGACAGAGTGGGTTATATAGCCTTGGTTGGCAACTGGTCTAGGAGAAGGACAACTCTGAATTCAAACCCGGAGTAGAGCCTCGAAGGCAGATTGACGGTACTTTGTGCTACCTTACAACTCCTGCAGCCGCATTGGTACCAAACTGTATTGGTTTATCGTCTCCTTTGAACTCTGCTAGCAAGGCCGGGAGGGTGAACTAGACGTCTGGGCTGCCATAGTTCTCCATATATCCCGCCCAGGTTCGGAGAGCACCGCGATACTCCATAGTCTCACGAGACGGACAGATGCCGCCGCCGCCGACGGATATATTATATATATATATATATATATATATATATATATATATATATATATATATATATTCTTTGTAAAAATATGATTCCATCGCGACACAGAAAAATTCAAAATTGAAACTACATTTATAAATATAATTATAAAAAATGAACTTAAAATCCATGGTCTCTAACATGAATATTTTCTGTGTCGTGATGGAATCATATTTTTAAAAAGAAAATAATTATAGTATTTTGGTCTACTCTTTGTATCGAGCATTTTTTTTACAAATAAAAATAAATACTAAGGACACAGGATTATTAATCTTACTGTTCTTTCTTATTATATATATATATATATATATATATATATATATATATATATATATATATATATATATATATATATATATATATTAACTGTGTATATAATTTGTGACATTTGCATTGACAAAATCCCTCAGAAGACAAAACGAACGCGTTGGTTATGATAGATTTACTTTCTGCCTTTATTTATATCATGTATTTACAGATATATTCTACCTGAAATTTTTACACATAATTCTATATTGGTTTTTCAAGCGTAGCTTATATAGTAATTGTCTAAGCTTAGATTACAAGTGGCACAAGGCCGAATGTATGGGGTACCCAGGGCGTATCGTACTCACTACTCAGTCGTAATTGTTCTAGCAAGAAAATCTTGCTAACCATTACATCACCTCGAGGTGCCCAAAGACATAATTATATAAGTCGTATGCTATAATTAGCTAAGGAGTGTTCACTATTTCTCCAGTAGTTTTATCTTAATGTAAGGATTCCTCACGTGCTATTTATATGGTGGAGATTTACATATGAATACAACATTTTCCATATTATATTCTGATAATGTAAATTTGGAAAACTTTAATTCAGCAAAAGAAAAGGAAACACATATCTTAACACTTGTAACCTAGAAAAGATTACTGAATTGAATAATCATACGAAGATTGGTAATAAATGATAATACCCAGGACAAGAACAACACATAAATTCGCCAGCGGCGCGTAGAATTAGTCAGCTGCTAGAAGCGAGTCAAATGAATCTCCAACTGCAGGATATCTACCAACCGCCCACGTGGTCAGATGTGGCACAAGGACGAATTTAATGTGGGGCCTCCGAGCCCGTAGGTGCGACCAAAAATTCCCTGTAGACCCCGTATAAATACGGGGTATCTTTTTCCCGAGAGGAGACTCTGCCATTCGTCATAGCCTCGTCTGGGGATGCTCTCTGCCCGGAGGCAGAGAGTTAGACCAGCACAGCTGGAGAGGAATCTCCAGCTGCTGACCAACATACACTATTTACTACTGTACTTATGTGAATGGGGACATACACATTATCGTCAGTAGATATACTACAGCATTAACCAAATAACTAAATTTTTATTTTCTTTAGCGTTAGATACCGATTTGTTTCGTTTTTTTGGTAGTACTCTAGATGATTTGATGTGGGGACGTGTTAGAACGATGGAAGTTACAGGTATTCAGCACCTTCAGTTGAATCACTGGACATTGGTTGTGGTACAGTATCTTCTGAATTTGAAATGTTATTTCCTTTCGTATCCGGTATAGGATATTTGACACTATTGTAACTGTTTCAGGTTTGGAGCTTGTCGTTCCCACCCCAGCAGGAGCGAGTTGACGAAGAAAATCATTACTTTTTTTTCCATTTGGTAACATAACAACTGTGTAATCGCTATTAATCGGGATCGGCTCAACTTCTCGTACAGTAGGTTCGTACTTTTTGTTCAGAACGTAGATTCTTATGAGCACTTTCCCAGGAGTCGTCAACCACGATGGAAAATATCTTCCGGGTGTAGACTTTCTTGGATAAGAAAACAGACCTTCATAAAGATAAAAGTTTGTGGCTGTACGCAGTAAAGAATCGAATCGTGTGGAGAGCGTCAATTAAGACGTTTTCACATTGATGCAAATGTAAACCTCTCAATTTCAAGACTAAGTTGATCGCCCTCCACAGAGTTTTGTTCAGTCTCTACTTGATCGTTTCCCCGTGGGTTGTACACAGTAGATTTACTATTAGCTATTACTTTCTCTTGAAAATATCTTTACTCCACCGACATAAAACTATGTCCTCCATTAGAGGACCTAGACTTGACATACCAAAATATGCAAAATAATTTACTTAAGCAGTTCATTACAGTGGACATGTTCCTACACACAAAGGCGAAAGGGTAACGATTATATTTATCAAAGATCGGCAATAATATTTGCTTTCTCCTCGATTTGAAGGAAGAGGTGCTTTAAAATCTCTATTCAGTCTTTCGAATGGATGAGTCTTTGATTACTTCTCATCTCGCAAATACTGGCTTTTCTACCACACACACACTACATTTTTCAGTCATTCTCTTTACTTACTCTGTTGAGTAGGGCAAATTCCTCGACATAATAAACTACATCATTCTTGATACCCCAGGATGACAGATAAATATGTAACTCTTTAATGTCGACATTTACAACAGAAGCGAAATGTACTCACGTTAACGCATCTGGGCATGCGTTTTTCATGTCCGATCGATAACTGAAACCATATTTCTAAGTGGAAAGTTCAATTCGCCAGCGATGAATTTTGTCGTTTGAAGGTTTATGCTTATCAAAAATGTAGGATAGAGTTTTTTGGTCTGTGACAAGAATAAAATATTTACCTTTTAGTTAATAAGTCCTTTCTCCGATTGCTTCAATGATCGCGTTAGCTTCTTCGTCTACTTGGGAGTGGTTTCGTTCAACTCACATAGTCCCAGAAAGGGCACCCCTGAGTATAATGATAGAAGTCGTGCGAAGCCGTTTCTTCTAAACCAACGTCACACTGATGACAGTCGGGCAAATCCGCCCAGCCCTCATCTGAAAGCCACGTCATTGAGAAGTAGTCAGGTAAGCGAAAACTCAGGGTTATAAGACCAGAAAGAGTGTAACTCTGATGCCGAATTCCCTACACTCTCCACTAGATCACGGTACAATAGCCTACGAAGCCGTGAATCATCACTGGACCGAGGGAGAGCCCTTAAGGTCACTCGACACTCTCAGGAATCAAATGGAAAGAGTGAAATTTAGAAAAGCTTTCCTAACACTTCCTTCTAAAATCGTCAACGCACGTTGTAAGTGCACCAACATTGAAGCGTACCGATGACTAAACGAGTGCAGCATTCCCAGATCCCCATGACAATGACGTAAAGGAAAGGGTCTCACACAGACAGACACTTGCGTCCCCACCCCACACATTCTTTCTGTTCTTGTAGAGAAGTAGTACTGGTCACTCGATAAACGATAACAGGAAAGACGTACGAGACACACACTTCAGCTTTACCTTTAACGGACAACCTCTGTCGAAACTAATTGTGAACAGTCGCTCCGACCTTTGACTGTACTTCGGACCAATTCCTCTTCAGCTGGATACTGGGCCCGAACCACAATACATGAATGTGTACGCGACCTTCATGGACGACTCGTTGCGGTTAATTTTATTCCCCGGCTCTTCCTTGTACAGCTCAATCTGCTTATGTATTACATCAATGTCGCTATGGCACGACACAGAAATAGATATATCATCGTACCAGAAAACCTGGCTGGAACTCCAGGGACAGCGATTCCACGTAGGGCCTGACTGCACGCTCTGTCCCTTAGCCGGCGAATGAGGGCCTCCAACGCCAATGCATAAATTAATGGCGACATCAGACAACCCTGTCGAACTGACCGAGACAGCGCAAAAGTGCTCGACCAGGTAATGCTTATCTGTCCACAGCACTTGTTGTAACATCGGGATTTTACATATATGCTACTCGTCTACACAGTTTTATAGGTGTTTTGTCGCCCTCATATAAAATTTCTATCTTTTAAAAAAAAATTTGTGAATTCCTTGAAAGTCTTGTTCGAGGATCACATCAGGCCGTAAATTATCCATTAAGGATAAATTCAATTTTTTGCATGTTTCTGTACACATCGTAAGATTCGCTAGACATTTTCCTGCCGTTTTTAAGTCAGACGAAGCCATGCTGATGGTATTGTTAGTATGTCTAACGTCCAAAGCCATAGACTGAGTTATCTTGGTGTCGATAAATCTATGAATATTTCCTGAATTTACTAGCGTTGTAAATATTTTTTTTTGTTCACAACATATTTTACTGTGGCTTTGAAATTCCCTGTAACAAAGTAGTTTCTATGACGGGTAATGCAGCAGAAAGCTTATAGTTTTCAAATAATTCACTTCTTTCTCTCAATTATAGCAACTTCTTCCCCGAGCCGGATACGTACATTTCGGGTCTCCATTGCCTGCGCAGAAAAAGCACATTTCTTTTAAAAGAGATTTGCTAGCAGCGAATATCTGAGAGTCTGCTTTGATTTGGTTTATTTTATTTTACGACATATCAACCAAAATGTGTTATTTCACGCCGACAAGATTTTTAGTATAGTTTCTTATGAATAGAATATATATTCTTTGTAAGAAGTCAATTTTAAATCAGGTTTCCTTGTCGAGAGTCAGATGTATTGCTGGTAATATGTTTGTTAAATGTATTGCTGGTAAAAAGATCTTTTTAAATGTATCGCTGTTATTTTTACTATAAAAATGTATGTTTTTATTTTCATAGTTATTTGACTCCGCTTTTAGCGTTACCTATTTTCCTATAGCTGGGACCCAAACTAGTGCTACCACCATGCGTCAGAATAGACCTGAGCACAAAAGCATTTAAGTAGTGGCTCCCCGCTCTTCAAAACCCCACGATCAGAGGCTTTGCTACTGGATACATTTTATCGTCATACCCAGGACTTTGTTCGAGTGTTCTCCTTTTTTATTTTTCACTTGCTGAGAATTTAAGGCGTCTGCGTTTCCGATACCGACGCCGTTTGATAATTTTTGGGATATCAGCAGAACATGTTTCTGGTTTTAGGATAGCCTTTACCAGTTGGCACTTGATTTTGTAAGGCTGGGCATTTTGTTTTCAAGAAGTCTCTGTCGAATAGGACATGCGGGTAGCCCAAAATTAAAAGCATCTCTAATAGCTTCCTCGTAAACTTGAACGGTATTATCTTTGAATTTAAAGTCATTTACTAGATCGTGCAATTCTTGAAGATATTTTGTTCCAAGGATTCTCTAACATGTTGAGTTCTGGTTGCACGTACATATCTGGCCTATATATCGCTTTTTTTCTTAGACTAAATCTATTTTTATAATGTAAATAGCTTCTACAATATTTGTATATTCGCTGAACAGTTCGTGTACATCACACAACACGTAGTTTATGAGAATATCACACTGCTAAGCCTCAATATGCTTGAGGAAGTTTAAAAATGTTCGGAATCAAAGATTCCATGATTTCTCTGCCCCAGTTGGTCTTACTATTTAGATCCAGGATTTTAGGTTTTAGTACCCTGTCCATGTTGATTTCCGAAGCAAAAAGTAGAAGTGAATAGAATGCCATGAGCTATAATTGGTAGAAGTAGTCACTACTATTTCTCTAGAAGTTTAATCTTCAGGGTTAGAACTAGTGCTATCTACCAGTTCACCCACCTCACAACCGGATATGACACAAGGGTGAGGTTTAAAGTGGGTATATTGGCCGCACCGCTCAAAAATTTCCCAACCCTCATTTGAACTTCTCCTTTTGAGAACTCCTTAAACGCCGGACAATAAACCTAACCCCCTTCGCGTGGTAAAGGCACTTCCTCGGGGAAAAGCTCGTTGCAGCTTGGACATACCAATCCTAACCAAATTCAGGACGGATGGTATCGCAACCGGATGTGACACAAGGTCGAGTTTTAAAGTGGGTCTATCAGGCACATAGTTATTTTTCTTTCTGCTGTTATAGAGAAATTGCGGAACAAGTTCTAATAGTAATGGGGAGAGACTAGTCTTCATTAGCTTTCTTAGTCGTAGTTAATCAGACTCACAACCCATTCATTCATTACAATTTACTCATTCACTACAAGAACTCACCCCTCACCTCACAATCCTGTATATACCACAATACTGCATATACCCAGGAGGATCTACAAAACGCCACATTACATAAATATATGATAAATGCTTTATAGGACGCACAGTGCAAAAATTCGTAAGGCCCTAACCAATCAACGCTTTTATCATGGCCCATTGTTTAAAAGCGTTGGATACTAATCGAATGACTTGACCCAAATACTACTCAGTTCAATACCTGGCTACAGCGCTGAGGAGTAATGATTTGGAGCGTTGAGGTAAAGGGAAATAACTCATACTGTGATATCCGAAAGAGGCATGACACATGGATAGAACAATCTTGAACGAAATAAATGGTTCGAGACGAAATTACAATCACGTCGTGAATATTGCTACAAAAATAAGGACTACAGTTCGAACAATGTTAACTGTGTGAATGTATACCTCAGTAATACACATACTATCAGCTATACAAGCAGTTATACAACGAAACGGTTATAAAATCATTTCTCGTTGCTGTAAAATGCGTAAAAATCATAATAATACAAATTGCACATTCAAGTACTTGAGATCCAGATAGATTGAATGGTGCAAAAAGGGTCGGTGCTTACTACGCCTCGGCCGGTGAGGGCGTCCCCAAACCTATGTCCGCCGGGCAGTGCTTTGTGACTCTCGCTATCATATCAAGATTTGCTTTTTTCTACCTAAATTTATACACGTTACAAATGAAACTAAGCAGAAATATTATTAAAGGGTGAAAATGGTACGTGGATTTTAACATCATTTTCTGGCCTTTTTTTTTGTCCAAATCCGTGGCTATGATTTAATTATGAAAAATACTATATAAAATTCACTATTTTTATAAATAATAATTATTCAACTATTAAACAAGAAATATCTCAAATTTATGCTAAACATTACCGCAAATATTTGTTGATTTATTTAAAATGGAATGATCTATTATGTCATATCTCTAATTTGTATTTAGAAAATTGATATCTAGTCGAGTGTATATATATATATATATATATATATATATATATATATATATATATATATATATATATATATATATATATATATATATATATATATATATACATACACACACATTGAAACAATCACGCATAAAATCACCCAGAAAACTGTTGTCAGTTGTTCCCAGTTCATATTTATTAAATGCGTGTACTTTCGAATAATCCTTTATTCATCATCGGCCATAGTTTTTCCATTAAATTAATACTTGGAGACTAAATATTTGTTTGTAGACCGAAAGATGTATTTCTTATGAATGTGCGATTATTTACGGTTGCATACAATATCGGAACGTGCAAAGTCGCAACGTTATTTTTTTCAAATTTTAAGTGAGAATTTTTTATTTTAATTTATGTGTGATGTGGTAAATCCACGTATTCTATTTTACAAGTGCTTTCAGTTAATATGTCATGAATTAAGTATATTGTTCAATTAATTTAGTGTAATATCTTAAACTGGAAACAACTGACAACAGTTTTATGGTTGTGGATCACATCATTCTATGGATTAACAGTATTTTAATGCATACAATATATTCTACTAGCGATGTGATAGCGCCAATAATCGCATTAATATTGCTGATGGATTCTATGCGTGATTGTTTCTTTGTATATAAAATACATGATGCCTAATGTTTTATGTTTATATATATATATATATGTATATATATATATATATATATATATATATATATATATATATATATATATATATATAGATACATAGATAGATATGGATATATATATAATGGGAGAGATTATAGTAGTTAATATAACGAGCGAAAAGTGTGTATATTAAAAAGAAGAGAGAAATCGCAAACGTTTTTGGTTGTAATGTGGATTTTAAAAAAAAATATTGTTTTATTTTCCATAATTTTGCTACATGCATATTCAAATCAAATTGCTAAGAAATTAGAAATCTGCATCATGAATGATAAATGTATTTTACAGAACAGTAAGTCTACTATTCTATGATGCTCCTGCTATGTAGTTAGAAAATCTTGATAAATTATAAAGATGAATCTGCAATACTATTAATCCTCACCTGGCATCTCGGTTTCAGACTATTTGTCAATGCTGTAACGTAGTCTTCCTGTGTGTTTTCTATAAATATTTTCATAGTAATTGTTCTGAGGAGACTGATTTCCGTGCATTTAAAAAAAAAGCATATTTCTAGTTGTCCAGCAATGTCACATCGTTTTCGACTTAAAAAAACTTAGATATAACCATAAGTTCTATGCTAACTGTCCCATCTTTGCCACTTGTGGAAATCACATCCGGCTTTTAGATTTCCGTAATGTAGCAACTCTGTGACGTTTCTATAAATATTTTCATAGCTATTGTTGTGATGAATTTGACCCTATGATACCCAGGCTTTATGAATTTAAGCGCAATATTAGATTAGGGGTAAGGTCCCACATCTTGATTTTCAGTTAAGTTTGATCTTCGAAAATTTAAATGCAATGTCAAGGTCTATCTTCTGTTTTCTTAACCCCTAGTCTTTTATTGTTCTCTCACCTTAATAAGATTGTTTTTCTCATATTCTCTCACGCCCAGTAATCACTTGCGTCTTAGTGACTTTATTGCCTACTTGGAATGAATTGATAACAAATATTAATAGTATGCTATGATGAATAATCATTTTAAAGACAACCTTTAGTGTCAAGAAGAAAAAATATATTATGGTAGTATAAATTGATTTAAGAGCAAATGTAAGCTCGTCTGCCATTTTCAGGCTTAAATTTATTACTTGAGGTTTAATACATACATGCATACATACACACACACACACACATATATATATGTGTAAACTATGAATGAGATTTTGTATGTGTATGTATATGTGTATCATGAATATATATATATACAGTTCTACGCTAGTATATCCATATGATTACCATGATTTGAATTTGTAAATTTATTTTTGCTATGATTAACCGTATACGACCATATTGTTTACTTCTATTGCTCGTCATATTAAACTTAAAAATGGCGGCATCGGATTCGTGAAAATGGTGAAGAGTAACGAGCCTTTTATTTTATATGTATTATTTTAATTTATCGCCTTTCTTTTCTTTCTTTTTATTTTTTTGGCAAACGTTGGTGCTAATGAGGAGTGTAATTGAAATCGTTGGTTGTAACTACCGTAGGGATTTTGATAGAATTAGTAACGGCGAACGAGAATAAGAGATGGCAACTGCAAACAAAGAGACGAGGAAATTTACTTTTTTTTCCATCCACAGGCAAGTTGTAATGAAAGACGTAAAATTCTCAGATTTCGTCTGATTACGTGAGTTGGGAAGAGGGTTATCTTTCTATTTAGAAATGCGTTTGATAGTTAAGGGAGATGAATATTCGAGAAGAAAGATTTAACGAGGCAAGTTTTAAGGATAGGAACTTAAATAGTGAGTGGGAATTATTGAGAAAGAGAGATTAACAACTGGAACGCATTTGAGAAGTGAGGATGATGAAGGAAAGAGAACAATAACCCGATTCGTGAGGAAAAGGCAGAGATTAAATCATATAAAAGAATCGGAATAGATAGAGAGAAAAAAGAGTGTAATAAACGTAGCCAGAAAAATAAAACGAGAAGTCGAAAAAGAGGGAGAGAATGACGAGAGAAAACGACGAATAAAGTAGGAAAAAAAGAAACTGAATCAACTGGATTTAGAGAGAAAAAAAGAGATTCATTCAGAGATAAGGAAAATGAAAGAAAGCGGGAAAACTAAAGAGCGAGACCTTCATATTATTTTATTTTTATTTTTATACACGCTATGCAATTCAGCGTATCTTTTAATCAGCTAGACACGTTGCCGGTGTTTGTTAAAACCGGTATAGCGCCTGTTGAGGCAGACTTAAACATTGAATTGGAGACCAGAAATATGCCGTATTCAGATATCTTTTGTTTGGAGTTTTGAAATGTTTGCCTTTTTGTTTCTCTCACTCACTCTCTCTCTCTCACACACACTCTCTCTCCCCCCTCTCTCTCTCTCCCCGTGCTTCGTTTTACGTTTCGTTTTGTAAGCAACCCTTTTATCACCGCATCCCTATTTTCTATTTTCATTTCACAGAGAAGATCTTTTCATTTATCTGCTTTTCTTTCCTTTATATAATTCCATTAGACTGCAGGTTCAGAACAAAAGACTAGTAATTCTAATGTCCTCTGATGGAGTCGAGGGAGCAATGACAATGCGATTAAAATTTTAAATTGAAACGGGCAGAAATATTTCGGGAAGGATAAGGGGAAAGCGCAAAGCAACCTGTGATAGATGATTACACATGCGCATTTCTGTTATTCATTAAAAAAGGAAGAAAAATACAAATTCGTGTCATTTGGATTAGCTGCAAGTAAAATTTGATAATAAAATCAACTGTATCAGGTATGATATTTTATATATAACAATCACCAGAACGGAATTGATTATAAATATACTAAAAGTTTTTTTAGCAGGCATTTCTATGGGTTTCTTTTTGTTATGATTTATCCTTTGTTTTGTGTATTTATAAGTCTACCATTGATTCATGCTTAGAATATTATTGCCACATTGGTTTCGGTAAACACTCTCACTGGAAAGACTATATCGAAACCATTGCTAACTCGTTTTTTAATAAAGTAGATTCACTGTGTCGTGCAAGGCAATTTTCCTCTCCAGAATCTATCTTACATATTTATAAGTCTGGGCACCTCAGCGTGGGGTAATGGTTAGAAAGCCTGTTTCGCTAAAAATGTTACGACTGAATTGTGAGTTCGATTCTCATTGGTGCCCCATAATTTCGGCCTTGTGCCACATATAAGCAACGCTTTGAAAATCAATACATATTTATAAGTCGTCCATGCTTAAAATATTGCTGCCAGATATGGTCCGGATACCCTGCTATTTTCTTTAGGCTCCTTGCTACAATCAAAAGAGGAACAAGAATTATTTTTGGTCCCGATCTTGCGGCTCAAATTGAGTTACTTTGCCGCCGCCCTAAAGTTAACTCTCTGTGTATTTTCTATAAATACATTCATGCTATTTGTTCGGATCAGCTCTTCGCTATAGTGCACCTTGCGAGCTTGTGTCGTGTGAAAGGGGCTGACCTTGAGTGGCACTTTGATGCCGGTTAGGCATCAGGATATTGCTCTTCCTGGGTTGAACTAGTGCAACCCATCCCGAAACTAGGTTAGGTTAGGTTTATTTTTGATGCTTTAGTTTCCTTTTTCAGTTAACTTAGCTAGGGAATGTATGCTCATTTGGCCCCTTTTATTTCTGTCCCTATTTTTCTTTAAGTTTAATTCCCCATCCCCTCCCTCGTTAGGTGGTTAGTGATGTCAGTTCGCAGGTGAATGCTGGGCGGCTTTCGTTTCGCGTGAGTTCTTTCGTTTTTGTTTTTGTGTTTGAATGAGTGCGTGTCAGCGTGTGTGCTTGGGATGAATGAATGTTTTATACTATTATAGTCCCGCATTGATTTCGGCCAGTGAACTGATATTTCTGTCACATTTACTGATTGTGGGAGGGGGTTATTACTAATATTATTTTATTTAGTTTCTTGTATATAGTGTTATATTCATATTGTAAATACTAATTGGGGCTAGATTTTAGAATTTTTATTTTATTCCCCCCCCCCCAAAGACAACGTATTGTAATATGGGAACTAGTTAGTACTTTCATAGAGACAGTGAGGTATTATGGTGGATGTAGTAACAAAGGTACGTATGAATGTGTTGTTTTGGTGTAAGGAATATTGTTTGGACGATTGGGTCAGGGTTTGCAGCTAGCTAAGTTATAGTTAAGACAGAAGACCGTCCTTTCCCCTACCCCCCTTCGGACTTGTGCCACATTTCTGTTTATTAAACAGAATAAATATCGCTCTTCGCTATAGTGCTTAGACGTATTTAATTTAAGCGCAGTAATATTACTGCTGCGATGGCTAAATGCAGCATTGGATTTTATGCTAACAGTTCCATTTCTCGTACTTCTCGCTTGTGGATCTCTCTTCCGTCTCCATGCCTTCTAGTGAACTTTAATCGCCAAAAATTAGAATGGAATATCAGTCGATATTTACCGTACTCAAGTTTATTTGTTTTTCTTCCCGCTCATTAGTAATGTTTTTGTTCCTAATTCTTCCACACACTTGTGTCATAATAGCTTTACACCCTTGTGTGGAGTGATTCCGATTTTTAAAAAAATACCTCTGTTGCTTTCTCAGCCTCGTTCACCAATAAATTCTATTTAAGTCAAACTAACCATACTAAAAGTATTAAACAACTGAGGGTTTGTGTAATGGTTTTGCAAAATACCGGCCGAGTTTACAATGCTATCTTCACACTACTGTCATTGGGAAAGAAAAGACTTCATCTCTTCTCTTCCTTGTCCCCAGGTAGCGATTAAATGGGATGGTAAACAGATATCTATAGCCTTCGCTGGTAGCTGGTATTGAAAGATAACTGGATACACAACCGTGAATAAATCAACGAGAAAACCACTCCTTTTTCAAGATTTTATGGCAATGCCGTGATAATATAGAAAAGCTATCTATGGAGAGCCAAAATGGCTTCCATTTTGCAGAAACATTGTTTTTTAAAAAATCATCTACACTGCTTAAAGCGAAATGTCACGTATGTTTTTGCCTGAAGTCACTATAAAAATCTAACGATCTAATTGCACATATACGTGTACAGGTATATAATTTTTTAGATGAAATAAACGTGTATTTATTAATAAAATTACCCAATGATATATATCATGTAAAGAGACTGGTGTAATAGTCCACATGCTACCTGCATTCCGATATATATTTTCTTATATATTATATATTTATATTTTCTCTATATTTTCTAACTACAGTCACTATGAATAGAGATTTTCCAAGCGTAGCTTAGATGTGGAATAAGGCCGAAATTATGGGGCGCCCAGTGAGGATCGAACTCACTACTCAGTCGTAATTGTTGGTAGCAAGACCAGCTTGTTAACCATTACATCGCTTCGAGGTGCCCATAACTACTCTTTATATACGTTGGGCGAGTACAGTTTATACACCTGGATATAAGATATGCTATAAAATTCTCGGACATAATATACACACTTTTCCAGAGCTTGCGGTTACATCACGTTCAAACACTATTTCTCGTACGATCACTAAAGCTAAGAAAGTTCGTGGCTGGTCAGTTTTTAGATGGATGACCGCTTCGGAAGACGAGATCCTGTAAGCTTAGATATACGGGACTATAATGTATAATTACTGGGAATTGTTAATAGGAGTTAATTCCCGTTGTTTTCTTTATATTCACTCTAAGCCTCAAATCGCATTGGAAAAGATATGAATCCACCTTTTTTTCCTCTCATTTATGACTTAATTTGTACGAAATGTTTCACTAAACCATTATTATTTCCCGTCATAAAAAGACTCACTCAATATTTCCTGTCACGCAAAGGGTTTATAAGCTGTAGAAAAGAAATCAATTAAGCCAACTAATTTATTTTTCAATGAAATATGTACACGAAAAGATGACAAGACAAAGATCGTGGATTATAAGTTGGTTTCCTCTGTTTACGTTCGCCTAACAACTGCTTACATTGAAGAAGATTATGTTCTATTCTCAGAAACATATTTACCTGATTACTGTTGAATAAATTCCTATCAACAATTATTATCAGATTGTAAAACAAGCATGTGTTTTTTGCCTGGATATATTCAACATCTACAGCGAGACTTTCCTTAAGCTTATCGTTCGCTAGAATGTACATAATATAAGATACGCAAAAGACACTGTGATGATAGATACAGAAGTAAAACTACAAGACCGACGAGACAAGAGTGAAAGAGGAAAAGGCGAAAGAAAGGATAAAAATATCAACTGAAATTAAGCAGTGTATAGATGTGAGCACGGGAAAAAGCTTAAATTGCGAGATTATAATTTTTTTTTTTATTTTACAAACGAACAGAAGTTTAAATCGTTGGGAAACGTTTTGTCATATGATGTAAATTTAACACCGAAATCGTAAAGGTATTAGAAAAAAAAATGTGCCTTCCAAAACCTATGAAAACAAAACAAGAATATTTCATTAAAACAGTGAAAAGATTGATGAAATATGATGTAACATCAATATTCTATACCAGTGAACGCCGGGCAACAATCGCCACACAAATAAAACGGATACTAGAGGTAACAGATATCTGTTTCTAAAATAACATGGACGGAGTGGGTTTGCATCTAGGAAGTTTAAAGTAAAATGAAAAAAAAAACCAGTGACATTTACTCATAATCAGAGAATCATTTACTTGGGCAAATATAAGAAAGAAGAGCATATATCGAGGGAAAACGAGACAGGTGGAGTAAGAGTATCACCTTAATGACGAGTTGTTCTTGATTTGTATTTTTTTTACAGTTTATCAACCTTTTGCAGGCTATTTAAAGCCAGAAAATAATTGTAGATTGTAAGAAATTGGGGGAGATATAACAATTATTCACTAAAACATGTCCGACTAATTAATACATAGCTGGGGGAGAAGAGGTAGATTCATATATTCCCCAAGGGATTTTGTATGTTAGTGAATATAACGAACACGATTGGCATTGGGACTCGGTTTCCCGATTTCCATGTCAGGGCCGATCTATTATTACATCACCTGCACGTTCACATTAACAGCGCCTGGAATCCCCAGGCGGTTACCGCTCTAGAAACAAATAAGGCTCGGCACTGCTTAAATTCGGAGATCTAACGAGTTGGCGGAAAAAAAGTCTTGGAAGGTATGGTAAATCGACAAAAGTTATTAAGCGTAAAAATCGATAGAAGTCGTGGATATACATGATCACCAACATCATGAGGGAATCATCAGAGAATAGCATGGGAGTTATCAAATAACAATCTAGTTAACAAAATTTCCATTGATACTAAAATTAAAAGGGTATTTAAGTATTTCACCCCAAGCAAGGCGGGAGTTCCACTAGCACGCAAGGGGTTACAGAGACGGAGAGCAAGAGTAAAGAGGCGTATTTGGGGAAAGGATAAAGATAAGGACAGGGAACCAGATCAAAGTATCTGCAGATGTCGATTGACATTACATTTTAATATATGAAGATTATAACTATCAGGGAAGCAAGAAAAAGTGACTTCCACAGACGGGAAGTGAGAGATAATAAGCTTTTAGAGTTGAAGAGACAGCTATATTTAATCACATGGACATTGAACCTGTGGGGCCGAGGTGCCAACCTAGTGCCACGCTTAAATTCCTGCAGTTTGGAAACCAGTGAAAGTAGCACGTCGAAGCAGTTGCTGTGGTAACGCTTGAGGAAAAGACAGAGGGAAGCAACAGCATGTCTGTGAGAAAGTAACTGTAGACCAGATGACAGAACATGTCCCATCACATTGCATATCCGTCTCTGGATTATGCTGAGGAGTCCAAGAGGAACAGCGGGGGCTCCAGACCATATATGGCAGCAGTATTCCATGCAAGGACGAATGGTTGATTTATAGATTTGAAGGATGGATTCAGGGGAGAAAAAACTTTCTGGCGTGACACAAGTGACCAACCTTCCGGTAGATGAATCTATTCATTCAATCTATTTGTTCCACCTAAGGTCAACGTGAGACCAAGCAGGCCCAGGGAGGCGCTTTCATGGAGTTGGTCACCAGCCATTCTGATGGGAGGCAAGGTGTGTTCTCTGAGGTGGGTAAATGTGAGCAGTTTCGTTTTGAAGGCATTAAAGTTTACCAGCCATTTCTTGCCCCTAAATAGAGAGCACTAAAGATACCCCGGGTTTTATTCTACGTTATAGGCGTGTATATTATGGTAGGATGCGAATCTTCTCAGCTACGCTCATATTAGTAAAAATGTAAATGCTTAGTTTATCTTCAATTTGATATGTTTACATTGCATTTTAAGCTCTTAATTTTGGGAATACCTAGATGTTTGAAAATGGCAAGTCGAGGCTGTCCCTTTTTGTGTGCAACAAATAAAGTTCACCTTTCTGACTGTTGACGCCGTTTTTACATTTCTATATTTTATTCACAACCACACGGGGTTTTCCCTAACACCCTTTCAGTCATTGGTGAATTACAATTTGTGCGCTGTCTACTCGTAGCAAATCACTTTCGTTGATATTTTTAGACGTATCTCTGACGTTGTAATTATGATAAAAGACCGCTATCATTCTAATGTTTCACGGAGAAAAATGGCATTAAGCACTTCTGAAAAATATCACGTATTACAGGTTCATGCACGTTTTATATATCGACTTTTCATTATATCACAATTTAGGAAAGCTTCCCTGTCAATTACCAGTATATCTGGAATGGTCAATTAAACACATTCTTGTGTTAAAAGACAAAAAAAAAAACTGTAACATGCCTTCTCTTTTACGAATTGTGTCCCTTTAATAGATGCTTGATCACGGTTCTACACAACTTTCTATATTTTGTAACTATTAGTAATATTTTATTTTCACCATCACTCCAAGTCCCTATTCTGCCATCCATCTACACAAACTCCTTAGTAAATTTACTAAATTTATGTTGCGTCAAGGCTCACCTTTATCTGAGAGGAGATTATCCAGTATTCAATACCTCGATAGGAAAACTGATATTACATCAGATTTTATTTATTTCTAATGAAATTATTCTGTTGCTTTACTTTCCTTGTTGAAGGCATATTTTACTATACCAATAAGCCTTCTAATTTAAATGCTAGATTTAAAATCCTTTGTTAAAATGTTTTCTAAATATTTAAATCTTTTTTTGTTTTGCTATCTCATATTCGTAGTTCTAATCTTGCCCTCTTCCACTTTCTAACCCCCCAAATTCAGTCATCTTAAAATTTCCGACATCTGTGTGTGTGTGTGTGTGTGTGTGTGTGTGTGTGTGTGTGTGTGTGTGTGTGTGTGTGTGTCTGTGTTTGTGTGTGTTGTTCGAAATATCACCTTGGAAGCTATTACGACAACAAAGATTTCGAAACTTAATTGTTATACTCGATAATAATACTACGATGATAATTATACGAATATTCGTCTGTCTCAGAAGAATATGGGAGTTACGGACAAATCCCTGTTGCAGATGTTAGCTCAGGTACATTTGAGTTTATGAAATTGTGGTGTTTACTGCTGTGTTACATTTTCTATCCAATAAACTTAGTACGTAAAAGCCGTTTGTAAAGATGACACTTAATGTCATTCTATTCATGGACATTTTCCAAAATGTTTCATCTACACAATTACACTCCAAAGATTGTGTCAACTTGTAAAATGGTTGGCAGGCTCTTCCCAATGCTGTCGCATTATCAGATTTTCCCGCCATGCTGATAGACTCGACGAGTTGATTTCGTGATAATTGCTGTTATGATTTCGTTTTACAGCAATCAGACATCGATGTTTCTGGAAACGAATTAATCCTCTTCATTGAATAAACCTGGAAAATTCATATTTTACTTCATATTAGAATTGATAGAGTTGCTACGTCCTTATTACCTTAGACAAGTAGGGCGAGGTCATAGCATGGCATAGCGGGGGTAGATTCTAGGCTAACATCTGTTTTAGAAAGTTCACATGATCGAAATATGAACTGTCTAAATATACAGCGGCACCTCCCCAAATAAAAACGCGCGTGCGCACACAAACACACACACACACACACACACACACACACACACACACACACACACACACACACAGGTCTAACTTTCTAAGTATACGGAAACGTCCACACAAATACATATAACAAACCTAACGTTCTAAATATAGTCAATATTCTAACTATCCGGCCACGCCCCCAACACCCACACCTACAAAAATACACAGACAAAACTAACGTTCCAACTCTACGGCCACGCCCCCAAACACACAAATACACAGGGGAGATTGTGTGTGGGTTAGGGTGTAAGGCTCACCTGGATAGCCTTTGTGCACAATATTTAATAGTTATTCTGATTTAATTGTCCAATCTTCGGCCACCATATTATCGTTCTACTTTTATCTGACAATTAAACATTAATAATTTCTGCCATAATGTCATGACATCCTAGAATCCTACATCAAGTAGTGATATAAAAATTTCCCAGTTAGAAACCATGGAAAGGAACCGGGGAATATGACTTTGCGAAGCTCAGTTGTTAATTTGGGAAAGTTCAACTGCTTCCTATGATCAAAATTTTGAAATAGCTTTTAGTGAGTTAAGCTTCTACCCCTTCGCGAAGAACCTACTTCTTCGAACCGTGTAGATTGGCACTACGCTATCACAAACAAAATTTCAGAATTGCAATTTCGGAATGTTTTTAATTTTCTCGCCGAGTCAGACTGATTCCAAAATGGTATACCAAATAATAGAAAACGCATCTTCTCTGGAGTTTCAATAGCAGCAACAGTTAAAATGGATGTCATATGTAACTCGAAGAGAAAATAATGGCATAAGCAAGGAGCTTGGTGCCCTTCACTAATTCAAATGAATGGTTACCCCCCTATCTTTAGCCTATCAAAGCTTGAATGTATGATAGGAGCATCTGGGAGAATTATTTTCATGACAAATTGTTTTAAGTAAAAGATTTTATGCAATTCAACAGCACTGGCTGCTCGAAAGTTGAATGTTTTCTAATGTTACCATTATAAAAATACGTATGGCGTTAATCTTGACTTTATATTAAAACTGGCCCATAAACATTTTTCAAACATTCATTTAACGGCAATAGAGAACTTTTAATGACTGCCATGATTGTGGCTGACTAGAGTTCAGGAAAGAAATAAAATGAGTTTTCTTGACCTCAAGCTTTGCATTGACTTGAAGTGGAACGACTACGAATTAATAGCTGCATCTAGCTCAATGAAAGTTAGGTAACTGTGTCGTGGCAGAAAATGTTTCTCGTTGGAATTCATTAAGAAATATCTACGATTCGTCCATACATTGAATACTGTTGCCGTATCTGGTCTACTGTTCCTACTGTACATATTGAGATCCTTAAATAAATCCAAAGAAGGGTCTGTAATGTAATCGATCCTGACCGGGCATCTCGACATCAGTCACTTTCACACCAACATAACGTGGCTCTCGTCTGTCTTTTCTATAAATATTTTCACCGCATCTTCTCTGAAGAGACGTTTTCCCTGGTGCTCTGACTATATAAATTTAAGCGAGGTAATAGATTGGCATAGCAGTCCCACAATTTTACTGTTGAAATATCAAAATTTCAACAGCCAATTCTTCTCCAAGAGTTTTTTTCTCGCATTTCCAACCTATGGAAACTCTTCCATTTACTTGATTCTCTGATAACTACAATCTTCGAAAATTCAAATGCAACATCAATCACCATTTCTGTCTTCTTGAACCTTGTTCATCTTTTGTCCTATCCTCCTCAATCTCAGTCTTCTTCTTCAGTTTTACTCCCTGTTACCCTACATACTAGTGGCATACCCGCTTTGCTTGGGGCGATAAAAAATATCGTCAATATTTCGACAGCCACATAATGAAAAGGATCGCGGAGATCAAAGCATTGCATAAGGAGTAGTGGAATTTTGTACGGTGTCCACAAAAAGATAAGAGCAAATGTGTTTCCTGGATGGTCAAATCAGTTGGTTGGTATCCCCATATATGCGCCATGTTTAGTTTTAGTCAGACTTTCATTAACACTTTATCAATGTCGCGTGTAACTCCAAAAGTGTTGCAAGAAACATACTTTATTTATCAGATATATCTCGCTGCATGCGTTCAATGATGTGACAGTGAACCATCTCAGTGACACGTACACGGGAAGGAATTTAATTGTGAAGCTATTTGCGTAATATGCAAAAGATATCAATTTGTGGCACACGGTATATAGGGACAACAGTTACAAATTTAGTAGACATTTTCTTGAGCAGAGGGGATATCAGCGGAGAATATGCTGTGAGACAATCACATCGGTTTTCTGTTGCAGGGATGACAGTTCAACGATTGTATTTATATTGAAAGTACATTCAGTATTTAAAGTTTTATTTCATATACAAGAATCTGTTCTCGTACGACCACCGAAGTCAAATAACATCTACCTTGGTCAGAATCTAGAGGATTGTCCGCTTGTGATTACCAGGTGTTGTAAACTTAAATGTGCGGCTGGTAAAACGGATAACAGCAACAAATTTAAAATCGGAGGGCCGAGTTCTAATTCTAGTCGCGTTCGTTATATTCACTTACGCGGAAAAACCCTTGGAAAAGTTATGAAGTTCCCGCTACTACTCCAGCTATTGATGGGTGAGTAATGTATGTATTAGCAAATACTAATTATTTTTTAAATATTCAGAAAATCTACAAATATTTTCTGGCTTTAAATAACCAGCAAATAGGTTGATAAAAATCGGCAAATCAATCCAATCAATATCATAAACAGCAACCTCATATACAGCACCATTATATACAGCAACATCTGCCGGACAATATTGCCATATATCTATTGGCCATATATATTGGTCCTTTGTTCATGTATGGGGCATAATTGTACCACGACTGATTTATTTATTCCATTAGCACGTAAATGATATATTAGATCAGCAGGTGCAAATGGTGTGAAATGAGGTATCACTCATGTAAAATAAGACCAGATACCTCAGAGAATACAAGCTTTGTTAACGCACAAAGGCGATATTTCGCAGATAGCCATTATATTACCATTAGACTGCAGGAAATAATTACAGCAATGTATATTTTCTTTCATAAGTTTTTCAATTTATAGTTCAGTAGATGTTAATTTTTACCTTATGAAAACAGTAATATGTTGATAACGGATTTGTGGGAAATTATCCTTAATAAAAGCATCAAAATGTAAAAAATGGCTGAAAATAAAGGAAAATTTAATAATAAAAAAAAGTAATGTCAACATGCAATAATATCAACAGTAAATATAATCACAATGTGCTGTTGGTTTTTGGAAATAAATGAAAAATAATTCTCACCTCTATAGAAAAATCTACCTATTCAATTAAAAAAAAATAAAAAATAAACGTACTTCAGGCATGGAAATTATTTTGTTTGTTTTAGTAGTTACAGCTAATAGTGGGCAAGAAAAATAAAAATAAAATCAACCTTAGCGTTTTGTTCATTAACAATAACACATATTTCGATTCGCATTTAATTTTTCGTGCCCACTATTACCTCGATCTACTAAAAAAACAAAGTAATTTCCATTCCTGAGGATGCATGAATGTACAGCCGAAAGTACTAGCAGAATAAAAAAATACCTTATACAACTCGAAGTTATGGAAAACAAGGATCTTAACTTTCATCGAGTGATTCGTAAGTAAATGTAACTTTAATAAATTTGTTTGCGAAGATGTTTTTCGCCATTTATATCATTAACTTATCTAATTTAATTTTTGTACGAATGATTCATGTAAAACATATATATATATACATATATATATATACATATATATACATATATATATATATATATATATATATATGAGTTAAAAATATAATTTTAAGGTATTCTGTATTTATGATTAAAGGTGCTAAATATATGATATAATGAGTATATATATATATATATATACACACACATATATGCATATATATATATATATATATATATATATGTATGTATATATATGTATGTATATATATATATATATATATATATATATATATATATATATATATATACATACATATATATACATACATATATATATATATATATATATATATATATATATATATATATATATACATATATATATATATATATATATATATATATATATATATATATATATATATATATATATACACACATGTACAATCTGTGTTTAGTATCATACCACTTCAGTGTCGGATACACTGGAATTAAGAATTCATGTAGCAATGATTTTACTCGTATGAAAATGTCTTTGATCAAAATCGATTCACTTTTCTCTTCGCTCATTGCTGATTTGTATTGCAGCTCAATTATGAAAGAATTCGATTTGACGAATGATTATTAATAACGAGTCATAATGATTAGCAGAGATAAGATCGTCGAGATGAGACGATCTTATCTTACCACTAGAAGATCTTAGATCGATGTTCGATTATCAATAATGGCCACTAGACACGTTATCTTCCGGTTGATCATTAATATAATGTCAATTATTGCTGTTATGATGGAAGACAAATATCTTCGCCATCTTTATTATTGGTTTCGAAACGAATGATATCTGTCGGAACATCATCCCACACATTATTATGGTACCCACAACAAGGACAGAACTGTCACCTTAGACTCTTGTAAATCGTGCATAGTTCCTTCGTTATCCTTTGACTGTTAAATCATAGTGTATAATTAAAATGCTATTGAACGAATACCGTCAATGTTTATTCCTATCTGAATTGACTGTACTACAAATGTAGTGGTTAACTGACATGGCTTACGTCGGAATAGTCTAATCAAGAATGATATTAACTCTTTACATTATATGGAAACATTTGATTTTCTTGGACTGGACAGCATGTGCTATGGTCGGTTGAGATAAATACATCTTTTCGATTAATACAATTTTTCAGGACAAAATGTTTTAGTTTCTTTTGTAATTTAATGCCGACAAAATGTTTTTTCAGGTAATATTTTTGTTTTGTGAAAAATCTATATCTGTTAATATTTTGTTCCTCAAAAATGTATAGCAGGTAATATTATTTTTTCAAAAACGTATTGCTAGTAATAGTTTTCTTTATTTTATTTTATTTTATTGTTTTTACTTATTTCTGGTAATAATTTTTAAAAAGTATTTATTGTATTAAAACCTATTTTTAAACATTTATAATGCTTTTTACCGCAGTTTCATGGTTAACTATTTGCCCATAGTTGGCACCCTAGCAGGTGCTACCACCCAGGGTCAGGTCGACCTGGTAACACCAGCAATGTGGAGGTGGTTCCACGCCCCTCAAAACCTCCTGATTAGAGGCCTTGCTGTTGGATGTAGTTTATCATCTTACCCAGGACGCAGATGTAGTTTATCGTCATACCGAGGACGTCAAAATGTTTTCTCAATGTCACTGCTATCGCTATTTCTGATATTAATTTCGAGCTCCTTCCTACACTTTTCTTGGAAGTAGTGTGGAATATTTACATCGTGATTATATATTTATTTTCTCGCCGAGTTAAATGTGCTATCTATTTTAGTTGTTGCTGCTGTTGCAAATCCTTAAGTGTTGTGTTTTTCCGTTCATTTCTTCGTACCGCCAATCCTCGAGGAAAAAGTTTGATCCTCTCTAAGACTGTACTTTCCTTAGAAAACATCTTAATAATTGATCTGTAAATTGTTGTATTCAACTTACATTATAAGTAGATTGCTCTGAAGCATGGCATTCATCACAATATCTAAATCCGACGAGATTATCTAAGAACATAACACAAGTTTT
>OZ038489.1:104297254-104359754 GCA_964036315.1 Acanthosepion esculentum | reverse complement strand
TGTATAAAACTAATAAAGCCAAACGCATGCATATTTTATTTAGATAAAGCTTTTTGTGCGCATGACCTTAGGGTCTCGTCATAACCATCTGTCATTCCTTCGGTTGACCGTTTGGTTCTGATCAAAGTTTTTCTCATCAGAGAAAAACCAAAGCATTCCAGGCTCTTGATGTTTCCCCTTGCTCAACTAGCTCTGTCCGCGGATCAGACAGTTATCTTCTCTATTTGAAGTCATGAATTAGCCTTCCCGCATCACATATGACTTGTATCGGAGGTCCCCATGCTCAATTATTCCGATATACTGCCTGGAAACATTGGACACTTTAGCAATAGCGTTGACTTCTGGGGTTTCTTTTTATCGATAATATCCATTATCTGTCTTGCATATTTGGATGTTTTACCACTGACTGCTGCCTTATAATGCTTGACAGCGACTTCCAGTTCTTTGCAAATGTTGATAACAAAGGGTCATGCAACATTCGGGGAGGGAGTAATCTGTAAATTCCAGTGCCCTGTTTTTAAGGGAAAGATTACAGCGTTCTTTACCGTTGTGTAGATAGATATGTGCTATCAATCATGTGAAACTATATAAGAATAATTACAAAATAGTGAGAGTATAAGATATGTGCACAAAGAACAGAGAAACTCCGCTCTGTATCTCTATATTTCTATTTCTCTATCTCTCTCCCTATATATATATATATATATATATATATATATATATATATATATATATATATATATAGGTGTATCAACAAATGTTTACAAACGTTGTGGGAGGGTTGCTCTCACCATTACAAGAACAAAAGTCCATAAAAATATATCCGCAAATCCTTAGTCTTGGAGTTATACATTTTAAAGTTTACGGTAGACGCTCTTAAATGTACAATACAAGATGCAATCCTAAAGTACATTTACAAAAATTGAGGGCGGTTTTCTTACACCAAAAGAAGGTCAAATGTCTATATAAACATATTCCTAAAAGGCCATCGTCGTATCTCAACACAGCATTTCATCAGGAAAGATCAAAATTTCCTCTGCTTCTTTCTACACACGAATGGACCCGTCCATTCATTGATTGGTGATCCGTTTCAAATACTCCAACACGGTATCGAATAGTTTCGCAGAGTCCTATGACATGTTGGTGAGCGTCTCGGCATTATTAATGTTCGCTGCATGAACCAATTGTCTTACATAGTCCCACAGATAAGAAATGCAAATCATTCGGGTCGGAGGGAATGTGCAAGCCAGTAACCAGTACACCCTACATATCCATCTTTGATAGTAGATATCAGTCAGTGAATCCCGAACAATGTGACTAATCACATGAGTCTTCGTATTAGCAGGTGTATTGGAAGTATGTTCGAAATAATATCCTTGCAAGCAGCTGCTGTAAAACGTGCTGGGAAAGCATATGGATATACCAGAAAGACACCCACACTTCCAGGTCACACATTAATCATAAACAAATGCTGGTTTCTACCCTGTATTTTACCATAAGGATTCAGATCGGCCCACAACTATTAATTGTGTAAATTTACTATTCCATCTCTTCCAAACTTTGCTGCATCCGTAAACAAGTGTAAAGAGACAAAAAACGGATCGACAGTTTCTACAATAAACCACAGGCAAATTTCTCCAGTAGGAAGTGAAAGACCCTGCACTCGTTGCTAATGATATTGATACAGGAGCTGATCGTGAAGCACCCTCTATTCTGTACTATGTGATGTACGACATGCTAGGGCCACTTGACGTATGTTAATAACTGGACTGTCTCCGAGAGCCTGTACAATGTGTTTTTCGTTATTAGGCGTCCGCTTGGATCTCGGTATTCCGCGATCCATAGGTTGTGGTGTCACGGATTCAGCATCGCGAGGATAAACAACAGCAATATTTTGATGACTAAGGGCCTTAGTTTTCGAAACGCAAATATGAAACAGCAGTGTGGCCTCACGTCCGTTAACATTCGCGCAGATGTATATAAAAAAATATAAGCCATCTCATGGTATGGATATCCTGTCGCTGTTAAACGGAACACTTCTCAGTTAATACGCTGCTACACACTTTAAACATTGAAGACAGGATAGTCACAAATGTAACCTCATCAACATGGCACTACAGCGGCATCTACCGTAAACTTACTTTAAATTTAATAACTCAAAAATGAAGTATTTGCGGACAAAAGATTATATGGAAATGTGTCCTTGTTTATGGTGTCATATATATATATATATATATATATATATATATGGTGTCATATATATATATATATATATATATATATATATATATATATATATATATATATATATATATATATATATATATAAAATTAAATAATTAAGAAAGACACAAACTTATGGTTCCATTACTATCAATTATTTCCCCAGAAAATATGCTTTTCCTGCTTCTCTAGTTACAAACAAGTTTTGTTAACTCTTCATTAACTTACTATATATATATATATATATATATATATATATATATATATATATATATATATTGTAACCGGGATATAAGAGAAACCCGGATATAAGAGAGATTTTATCTGGTCCCAAAATAGAGCCTGTGTTAATAAAACAAAATTGACCAAACCCGGATATAAGAGAAACCCGGATATAAGATACTTCTTCTCCGGTCCCGACAACTCTCTTATATCCGGCTTTCACTGAATATATATATATATATATATATATATATATATATATATATATATATATATATATATATATATGTATATATATATATATATATATATATATATGTATATATATATATATATATATATATATATGTATATATATATATATATATATATATATATGTATATATATATATGTATATATATATATATGTATATGTATATATATATATATATATATATATGTATATATATATATGTATATATATATATATGTATATGTATATATATATATATATATATATATATATATATATATATATATATATGTATATATATATATGTATATATATATGTATATATATATATATATATATATATATATATATATTCTGCCAATGTTAATGGTTCTTATTAAAATGCGTTACATGTTTTATCAATAGCGACCTGGGAAAAGTAAAAAAGATATATCTACATATTTTTATTTTATTTTGTTGCGTTTACTTTTACTGTTACCCTTGGGAAAATGTTATTGGAGATTGGATTGCTAATGCAAAGACATTAAACAATCGATGAGAAGGATGATACTAAATCCAGTTCCCGGGCCGTTTATAGAAGTTTCTTCCTATTTTTTCACTTCAATGGATCTTTGTCATTAGGTTTTGGAAAGGATGTCATAATGGTTAACTTGGAACCGTGTGAGCCTATAATCCCCTAAGAATATCCGCCATGTTGTTTATTAGAAAATATATTATTCTTATGGAAATTTATTTTCAAATAATTTATTCGTCATAGTCATTTTAAATTAACTTTTAATCAACATTTAAATTCTTCATGAGTCTTATCTTATATCTTGTATATGTATTAATATAGATAATTAGAAAAATATTGGCATTTAGCTATTTACTTTGCTACTTCTGTATCCTTTTAAGTTCATCGCGCTACACTGAAACGACATATCGTAATTGATACTTTAAATATTTTTTCTTCAAGATATGTGTCTTAGAATAATCTCATTCACAATCAAACCTATTAGCATTTAGTGGCAGTTGTCCGTATTATCTAGTTGCCATTCTGAAATGATTTTCGCTTGTACGAATTCTGAAGTGCCCACGGTCGCGAGAAAAGTTAACCTGTCATGAAGCCTTAAAATTACTACTTATATGAAAATGATTGGTTACCACAGTTCCGAACGGATTTCCAGAACGCAAAGTAATTTGACCGAAAAGTAAATTAAATACAAAAAGTAATCCCAGAAGTACTTATCATTTGCAGATTTATAAAAATAGATCGTAATTTAAAAAAAAATAAAAATGACACGCTCATCTCTAGGATTACCGAAGAAATAGAACCTATGAAAGATAGAAAAATACATGTCTGGAGATGCTGATCAGGTAAAAGTTACGAGATAGAAGAAAATACCACTATATATCCGTGAAAGTATTGACAGGCAGAAACTAAATGAGATATTTAATACATCCTTTGTAAGTATTTATTATTTAATATTTAGCTTGCGAAAAATCGTATTTGTCTGATTATAGAAGTATATTTCACAATATCGCAAGTCACCACAAGAAGTCTTGGAATTTAATTATACAGTTTATGCGATTTAAAAGGATATGACCGTAATTCAAACACTGTCTTTAATAATTGTGGAAGAATCGTATGCAAAGATCACGCTAACCGATTTCCTCATTACATGAAATATGAAAAAAAATGTTAACTTCAGCTAGATCATAGATTGTTAAAATGTTCACACAGAAAATAAAATGTAAACATTTTTTTTAAAATTTGTAATTTTGAAACGTATTCATTTTTACATATTTTGCTATCAATTCGATTTTCGAAATAATTTTGTTTGATTTCTTGATATTTATCCTAGAAAAATATGAACAAAAAATATTCAAGACTTGAAATAACAAGAAAGTAAATAACAAAGTGATATAACTTTAATATTTTAAAAGACTTGTTTGAAAACCTATTACAACAATACTTCAACCCAAAGAATAGTTGTGGCATACCAAAACAAGTTAATATGACCACACATCTCCACTTCGTTTATATATATATATATATATATATATATATATATATATATATATAACTTCTTTCACACACACACACACACACACATATATATATATATATATATATATATATATAAACGAAGCTATATATATATATATATATATAACTTCTTTCACACACACACACACACACACACACACACACACACACACACACACACACACACATATATATATATATATATATATATATATATATATATATATATATATATATATATATATATATATAGCTGTAGTGATGTGAGTTTCTGTCCCTGGGTTTTCACACACTTTGTGTTGATCGCAAGAGCGTGAAACACAATGTCACAAACTCATATCAATCCAACTAAATATGTTAACTCTATCACTTATACTAAGGGCTTTCGAATAAGTAACGCACATATATAATATATAAATAATATAAATGAAAATTACACACACGCACATATATGTACATATATATATATATATATATATATATATATATATATATATATATATATATATATACACACATAGTATACATATAAACACACACACACACACATATATATATATATATATATATATATATATATATATATATATATATATATATATATATATATATATATATATAAATTCATTTCATGCCAAGGAAGGCAATAATGTCTCTAAGATGAATGGGTTTACTGAGTGTGAAGAATATGAGTAGAGGAAAAATAGTTTTAAGAAGAGACCAATATAAAAGGACAGGAAATAAGAAGACAAAGATTGGTGTTGCATTAAATTTTATGAAAATGGAATATTCTTATAGAACTCATTTTCAGCAAATTTTGCAGAAGTTGCCGAATCTCAAGCCATTACATTTAGGATCCGACTTGCCACTTACAGAGGTTTAAATTATAATCGTTCTACTCGGATACCACTGGTAAATTGGAATTTCCCTCTAGAGAGTTACTCCAAAGAACGGTCAGTTTGTGTAATTGACTCCAGAAATAATTTTCCCCTAATTACTACACTATAAAATCTTCAATGTATGGTCAATACTAATAAATCCTATATATTATCTCATTATGGAGATTCTACTTACTCCATTTACGGCCTTAAAGCAATATTATTCAGTAACACTCTATAATGAGAAGCTCTGAGTCTTGTATTTGGTGTGATATTATAAAAGTTTTTCCAAACCAAAAAATTTACCGCCTAGAACATTGTTTTATTTATTTCAAATTCAGCTTGAAACTATCAGTGGAAAAACAAACAAATTTTGTTTGGTTATGTTTTGATTAGCTGCATATCAACACCTCTGTTGGTTATTTAATACCGAAATCAAATTACTTTGTAAAGAAATAGGTGGTCTCAACTAGAAATATTTTGTAGATATTTTTATATGACGTCTATTTATTTAGATATTTAGTTTGTAGACATTAAAATATATTGCTGGTAATGTTTCTATAAAAATGTGTTTTTGTACTTTTGTGTTATGTTGATTGTCATTTCGTTATAAAAATGTTTTATTACCTGTCGTTTTTTTTAATAGATATATTGCTGGTACATTTACATAATACATTTTCAGATATTCTTAGAGAACCACAGAAACCAAAATACAATTTTCCCTTAGCTGGGACCCTAACCACGTCCGGCAAGGGTGGACCTCGTAATAACAACAATTAAGAGCTGTTTCCCTGCTAATCTATCTCCAATATCTTGAACAGGGGATTTGCTGCCGGATGTAGTTTGTCGTCATAACTACGAGTAAAAAAAGTAGGAAAAATGTAATTTTATTTTTAAATAAAAGAAGATCGAATGGTTAGACTAAAACCCACCATGAAACTCAAGAGAATAGGAAAGAAGTCAAAGCAAGTAAAACGCGCTCATGTACGTAATTAATTAAATAACATTTTTAAGGATTTCGTTTCCTAGTGAGTAAAAATATTTTAATCGCGTATTAATTAGTGAATTATAAAACCACATTTTTCGACCATAATATTATCAGTTCCTGACATATCAAAAGTATAGTTCGTCCTGATGGATACTGACAATATAAACCGAAAATATAAGAATCGTGTAAAATCAGCTCAAACCAACACTTATACTTGGAATTAGAAATATACAGATGATATATCTTGGGTGCATAATATGGAAGAATGAGTGGGCGAATGTTGAACAAGCAGATCATATTGAAAACAAGATGAACATAGGCAAACAGGTAGTAGCCTAACTAATAAGTTTATGGAAATGGGTGGCACATTAAAGACTGGGAGACATAGTGAAAAGACAAGCCATCATAAGATCTATATAGCTGTGGAGAGCCATGATCATCCAAGGCTTGAAGAGGGCAACGCACATAGAAGAAGAAGAAGTCTATATTCATTAAGATCTGAGGATAATATCCTATTCTTCTCTGATTGGGATACCAAGAATTATATTCATGACAATGTAAAAGCATATTAGAAAATAGGATGAATCATCGAAATATTTAAATCCTGGAGAGTTTTTTACAGTCTAGACCGCTCCATTCCATATAATGTTTCTATTCTGGTCTCTCTTGTTTGGGACGGACCTGGAAAAAAGCATGTGTAATATAATAAAGACTGAAATTGAAATATCTCCATGACGATAAACGGAAAAAGGAATCCGGTTTCGTTAAACTGGTTTCTTTATTCATGGAATGGTAATACTAATATTATCCTTTGCCGTACAATGAAAGCTTCAGTTATCAGTGATAGAGAAATCAGTTCCATATTCCTTTGAAATTTATAAAAGATACTTCTCTCTTAAAACAATCTTTATCAAGAAATGTTTCTCAAGTTCAATAATTCTGTTCCGTAGTGATGGTGGCTGCCTTCCTAACCTCATGATAATATTATATTCTTTTCGAGATTTATTTACTATCCATTTTAGGTGATGCTGTTGTTAGATGTCACATAATGTGTTTTTTTGTTATTTGTTTCATTTCTTTATTTGTGGTTCAATTTGACCACTCCACAAGTTTAAAGGGGAGATGTTCCTGACTAAGATAAGATCAATTCGATCAAAACCCCTTTATCCATCGAAGTGAGAATGTGATCGTATACAGTTTACAGTTGAGCTATCTTTGAAGTTTGTTGACGCCATGCATAACATCTACATAAAATACTCGATCTGAGGTGACTATCTGTGAACATGACTCGGGTTTCTACGTTACGGTTTTAGTTTAGTAGTGATTTGTGGTGTTCGAAAATACGCCTTTGGGTTATCCAACGTAACTTTCCTTAAAAAAAGAAAACACTGTCGATAGGGGGCGCCTTAAGTCTATGAGTAGACAATTATGTTCTCACTCATTCTGTTTCCACTTTTAACACTCTGGCTATAACAAATTTGGAGTAAGTTTATTTTCAATATGTTACTTTTTTCTCTTTGTAGTCATTCTTCACGTGTCTATCAGGTAGGCCGACACAAACTTCACAAATCCACATTCTCTATTTTAAACACTTTATAAAACTAGTCTTTAAATGTTTTCTTCGTTCATTTTAGTCGTAATACTTTTGTCAATACATCAATTGTCGTCTGTTTTGTGTTACTCATTTATTACACGGACTCACATTCGAGTCTGCAATAACTGATACGAGAAAAAAAATAGCAGCAGACACCTGTTTTCTACCTAAACACAACCAGTATTCCGCACGTTGCCGATTAGTTACAACGCTCGTATTCTGACCATGAGAACCGTTTTCAAATCTCACTATGGCCGATTTGCCAGAAAGAGGACTTCCTGATCTTATCGGACTGAAGGGCTCGATCTAGCATGCGGCATCTTTGGAAATTGCCTGAAAACCATACTACAAGTCGACCCAAGCCTTGCGAATGAAACTGGGTAGAACCCTTGGGGTCGTCGATGATCTAGCACGAAGTTACAAGTCATCGCTGTCCTTGTTGAAATTGTTGATCATGCTAGATAACACCCTTTTTCCCAGAAGCTGTAACTAAGGTCTGCTCAGCATAGTTGCAGTATAAACCACAGATGGGCTCAGTGGGTGTTGAATAAACGCGAATAAGCCTGAGAAAGCTGCCCTTAGTAAACGGATATCCACGTATAGGAGTGGCCAGCTATAGTATACTTATTCCCGCAACACCTACAACAAAAAACATCTCGTAAAAAAAATTTGTTATAACTAGTCGATAAACGGTGGTATTTGAAATGTTTGTAATTTATAAATTACATATCCTTATTTTTTATGATGAATTAAAGTTTCTATCAGTGTTTCTTTCCCGTTCCTGATAATAGATTCTGTTTTGCAACGGTTGAGTCCTACTCCACGATACACTTAGTAGAATGTTTTGATTGTTTATTCAAGATTTTTCTCATCCTAACTATGACTAATTATGCCCTCTGCAGGGCCAACTCCGTCATTATTAGTGCGCTGACTTCGTAAGAAAAATTAAGATAACCATTTTCTACTAGTAGATTCGTGTGGGTGTGTGGAACGTTTAAATGACTGATGCCCATATCTTCATATCTGGGCTTTTCCAGACAATATACATAGTAGTCTACGAAGATTTGTAACAGTTTCAGGATTACATTTCCTACTTTTCCTATTCCTGATTTTGTTTTAAATGCTTCATTATTGCGATCCTAACCAGATATATATGATTTTGCGGGATGATTTATTTCCTCTCTTATCCCTAGGAAGACAATTGATTCAAAGCCCGGAAGTCAGTTTCTAATGGATAAAAAGTAGCAGTCTTTATTGATCTGGACATATGCTGCTGTGACGTGGGCGTAGCTTTTATTGAGTATCTTATATCCGTGTTCCATCCTGCGTATTGCTCTCTCGCCCAATAATATTTTTTATCAGAAAGCTGCATTTATCTGACGCAAAAAATTTCAGATGAATTCATGATAAAGTTGATTTTAGAATACATTAAGAAGTATGTCTCCAAGGGGGACATAGAATTTTTCACTAATGTTATTAACCGTGAACGAGTAAGTGAAGTTCTTGCGATCAAAACTGACCAGCGCCTAAATAGCAATTATTCTGGTATCAGACTTGTGCACAGAAGCAGTTACGAATGGATCCTGATAGAATTTGAGGTATCTTAAAATTAAAAAACAAAACACAAAAACAAACTGTGAAAGCGATAACGACGAACTAAAGAGCTACCAGGAACTGTCAGGTCAAATCGAAGAAATATAGGAAGCAATTATTAAAATTGTCCTTTATTTTTGTCGGGGGTTAGCAAGCTTGGGCCCATCTCCAGCAAAATTTACAGTCTCGCATGAATACCTTGAATATACCTAACACCGTTGGTAGTGTGTAGATGATATTGCAGCTAAAACAGTTTATATACAGAGGGAAATGATGTCTCCCTAAGATAATGATGATCATCCGACCGAAATCTCTAAGCCGTTTTCTTCCGCAGCAGTTCGTAGACTATGGCGTACTCCGTCTTCTTTATCAAATCAAATAATTAGAAACGGTCCTAAAATATTCAAAGAGAAAACCTTTTTTTTTTACAATTTTCGTTGTGAATATAACACATTAATTTACATTATCTTTGTCATATTTGTCGCCATATTTATTACAACGTTTGGGCCGTTATACGCTCCCGCCTTCTTCAGGTGGTTGTAATGTCGAACGGAACCCTTGATTTCTCTCACTGGGGTAGACTGTTCTATTCCACAATAAAGGGTTCAGTTCGACATTCCAACCATCTGAATAAGGCCGGAGCGTACAACGTCCGAAACGTTGTAATAAATCTGACGACAAAGATGAGGACAATAGTCCGAATAATGTAAATAGTGTACATAATACCTCATATCAGTAATATAGATACATACTGAAGGGCCGAAACGTTGTGATATACTTGGCGACAAAGATGAGGACGATAGTCCGAATAATGTAAATAGTGTACATAATACCTCATCTCAGAAATATAGACAGATACACATTAATTATTCGTCTTTTGTACAGTTAAGCCTTCTTAATGACAAAGCAAAGACGTCTTCTATAATTCAGGAAATACGAATAAGTTAGTATTTTTAAATCTATCATCATAAAAGTCGAACAAATAAAACATTGCACGAATAAATAAAATATCCTCCAAAATAATTTATAACATGTTTATGAGTAATATCGCTGCGTAGTTTGCAACTGTATAAAAAATCAATGCTCGATGCCATCCTAAAAGATAGAATTTTGAATATTCTTGGAAAATTCTACTCTTTTGACTTTTTTAAACAACACGGTCTTTACACCTTCAGCTTTTCCCATTTCGTTTTATGCTATACAAAGCAACGCTGAGAAAATATAAATGCACATTCGTCTAAGGAAAACACAACAGGAGTAAAATAAAGAAAAGATGTAAAAAAAAAAATCACTGAATATTTTTTCTTGTTTATAATTTCCCCTTTGTCTGCTTCAGGCAAACAGTCACAATTTTAGGCACAGCAGATCTGCCACTGCCTCAATTGCGCAACCAAATTATTTGCGTCTGTTTGATCTTTGTTTCCGTCCATTTATTTCTTGCTTGTTCTTCGCTCGCTAAATCAAATTCGAGTGTGTTTTTTCTTCCGAGAAATATGGTAGGAATGGCAACAAACTGAGAAACGAATAAAGAAAAGGGAAACAAAACTAAAATAAGATTTTTTTTATTGTAATGGAATAGGAAAGAAAGTAATCTCCGGTCCCGATAAACAATTGGATGTGTGAGGTTACTGTGGGTAAGGTTTGAGGTAGTGAATGATAAATATTTTACCCTGAAGTAAAATTGAAATCGGAATTAGACCGTCAAACTAACATGAGGATTTAAAAAAAAAGAAGGGAAGGAAGAAATGATACAGAATGAAAATAAAAAAGACGGAAGCAAGAAGAATCAAAAGAAAAATCAAGTAAAAGCAACAGAAGAAACTTTAAAAATCGAAACATGCCGAGTGAAGAGACATTAGGCGGCACGTGGAAGCAGAAGAAAGAAAGAAAGAAGGAAAGAAATAAAAAATAACGCAAAATGGAAACAGGAAGATACTATGATGCATAGAAACAAAGAACGGAACCGAAGAACAAAGAAAAAAATGAATGAATGATAAAAAATTATGAAAGAAAAAAATTATAAAGAAAGAAGGGAACATTGAAGAAAAGAAAGTAGGAAAGAAAGAATAAAGAAAGAATGAGAGAGACAAATTTAAAGTGTGTATGATAGAAGAGAAGAATATAATAAATAAATAAATTAAAAAAAGAAAGATATACAGGAAGAATGAAGGGAAGACAATAGAAAGAATAAATAGAGGGTAGAAAGAGAAAAGAAAGAACGAGATAAAATTATGAGGAGAAAGAAAGAAAAGTGTAAATAGAAGAAACAAAGAGAGAGTAAAACTAGGGAAATATGAAATAAAAAAGAAAGAAAAAAGAAATAAAGAAAAAAAGAGAAAGAAAGAAGGAAAGAAAGTGAAACATTATGTATAGGAAGAATGAAGAAAAAGAAAAGATAAAAAGGCAAGAGTTACTGAAGAGTATAAAGAAAGAAAATAATTCATAGATATAAAAAGCGAAGAATAAAGAGATAAAAAGAAGACAAAATGAATGAATGGCAAAAAGAAAGACGGATAGAAAGAAAGCAATAAAGAAAGAAAATGATTTATAGAAAAAAGAAGGGAAGAGTGAGGAGAAGAATGAAAGAAAAATGAAAAAAAAGAAAGACAAGCGAAAGAAAAAAGAAATAAAAGAAAGAAAGAAAGGCAGAATGGAAGAATGGAAAGGAATCATCGTCAAATAAACAAAGATATGGAAATAATTTCTAGTGTGAAATTTTTCATATAAAAGAAAATGTCAGCACGGTCTTAGATATTCTTTCTCCATCAACAACGTGTGGTCACGTGTCAAAGTTGATTTGTCAACCAAAACACATGCACAAAACGCCGACAGCAGTATGACAGCCAACGAATTAGTCCCTCAAACATTTTCATTGCGTTCCGATCTACTGATGTCATCTTGACTTTTGAAGGCTGATTTTAAAAGGCAAGCATTTTCTTTTCTAATAAGAAATGTCCAGCATCATCTTTCCCCTTCTCTCGACCAGCGAAACTTTGTAAATACAGATCAACATCCGAACTGAAAATCAGGTGACGGTAAAATAGTCAATATTTTCTTTTGTTATGAAGTAAAATAAGGAATTATCAGTATTTTTGTTTAATGTCAGAACAATCAGGAGATTTCCTAACAGGACTTCATATTCGTTGAATGATACGTCTTTGATTTAGCAGAAGCACATCTATAAAGATTATCAAAGACGAGAAACCTGCTGGGAAAACATATTATGTACACTATTTACATTATTCGGACTATTGTTAGTGGTTAGATCCAGTGTCAGGGCCCAAAGAGTATGAGTTGAATACCCGGTTAAGGCAGTGGAGAACTTGGAGAGGGGAATTAACAAGAGATAACTCACAACAGACATCCATTAAACATGGCACGTGGAAATAGAACAGTCTACCCCAGTGAGCAAAATAACGGGTTCGATTCGACATTCCAACTACCTGAAGAAGGTCGGACTGTACAACGGCCGAAATGTTGTAATAAATATGGTGACAAAGATGAGGACAATAATCTGAATAATGTAAAGAGTGTACAGACTATCTCATCTCAGAAATATAGACAGATACCGAGGAAAGCTGAAGCGTACAACGTCCGAAACGTTGTAATATATATGGCGACAAAGATGAGGGCAATAATCGGAATAATGTAAATAGTGTACAGAGTATTTTTGTATAATGTCAGAACAATCAGAAGGTTTGCAAACATAACTTCATATTCGTTGAATGATACGTTTTTGACTTAGTAGAAACTCTGAGGTACACCCCTATAAAAAGTATTTAAAACGAGATACCTGCTGGAAAAGACACTATTTTTAGGACAAAGAAATAATTGTCATGGATGAATCTCTTCAACAGTTTAAACAGTTAATTAAGTATACTTGTCGTTCATACTGTAATAAATAAAAGAAACATTGAAGAAATGAAAGCTCAATAATGATGTCAGAAATCATTCTCTTTATCACATGATTGAGATTGCCAAGACGATGGATGTTTTGAAGATTCTTAGGGTTTACAGAAAAAATCTCGTCTTCTAACCAGATTTCGTCCAAACTGATTTTAAAGTTATTTGATTGGAAATGAATTTTCGAATTCTACGAAGATCATATCATCCCTACAGAAGTTCCTCAATGATAAATCATTGGAATGTCGAAAGACATGTTAATAAGTACAGCATGCCGTTTCCAAATTTATGTCGCAGTGTATTGGGTCATGGTCCTCTTTTTTACATAGACGGTGCCCAAATGACTATACTATACTGTGCAGTCAACATAATACAAAATAAAACAAGTAAAAATCGCGACAATCTGTGTTGAAGGTTAGGGTGAATATAGGGGTTATCATGTTATATCCTTGACTTTGGATGTCCTCGTCCTTTGTTGGGTGTTGCAGATTGCAATACACAACCATACAGAATTAAGTAATTGGTAGATTTTAAAGCCTCATAAAACATAACGATTAAATACGGAGTTTTCCGATTGATCAGAAATACGATGGCATTTTCCCGACAGGGATAATGTAAATAAATATCTGCATATAAGAATGCAGAAGAACAAAAGATATATTCACAATATTTTCAGGATCGAAAATGAAAAATATATCTTTAAAAAGTGAAGTTCGCAAAATAAATAAAAACTTAAATGATTACAACAAAATGAAGCGTATCAGGTGATGGAAAAATGGAGAGACAGGGGAAAGGTAAACAAAATGTCACTGGACTGGAATTTTTCCGAGATTGCAGAATGCAAAAACAGAAGGAAAGTAGTGAATTCGTATGTATGAACGACAATCAAAAAATAGGGTTTATAATGAAGATTACAACCAAAAATGCTTATACCAAAAAGAAAGGAATAAAATAAAAGTATTAATTATACCATCTGAAATCATGGTAATAAAAAAAAACAAGAAAAACGATCCAACGAAAAGTAATGAAAAAAATATATTGAAAACGAAGGCATATTTGTATTCGTTTGGAGTAATGGATAGCGGTTGGGGTTGAGGAATCAGAGGGCCGAGTTCGAATTCCAGTCAAATCCATTACATTCACTTAGGTGCTAATACACTGGCGAAACGTATAAATCTTCTTCTTCTTCCCACCAGCTATGGGTAAATACCAGGACATACCGGGTTCTATAGCAATGGATGGCAACTGGTCTATAGCAGAAAGAAATGGCAACCTAGTCTGGAAAAAATTGCCGCGTCAGTCGTGTAACGAACGATACATGATCGCCTTAACGCGTATCACGCATGGCACATAACTGAACTGTGCGTATTTTATATTCGACAGAGAAACAAAGAAACGAATACTGCATCGAAAATTCATTATCTTGATACTATCTGGTAGGCATTCGAAGCCTCTACTATAAACGCTTCTTATGGTTTCAAACACACTAGTGCGCGGTATTTCTCAAACACCATCATAAATAGTTTTAATGATTACGACCTCAGGTTTTAGGATGTAAAACAGTTTTTAATAAATTTTTTGAGAATAAAATACGTACAATCTTTACTATAATAATTCAGAACAGTTGTTGTCACATTTTTATAAAAGAATAAGAATAAAACATAAATTATCTAATGTATCCATGACTATTCTATATAACCCTTTAAAAGAGTAAAGGAAACAGATGTTGACTATTTATTGTTCCGGAATAGAATAACGTGTACATACTGAATAGAAAATATTAACCGATATATTTTGGGAAAAAAAGGTTTTAAAATGAATAATTAATCACCGATCAGAAACTATGTAGGCAATTCTAATACTTAGTATTGTTGTGGCTAAATATATATTGGTATAAACTGCGGTTTTAAAACATATTAATGGGCCTTTCAAAATGGAAGTTTTACAAATATATAGAAAAATATATAAAAGAAAAATGGAAGAATATTAAGGGTAAGAAATCTTATTCTGACTGGCAGAACTAATCAGAGTTCGGAGCTGAGGAATGATCAGTCTGCAGACTTTAGATCCTTCGAGACTATTGTGTAAATTTGCACATTCTTCTTCATATTTTCGCTTCTGTCATTGCAAAACACTTAGTAAATATTTCGACTTGTGCCTCAAAAATCACTAAAAATTTATCCACAGCATTCATATTACCAACTGAGACTTCATGTAGAATTTAAGTGGTCTTAACCTCACAAGCAGAAGGAATAATTTTCGGGTTGCAATTTAACCAGTCTGCGTAGTATTTTTCCCTCGTTTGTTTTAATCTTTATGCAGATGTCTAAATATTTTTTTCCTCGATAGTTTCTGAGCAGCGAGGAACAATAACTGATTGGACTTGTTTACATTTATATAGTTACATATTTCATCCACCAATTTAGGGTATGGAATTTATTAATTTTCTTTGTTTTTCTTTCAAGTTTTGTTTGATATATTTTGTATATATTGATATTCATTTGAAATGTTTTTTCTTCCTTTTTTAAAACTAAATAAATTCATTTCAAATTAAAGTCGATCATAAACAGCAATTTCACATCAATACATTGTGATTTTACATGGCAATTCAATTCCGTATACATCATTTTACAATATTTCATTTCATATGTACCAGGAACATGAATCACAAGAACTGATATACACAGTATTTACATTAGTCGGACTATTCTCCTCATCTTTGTCGCCATATTTGTCACAATGTTTCGGCCGTTGTACGCTCTGGCCTTCTTCAGGTGGTTGGAATTTCGAACCGAACCCTTTATTTCGATCACTGGGGTAGACTGTTCTAGTTCCACGAGCCATGTTTGATGGATGTCAGTTATCAGTTATCTCCTGGTAATTTTCCCTCTGAAAGTTCTCCACAGCCTGAACCGGGTATTGAACTCACACTCTTTGGGTCTGTCACTGGATCTAACCAACGCCTTTATCCACTGTACCATGTGTCCATAATACCTCATCTCAGAAATATAGACGAACTGATATACAATTCTTAACACTGCGAAAATCACCTCGAATTTCTATAAATGGATCCCTCTCAGGGGGGTTTACACACTGTAATACAAAAATGTTTATAGTGTTACAATGATATGAAATACACTTGTACTTCTGTCAAAAAAAAACTTAATAGGCAATTTCTATAACAATATACAAGGATTACGATGGATTGGTTTCAGTATCCACTGCGCGCCACCAATAATAAAAAAGGGGGTTGCAGTCTGGGGAGTTAGGTGGCAAGATATAAGGTATGATGCGGTCGCAGAAATTTTCTGACAGACAAGACTAGGATTTACTGCTAGTGTTGCATGGTGCAGAATCATGTTGCCAGATATATAGTCTTCCAGCAGCCGTCCTTTGACTAATCAAGGATATATTAGTTCCATCTGAGGACATCACAATCAAATGAGAGATTTCCTTTCTCATTAGAAATATGATAGCTGATTTTCCTAGCTGTCGTACCTTCGTAATCACCTTTAGACTCATCCAACTCTTTCCGAAACTTCTGCATTGTTCTTAGATTGACACTCAACCATAGTTAGTATTAGAGCTTCTGAAGGAAATGCTAATCAGTACAGCATGCCGTTTCAAATTTTCTGACGGAGTGAATTGTGTCATTGTTCTCTTTGACTCACAGACGGTGCCCGACTGACCCTGCGATTCTTTACAGTCGACTAAATCAAAACCAAACAAGGCGCATTCGTGGAATCAAAAATAGAATATGGAGGCAATTTACTCATTGCAATCAGTACATTAAAACAAAACGTTGAATTGAAGATTACTAGAGACCTAAAGCCTGAAATGACATCATGGCATCTTCCATTTGAGGAAAATATAAATAAAATTAAAACAACGTATGGTTACATACTTTTTACTATAATTAAATCACTTCGAAAGGTGTAAGCTTCAATTGTGAGAATAATGTTTTGTATTTCTGTTATAGGTGGGCTACTAAGAATCCATTCAATGAGACTATAGGAATACTTTATAATCAAACCCCGGACCATGAGCACAACTGCAATTATTTATTTCTTCATGTGCTACATCTAACATAATTTCCTCTTCAATGTCCTTGTACTTTCAGAGTTTTTTTAAAGATCTTCGAAGATATAATGAACTAAAAGTAGTGCCATATCAATAAGAAAGCGCATAATGTTTTGTGGACTTTCAGCAATTTATATTTGCACTATTCAACCAATAACAGGGTTTGTTTATATCAGCTTTTTCGTATGGTCGATGTAACGGAAATGAAGACGCTTACATTACCATCATTTCTGAATTTGGTCAATTACCTTTTTCTCTTTCTTTTTATGTTCTTTGTCGCTGCAGTTTGTAGATTATGACATACCCTTACTCATCCATTTCAAATTCACATTTTAATTTGTTGATTTCCTTTAATACCGATAAATATGCCCTACTTATTTCATGTACTTCGACACAGATTCCCATCCTGTCTTCTGTAGTTTCCAGTTGTCTTTGAAGACCGATTGTTGAAGTTGAAATAATCCTCTGCCTCCTTGGGATCTGCACAGATAAAGACGATGAACGTCGGCATTAGGATGATGCATACAGTGGCAAGAGAGAAACTTTCTCGTTATGACATACATTCGCTTAATGTCAGCTATGTTCCAGTTAAACCTGAAATTGTATTGTACTACAGCGGCAGCCAATGTGTTTATAACTGAAAATCTGTCTTCGAAATTCAACTCGGTATTCAAAATAAAATGCAAACGACTATATCATCATCATCATTAGTAGGAATGGTAGCAGTATTTAATAAAAATTTAGTTGATGAATGGGAAAATGTATTATAATAAAAATTGATTATTCTGAAAATTCTGACGTAATGTTATAAGCCTAGTATGGTACAAAATACAATGTATGAAAATATTGGTAGGAAGCGAGTATATAAGAATTCCTACGAAGGAAACCATCATTATGAAATAAATACTTCACTTTCCGACAGACACTTGATTTATTTCAATCTAAATCATGAAAAGAAATTAACATTCAATGAGGATTGACGTCACCAGTTAGTGGCAATATTTCTGAAATATATTTTCATCCTAACCAAAACTTGTTCCTCTCATTGCAGAACAAACAAAACGCAATAGTTTTATAATATAAAACTTGTACACATGTGTGTGAGCATATTCGTACACAAACACACACACACACAAACACACACAAAACACACACACACATATATATATGTATGTATGTATGTATGTATTGTAAAATATAGTTGAGAGATATGTTATATTTATGGGTAGAAGTACGTAATATTATGGATAAACCGAACGTAAATATAAAAGTGGACACAGAGGTCAACACCGAGCAGCGACAGTCGGTGTCATGCTTAAAACTATAAATTAACTATAAATAATCACTTATGAAATCACAAACATTTCTAATCAATAACCTGTTGAATAATTTGAAATATAAACTTTACTGCCTGTCTGATGACGACCATGCTACGTATAATGCAGCAATGATAAGCGTTTATAAGTAATCGATCCAACACACAACACACATAATCTGCCACTTGCATGTTGACTATATGTCTTACCATTTAAGTCTTGGATAGACTACACCGCTGTTATGACGTTTATTTTATTTTATTTTTCAAACACTGCTAAAGACGTTTTATGTTATATTGGTTACATCTACTTTATATTCAATGTATCTGCATGTTTTGTATTTTATTTTTTATTTTTCAATTTACTTTTACTCTCCCCCAGCAATAAGCTAATTTTTTTTTTCTGGTGTAACGGTTTTTTTTTATTGTTGCACTCGTGTTCTTTGATGTATTTCTCTTTTCTTGTTTTTTTTTTACGTTATAATTGTTTAACTTTTCTTTCCTAATTCTTAAAATCCCAGTCCTTCATACCCACTTTTTTAATTTTATTTCCAGTTTAATTCTAATTTTATGCTGTCAAATTTATTTTTATTTTTCGGTTTATTTCGGGCATTTTGTTTTCTTGATAGGCGACCTTTTTTTTTTTTAAACACGTTCGTTTAATTTAATTATTTAGTCGTCGTTGTATTTCTTTTTATTAAATATTTTGCATTTGATTTATTTATCTAAATTGAAAGAGCGCCACTTTTGCATTTGTTTTAGTGTTCGTGTTTTTTAAGTAAATTTCTTTTTTTTTTGCTCGTCAAATCTTTTTGTAATTTCCTTGGTGTGCTGTTAAATCCAGTTTTTCTTCTTCCGTTTTAAGTTTTTCATTCTTACTGTTTGTATATTAATCTAGTTTTATTTTATTTTTCGCCACACTTTAACTTGTATCTTAATTTGTTCATTAATGTTTCCTGTTTCTTTTATGATTTTTTAAAAAATGTCCTTGTTTTGTCTATAAAAAATGAATACAATCTTTTCAAAAATGGCCGACGAGAGTCGGTTTGTTAAAAAGAACACGTTTGGTTCGAAAAAACAAACAAAAAAATCAACCACTGGTTAAAGAAACAAAAAAACAAAAACAAAAACAAACACAGGAGGCTATTACCATTGACAACAAAAAATAAGCTATGTATAGTGGCCGCAAATGTCAAAATCTCCGAATCCGAAACCGGACAAAGTACACCAACCGAAAATAAGACAACCCAGAATAAAAAGGAGAATAACAACATCATCAACAACAGCAACAAATTTAATGTAGCTATCGCCGATTCGCCCTCTCGCTGAAAGCCCCCGCAAAGTGTATAAACAATATTACGCTGTTCCTGGAGAGAGCCAAGTGTTATGAAGAAAGTTAACAAAGAAGATTAAGTATTGGTAAACTCCAAGGAATTAAGCATGCGCGCAAAATTTGTCGTTCCACTAAGCACACTGTGATAAAAAAAACTTTGATGACTTTGGGGGTTAAACTCCGAAGAGTAATCAAGGGTAAAGTTAAACTTTATTTGCGACATACTGTTAACCATGCCTACCTACTCTGAGGAGGCCTTCAGACGAGATCTTAAAGGCCTGATAATCCACACTGAATATGAGGTCACGCGAAGGATTTAATATCAATATACGAGGGTCCTAGGAGGGGATATGAGAGAAGTTGGCCGCATATCAGATAGAGTACGGTCAGATAGTAAGTGCTAACTCTGAAGATCTGAAATGGGAATGATTTTGCGATAATAGTGGAGCTAATGGAACTGCTTGGATGTAGAGGGCCATAAAATGCAGGTCATTGTGATCCACCGTGAACAAACCTGTTGGAAGTTTGGAGAGATTGGTTCCCTCCCCTCTTCCTTCCCATAGAGGAAGGCCTCTGGAGGTCTGGCACCCGTTGACTCACCCCACTCTGTTTTAGTTTGTTATTTCCGTTTCAGCTAGGATTGCATGCAAACGATTGGGACTGGTGTGATAAAACCCAGGTTGTGTCCAATGCGCGGACCCCATTTCCCGAAAAGCTTTTTCAGTAGCCTGTGCAGTTGCGGAGAAGGAAAAGTGGGGAACAGTTGTTCGTTGGTAAGATCAGAGGGGATCTCCGCACAACAGAACCTCAGTACCCGGAAGCTCCCACGGCTAAAGACACGCGCAATGACGCTCCTTCTACCAGTTCCAAAGGCAAAGACTCTACCAGTTACGCCGACAGGATGCTACTAAAAAAAGAAAATACGAGACAAGTTTGAAAAGGAAAAGATAAATTAGTACAATTAATGCTGCGATGAAGTCCAAATGAACACACCAAACTCCAGCAACGCACTCCTCTTCCTTGACACCGTCTTCCAATTTAATCAAAAGATATATCATAGCCCCTGCTCCAGTCACAAAATTCTTAACACACACTCTATCCAAGATGGCCTGGCAGAAAAAAGGATGACATTCAGAAATCTCTGCCAAAAAAGGTTACACTCCTAAACAGCCCTATGTCATCTCCTGCTCATACTCCGATGAATTCACTTAAAAAATCGGACAATACTAAAAGGCAAAGAAGACCATCGGACGAATCAAATGACAAAAAGAAAAAAAAATCTACAATTTAATGGAAGACGTGTTCTTGATTTCGTGGGAGCTGGCGGAAAATGATCAACGGAAACACGCAAGATTAACGATTTAACATATCTTCTAAATTTCAAAAAAGTAAACTCAAATGACGTTGTAAACCTTAGGAAATTTCCAAACTCCATAACTGTGTAACTGTGAGGCTACCGAAACAGAGACTCCGGCAAATATGGGCGATTCTAGAAGAGGCAAATGACTCCTTCGGAACATCCCCATCCCTGTGTTCTTCGACGAAGATGATGTTAAAAAAATTAATCAGTTTAGTTCAGAGAGTTTCCCTATTTTGTTCACACATTACTGCAAAGAACTCTGCAATTAACGTTCCCCTGGGACATTGGTAATCTGTCTTTTGAGGGCATGATCAAAAGTGAGATGGGCCAAGGCTCAGTCGGACCATCGGTGATCTAACCCCGGCCACGCTTAATGCAGATCCCAAAACTTAATCGGAATGATCATGGCTCTCTGGTAGGGTAGTATAATAGCCTGCAGGGCGAGTCTCGCTCGTGATCTTCAGTGTCACCGTACGGATATATGTTGTGTATAGGAGACCTGGTTTGTCCTCTATTCAGCATATTTTGACGGACGCTCGAGGGGTGTTTACTGGTGAGCAAGCCTTTGAATGCGGTGTGTGCTCTTGATTTCATAGATTCATCCGACAGGCTTTGTGTGCAGGATGTTACTGTTGACCATGTTCACCATAGTCTATGAATATAAAATACCGCGCAGTACCTAATCTGTTCAATAAAGAATGTTAAATATTAACACTCACGGGTCAGATACTCTACTGAATCTGACTATATCGCCAATACCTCCACCAGCTTTTCCGTAATTCTTCAGTATTCGATATCAAAGGCTCGCAGTGCATATTTGGGAAAAAAACATGGCCGCCTTTATACACGTTCAATTGAATATTTTGAGCCTTCTGATTGGTTAAATCTTCTATTGGTGAACTATAATTTTGGCTGGCTCACTAGTACTCCAGGGTACCAAAAAACTCCAACAGTTACTATAAAGGATTAGTCCATTCTTCTCTTTAGGGTTTAGACGCCCAATGACCGTTCAGAGAGGCCTGATTTTTTTCGTCAAATTTTTGACGACCTGTTATCGAGTATTTTTAGCGGGCGATTGAAATGCCATCCTTGACCCCGGTATAGGTCGTATAGCGGAAAGATTGTGTGCTAACAATCCGGATGTGAAATCATTTTGGGACATTATCGACAAGATTTATTTTGTTGTTAACTATCACGATCAGTAACCCCGGCAGTTAGCATGAACTTAGATTAATAGGGGCGGCTCGGCTTTGGCGATGCGTTCTAGATAAATCGATCGAGTTCTAGTTAAGAGAGTCGATGTAGGTCTCTTATGTTGTCCACTTTTCCAGTCTATATTTTACTCGAAACATAGGCTTCTGCTGGTTCGTGAAAACTTAGATAAACCTAAGGTTAGGTTGGCTGGCTACTGGAAATTGAACGCATCATTATTTGATGGGCGAGACTTCCAGGGCCAGCTGCTACTAATTCTACAGCCGATAATGATAGGAGCTGTGTTTGAAAATACGAGGTGGGATATATTGAAAATTAAATTTATGTCGTTTGATGCTGATTATAATCACCAACTCAATCTAAATACATTAGCATTACGAACGGCACATGAAACAGAAGTTAATCTGACGATTAATCCCATGATAGTGGGGAAATAACCTTAGCTCGGGCGGAGATGGCATCCTTGCTTATCAAGAAGGATCAAGCTATTGCAGTTAGGGCTAGGTTAAAAAGAATATAGCCATGCAAGCGCAATCAATTGCGGGCGTCACATTGCCGAATAAGAGGGCATATGTGAAGCGTGTGTCTACTTTCAGGATTTGTTCACCAGATAGCCCACTCTGATCCCTGCTCTGTTCGATGCCTATTTGGCCGAGTTTTCTCGCCTCAAGGCGGCCGAAGCGGCTAGGTGTGAGGGTCTCTTTCGGGCCATAAATTCGCACTCGGATCCGACTTCTGTACGTGTCCAACGGTGGACTGGTGGAAGTGAATGGAGTACGATGGAACCCTTTCGTGTGGTCTCCGTCCATTCGTCAAGGTTGTCCTCTTTCGATTTTGCTTTACGTTCTTGCGTTGCAGACTTTCCTACAAAAGTTAAAAACGAATCCGGTTCAATGCAGAATTTCCCTACCTGGTGATACCATCTCGTGTTGGTTCTTGAATAGGGCAGAAAAGAAATAAGAGCGTACGAGATAGTGATAGGGGTCAAGATCACCCGCAGTATGTCTGTAGGCTTGCGGTTGGACGCGTGGAAGGGAGTTTCACTTACCGGGCCTTTTCTCTGGGCGGACAGGACGATCATGATACTCTGCGTCTAATTCGATCCCAGTCTCTTGCTGGAAATGAATTTGTCTCAGGTTCTAGAAAAGATCGAGGGAGCAGTTCCTTTGTGGTATCGGAGGGATCATTCCTTCAATAGAAAGGCGGAAGTATGCGTTTCGTACATCTACCAAATTCTCCTTTACCGAATTTCCGTGCTTCCACTGCCGTATGTCATACTAATGGAATTAGTTAGGGACTTGTTTTCCCTCCCGTGGACAGGCAAGGCTCCCTAGATATCTCGGGATTTCTGTTACCTCCACGCTTCTCTAGTTGGTCTGGTTATGTCTAGCGTTGAGATTTTCAACCTACGCTTCGCATCACGTACCTAGATCGAATGCGTTTTCAAGCGGATGGTGAATTCTGGAAGGAAGAGGCCATTAAGAATTTCCATCCCTAAGAAATGAGTAACATTCGACGTGGAGGCCCACCGATTACGCCGAGGCAAGTGCTAATTCTATTGTGAGCGCCGGTTAGCTCTCAAGTTCCTGTTACGGACGACGGGTGGCTTCTCATACGTTCAGGCGTTGTCCCGTAAAACATTATATCACGTTTAGTGAGTGGGTCCGTTTAAGATGATCTGATTGGTGAGCACGGTCTTACGAAGCAGGAGGCCCGCTCCATATGGCCTTGGGCGCCTGGGTTTAAATGCCTCACTAATAATGTGGCATCACTCTCCTGGCTGGTGATGCGAAGGGCCCTGTGAGTCGGTAAAAAGATTTTGTTCAACGGGCTGAGAAAATTCATCCAACTGCGTCCACTGCAGTGAGTTGGTGGAGACCCTGTCTCACGCCTTCTTCCACTGCAATGTCGTAGTCTCGTTGTGGAAGTTTATTGAATAAATCATGATTCGCATTCTGCCTGGAAATTTTTTCCTCTTTGAGGCCAGTTCTGTTTGTAGCAATGTAGTACCGTCGTTAACTAAGGGTGAGCATAATGCGTCCTTGTGTTTGCTACGTATTATGCAAGTTGTGATATGGACGACGCGTCAGATGGAATTCTCTGGCGACGAATTTACCTCTTCCTAACTGATCTGTTCTATAAGCATCAGCTGAAACTCAAGATCAGGACGGATCCATTCAAAAGAAATTGGCAAAAGGTGGGCGAGTTTTGCTCGTATCTTTTGGATGAAAGGAGACGAAGTGGGGCAAGAATGTTGATGCCGGTTCAGGATAAGAATATTAGGAACCCTATATTTACAAAAAAGGGATTATTTTAGGCTTGTTTTTAATTTAGTTTTATTAAATCAAGTTAACTCAGCTAGGGCATGTATGCTCATTTTCCTCTTTCATTTTCTTTCCCAAATAACTTTAGTTAAAATCCCCGTCGCCTCCCTCGTTTGGTGACCGGGAATGTGGGGGAGGCTGGAAACTTTTCAATTTTAGTAATTCGTTATTTGTTGTCGTGTGTAAATGAGTGTGCAATTATGTGTATGGTTGGTCAAATATCTGATTTGAATTTATCAAAGGTCCGCATTAATTTCAACCAGTTATCTGATATTTCTACCACAATTTAGGATTTTGGCTGTGTGTTTTTGGTGGGGATATTACTAACACCATTTTGTTTAGTTACTTGTATGTATAGTATTATGGATGTATTATAGTGTAAATATTCATCGGGATTTAAAAAGTTGTTATTGCAATTCCGCATTCCCCACACAAATTTTCATATAGGAAATGTCATGATTTAATAGATATTATAGTATACTGTAGTAAGAATGGTAAGAAATAATGTAGTGTTTAAGCTTAAGGAATATTGTTTGTTTGTTTGAGTGAGTGATTGGGGCGAGCTAAGTTTTAAGATAAGACAGATGAAGACCAGCATTCCCCATTCCAACCATTCACCTTCTGCCACATTTTTGGTATTTATGCAAAATTAAGAATTATGGCGCGAATTGTTTACCCCGAGGTACACTTTTATATTTATGCACATATATATGTACACACACACACACACACACACACACACACACACACACACACACACACACACACACACATATATATATATATATATATATATATATATATATATGTAAAGATGAAAAATATACTGGGATAAAGTGCCCAATATCTGCTCTATCTCTGATATTGAACACTTTATCCGATAAATATAGCACACCTTAAGAGCATATTTCTTCATATTCAGCTCCCGATAAACAGTAGAGCTTTTTCGATACATTTATAACACACACACACACACATACATACATACATATATATATATATATATATATATATATATATATATATATATATATATATATATATATATATATATGATAGAAATAATTAGAAGGATTTGAGATAATTATAATTAATTAATTAATCGTATCTACAAGGACGCATCAACAGTGCGCATCCAATGCGTGAATTGAAACCCGGGTAATTACGTTATCAGGCAAACGTCATACGGGCCTCGGTGACGAAGAGGCAGCGAATTAGACTCGATATAGCGCCGCTCGATCAGATATTCCGTGGTGGAACTCATCTGAGTATCCCTTACACATATGATGATATGTGATAGAGCGGGGCTATATTGAGTCTAATTTGTTACCTCCTTGCTACCGAGGCCCGTTGGTACAGTTGGTATGAAGTTTGCCTGAAAACGTACATTTACAGAGCGTTCGTGCTAAATTTTTTACAGATTTTTTGGAATATTTGTAAACAGTGAATACCATTTTGAACCTGTTCACTATAGCTTTATAGGTGTCAAAGTTAACTGCCATGAATCAATAGAAGCCATGATGATTCGTGCCTTTAAAATGCCACAATCGTGAAAGATGCTTAATTCGCTTTGACCACCGAGAAAACAATAAGACGCCAGATGGAAAGATTCAACGGAGATTAAGACCCGTGGCTTGCAGGAACGGGCACAGTCTCCGTACCCCACAACTCATCCAATAACTGTAGGATAAAGTCTCATGCAAGGGAATACGGTCTTTGGCGCGGGAAATGGGTTTTGAAATTTCCACCATGAAAAACAGAAAAGGCTCGAGAATGCTGTCTGACAAAAGAAAAGAATCTGATGTTGAAACAGAGACAATCTAGTTCTTCTCTGAGGAAAATAAGTTTTTTTCTCAGGATAGATGCACAATACCCAGGAAAATTAATGGCTTGCCTGCATTTCATATGATGTTCCACGTGTCATCAAGTTTCCCCAAGCTGTGATGGTTTTGAGTGTGTATCCTGTAAGGCTGCTGTCATGGTACATCACAACGTCGAACAGAGTTTCATTTCGGATGGGTATGTGGAGTTACTGAATACCATGGTCAAGCATTAGGTGGAGTGTGTGGCTGCCGGAAGACTATATGTGTGGGAGCAAGATTCAGCTCATCGCCACAACTGCAGGAAGAGTCAGAAGTGGCTGTCGCATAAGTTTTACGACTTAACCAGCCCCAAGTTGTGGAACCTTCAATCTCATTGTAATACCATTGGTTATTATGTATGGATGCGTTTGAAAAAAAAAACAGCAATGACACTGCCTGTAACACCAAGTTTGAACTGAAAGACAAGTGGCGTTTCAGGCTCTCCACACGGGAATATTTAAGGAAGAATATGCAGAATTTCTGAGACGGATCGAGACCGTGGGAGATACTGAGTGTTGCGTTTTTCTTTTGATTATTATTAACTCCATACCACTTTTGTACATAAACAATAAATTGATATTTGGCTTAGATAATAACTTTTTTCCGTTTAAAAACACTCTTAAATTTAGCCCAATCAATATATATATATATATATTACGAAATAGATATATATATATATTACCAAGTATATATATATATATATATATATATATATATATATACACACATCAACATTACAACAATGAAAAGTTCATACGAGAAATATAAACATTAAATTGTTGATATACCCTGACGATTAGTTCTATTAATTGACAAAATTTTTATTAGCTCTAATATATATATATATATATATATATATATATATATATATATATATATATATATATGAAGAAATATAGTATTAAGATGTGCTATATTTATGGGATAAAATGCTCAATAATATCAGAGATAGAGCGTTTGTAAATATAAAAGTGAACATAGAAGTCAACACTTAGAGGCGACAATCTGTTTTCTGTTTCATCTAGCATGGAACAGACTGTCGCATCTAATGTTGACTTCTATGTTCACTTTCATACATATATATATATATATGTATATATATATATATATATATATATATATATATATATATATATATATATATTTCGGATTTTTCTACTTGGTAAATTAGAAACAGATATCTATATATATTTCTAATTATTCTACTTGGTAATTATATATATATATATATATATATATATATATATATATATATATATATATATATATATATATATATATATATATAAATTATATATATAATTTGCCAAGTAGAAAAATAATGCTATATGAAATGCAAAATAGCCGAAATATTATAGGTATAAAATATTACCTGTAAATAAATGTGAAAAAGCTTTGGCTCCACTGAATGTCACATGCTGCGTGCTTGATGACACCTTTGTCTACCTATTCAACTTGTAATTATCGCGTGATAGCCAGCGTTGATAATTGTTGAACCATTACCTTTGATGTACAATCAGCCTGTGTACATGGGGCGATGAGTGACTCGTCATAATTTCAAAGCATATGAAAAGCAAATACGCTTAATTGATTTTGCCAGTGCCCTGTAGATATAATATTAACCATAAAATAGACAGTCATATAAGGATATGAAAGAGAAGCCTTGTGGAGATTAATGTATTTATCAATTTATAGCATTTTTTGTGTATATAAATAAAACTGTTTATAATATACAATAACCTTTTCCATGAATTTCTCATAGGTTTTTGACATTATTCTACCGGTCAGTAATACAACATTCTCAAAAGAAATATTTCAATTTCTGACATACAGGCTTTTTTGTTTTATAGTTTACAATTAAGTTTATTACCGTGTACTGCTGACATTACTTTTCCCTATAGTGGGGAGATGTTATGCAGAAATAATTGCTATAATTAATTATGTATATAACTGACACTTTTTCTTTCTTTATCTTTGTTTATTCCAGTTTCTATCTTCAGATGTACTCCCGAGTTTGACTGAGTTACTGAGTGATTCATCTGGATCTGTGACCTCCAAGAGAATAGAATTCACTACCATTTTCTCTCATTCCGTAGAAGTCGCAATATTAACCAGCTGATAGAAAGTGAATACACCAATACGAAAATGTTTACAATATTTTCCAATATTCTATTTTGAATGAAGGAGATAACTGCTGGATGATTAACATATAGGTAAATATATTTAAACTAACAACAATTAACCTATTTCTATTCTGAGAAAGAACTTTTTTTCGGACTGGCTCCAGTTGTCTCCAAACTATTGCCTTGTTTGTTCTTGCTTTCCAGCTTGTTGGAAGTCCTTCTCTCTAGTTCCTGTTTTTAAGAAGCATGGAGAACCTTCTATTCCCTATAATTATTGCCCTATAATCCCCTACCGTTTTCGGCAAATTATTCAAAGCTATAATCAATACTGAAGTGGTTAAGCATCTTAAATCTCTCGACCTGCTCTCTGACAAACGATATGTATTCACTTTTTCCCGGTTTAACGCTGACATGCTTACGGTCATTACTGAATATGAATATCAAGCTCTTGATAATAATGATAAGGCTCTAGTTGTGTCTTCTGATATCTGAAAGGCGTTTGACAGGCTTGGCATGCTTGTCTTCTACGTAAGATTCAGTTCTACGTTTACAAGACAATTGTTTGATTTATTCCAATCATACCTATGAAATAGTCAAATGAATCTTGTTCTGAACGGGCTTCACAATACTGTTCATAAAGATGGATATACCCCAAATTTTTATCATGGGTCCTACGCCGCTTCTGATCTTCATTAATGATATACCTGGTATCATCAGTTCCAACGTAGTCATTTATGCAGCTGATACTACCATTGCTCCTGCTTCAATAGAAAATCCGTGAGATTAACCTATTCGCTGTTCTTGAAATGACGTCCAATCAGTGTCTAAATTGGGCAGGAAATGGCTTGTAAATGTTAATGCTTCCAAATATAAACTGTTCTCAATGGAGTACCATAGAGAAACTTTACTGTCAGCCGTTAGCATGGCTGATGCTCGACTCCAGGAGAGAGACTCACTACACCTTATTGGCCTCATCTTTTCAACTGACTTGAAATGAGACAACTACATTTAATCAATAGCTGCATCTACTTCAAAGAAAGTTGGTTCTTTATGCCGTGCTAAAAGCTTGTTCTCGTCAGAGGCCGTCTTACACATTTACACATTTTTTGTCAAAATCCAAAGACGGATCTACATTATGATCGATCCTGACTTGGCATATAGACTCCAGTATCTTTCTCATAGACGTGATGTGGCTTCCCTCTGTCTTTTCTTCAAATATTTTCATTGCAAGTGCTCTGAGGAGATTTTTAGCTGACCACATGAATTTAAGTGTGGTATTAGATTTATATCTGATCCCACTCTTTTAGTGTTGAAATATTTAACTATAAACACCATTTGTACTCTAACAATTTCTTTTATTGCACCTCCCGAAAGTGGGGCTTCCTTACATCTAGCTGATTCCGTGATAACTACAATCTTCACAAATTTAAATGCAACGCTAATCTTCATTTTCTGTTGTGTTGAATCCCGTTCAGATTTTATCTTTTCAGGAATCCTCTTCTACCCAAAATTTTCTCTTACTATCACTCTCTGTAAACTCCTGTGTACTAGTAGCAGCCCTTCCTTGATTGGGTGGATGCTTAAGAAGAACCTAAAAAAGAACGTAAGTCTTATCAGAATTAATTATTTGAGCCCACAATCTTAACAATATAAGATATGCAGATGACACAGTGTTGATAGCAGACACGGGAAGGAAACGACAAAGGTCTCCTTCAGAATGTAGCGAAGGAAAGTGAGAAGAGACGACAAAGTGTAAACTACAACAAGACCAATTTCATGGTTATCAGCAAAAGGCATGAGCCCCAAATGCAAACTCCAAACAAGTACAAAAATTTAAATATCCGAGAAGTGTTCTGAAAGAGGACGGAAAGTGCCACACTGAGATTCGAAGGCGTACTGGGATGACCAAAGAAGCATTCTAAAAGATAAGCAGTAGGAAAAATAATCATTAGTAACAATGAAAGAGTACTGAATTGTTACGTGATATATGTCCTCCTGGATGGCAGCGAATTCTGGGCAATCTCCTCAAAGACTAAGAAGAGACATTAATCAACAGAAAAATGCCGAAGATACAATGGAATGAAAATCTGAGCAACAGTAAGGTTATAGAGAAATGTAAACAAAAACGAAACACACCAGAAAGAGGCAGTCTAAATATCTTTGGAACGTAATGAGGAAGGCATGTTTCAAAATTCAGATACTTACAGGACAAATTGAGGGTAAGAGGGATAGATGAAAGGGGATTATGCAAATGGATGTTAGAGCAGGGTATAGGAGAAATTACAAAAAGAAAAATATATTTAAAACTACAAGGGAAAGGAAGATATTGTGGACAATAATCGCCTACGTCCTAAAGGGGGACAACTCATAAAAGAATAAGAATTATCCAAAAGTAATGTCTAATTATGATGTTCTCTTGTTGGTGAGGTAAATGACGCATATTTCTTCTTTTTATGAAAATCGATATCAATCAGAACTATTTACGCAGACGGTGTCACAAAACATATGAATTAGAATCGCTTTTTATATCAAAATCTCTTTACTAGAAAAATTACTTTTCTTACGCTTGAAATAAACGTAAATTAAAAAAAAATAAACGTCCCTATTGAAAATAAATTAATTAAATCACATCCTTAAGCTGACAACGAATGAATTAAAAGACCAGTTAAACTGCGATCATATAAATTCTCTTAATCACAGCAAAAATATAACGAGAAGAATTTGTTCCATATCGTCTCACGGAAAAATAAATTCCATATGTGAGAGGATTTTGTATTGAATAATTATAGCCTTGATTTAATTTTGCACGGTGTGCACAATTTAATATCTATTTACAATTTGTAACATTTTTTTTATTATAACATTGTTTCGGTTGTCTTGACTTGGAGGCCTGGATTATAAACAATGTTAAACACATTTTTTTTTTATTTCGTATTTGTAGCCAATATTGAAATTTTAATCTTCTTAACATTACAGAAGATACATGACAGAATACAACTCAGATTCTAACAGATTATCAGAAGCAAGACATATGACAAGAAAATAGGGTACGTGATAGATAGAAATAGATAGTGCATTATACACGAACGTATTCACATAAATAATGACTAAATTTTGATATGTATCAGCAAAGTGAGCACTGCGTTGTAATTATATTTCCTTCCAATGTGGAAAACATAATTTCTTTTAATCGATTCAATAGGAAATCTTGATCATGTTGTTAACGATCTGCAAGGAATTGGTAATTTTGGGATTCTACGTATAAGACTGATCATATGTGTGTGTGTGTGTGTGTGTGTACGTGTGTGTGGACGCGCGCGTTCCATCGAAAATGAGAGACAATGAAAATTTGATGAATTTTGGTGGTGGTAAGAGACTGTAAAAAATCTACATCTGAAAGTGACAAACACAAAAATAAATTAACAACATTATTAACTACTAACCCCATTAAAATGGCTAAACAAAAGGCCGAAAGGTCTTGTTGGAATGGACAAGACTGACAATGTAAAAACCACCAAATTCAGTCAAATATACTTTATATATATATACTTTATATATATACATATATATATACACACACACACACATATATATATATATATATATATATATATATATATATATATATATATATAGAGAGAGAGAGAGAGAGAGAGAGAGAAAGAGAGAGAGAGTGAGAGACTCTTTGGTAAAGCGAATCGAGTCCTCTCAGTCATGTGTCCACTTCAAACGGGTTTCAATCCTAGATACAGACAGCCGGACGTCTAGCCACAGTGAAGAGCTGTGATACAGCGAAACAGTCTGTCTATATATATATATATATATATATATATATATATATATATATATATATATATATATATATATATATATATGATGAAAATGTGGAAAAGACAAAGTAAAATCCTAATATGTGAGTTTAGTGGGTTTTTTTATTTTGTTTTTGTTTTTGTTATTCTGTCGACGTCAGACGTTTCGGTCAAATAGACCTTCTTCAGGACATGGTTAATGGAGACATATTTATATTAGATTTAAGTTATATGAAGAGACGATATATACAGGACTAGTCAGAAACAGAAAAACTGAAATTCTAAAGTCAGAGTATTCTTTCTTGGAGTTGGATACGCTGACGTCACGTGGGCGGCGCTACGAAAACCTGCTCCCAGGGAAGAGATTTTATCCTAAGTGGGAAGTGGGGGTGCCTATTTAAAACTATAGCTTATCGGTACGTTTGTCAAGCATTAATCTTGCTAGAAAACTTGATATATTAAAGAAACCTTGTCGGGTGTTTATTGTGTTTGAGGTGGCTATCATGCCAGCCTCGTAAATCTGCCTAAGGTTTTTATTGTGGATATATTTTAAAATCTTCACAGAGTCGAAATTAAAATTGTGATCAGATTTGGCTATGTGTACAACCAAAGCACTACCTAGATTACCGAGGCGAATATCTCGTTTATGTTCGGAAATGCGAGATTTCAATGACCTCCCTGTCTCGCCTACATAACTCAAGTTGCCTGTCTCTACATGGCACCTGATAGAAGCAAGCATGGGATGTAATATGCTGTCTGCTGGTATTGTTTAATATACTGCGGATAGTTTTAGTGGGTAATGTAGTAGTTTTAATTTTAGCGCGTTTAGATTGTTGGAGATGTGTTCGGTCAGAGGGTTATTCGGTAGAAAGATGCGGCCAATAGGATTATCAGGGGCAGCTGAAAGTGTGCCTCTCTCCACCTTTGATGTACTAGTAGTAGTCGGTATGTTGTTATGTACTGATGAGCGAACTCTGTGAATTTTCAAGGCTTTATGCTTAGCACCGAGTATTAATTGTCTCGGATACGAAAGGCTAGAGAAGGTATCCTCGATATAACTTTATAGTTTTAAATAGGTCCCCCCACTTCCCACTTAGGATAAAATCTCTTCCCTGGGAGCAGGTTTTCGTAGCGCCGCCCACGTGACGGCAGCGTATCCAACTCCAAGAAAGAATACACTGACTTTAGAATTTCAGTTTTTCTGTTTCTGACCAGTCCTGTATATATCGTCTCTTCATCTAACTTAAATCTAATATAAATATGTCTCCATTAACCATGTCCTGAAGAAGGTCTATTTGACCGAAACGTCTGACGTCGACAGAATAACAAAAACAAAATAAATTTTTAAAAAATCAGTAAACTCACATATTCGGATTTTGCTTTGTCTTTTCCACATTTTCATCATACCGTCAGATTTACATCCACACATTTGCTTACATATATATATATATATATATATATATATATATATATATATATATATATATATATATATATATATATATATATGCAGGCTTCGATGGATAAATTGTCGTCTCATTACAATTAATTTGGCGCGTTGCTTTTTTTAAAATTTTGTCAAATGCACGTATATAGTAGGCTCAGTTGGGGACCGTCTTTGAGAGAAAGAACACCGTGCCGCAAATCAAACCCACAAACAATTTAGAAAAGACATGCTCTACTACTTGGTATTCGCGCCGGAAGCTCTAATACAAACATTTCAGATCGTTTGTATGTCATTCCGAGGAAGGTGCAGACGACAAAGCCCTTGATTATTATGTATGGGAATAAGTTAGCGTGAGACAAACAAAAATCCTTGTAACATCAAAGATAAACTTAAGACAAGGATTATGGCAGCAGCATTCACCATCTTAATCAAAGTGATCGTCCATTAGAGATGCAGAAAATTCCGAAGACATCTGGAGGCCATGGTTGAAGGCAATGGACAAAAATTTACTATTGGTAAATATATCTGTTAATATGAGATTTCCTTTTTTGCGTAATTCAACCCTACAATATACTTGAAATTAAAAATATAAAATGGCGACAATTTAAACATACCTCACTGTACTTTAGCTTTGTTCTCGTGGAGATTCCAAATTTTATCAAAACGTTAGCCTATTTATAAATATGATATAGATTTTGTAAATTCACACAGCTATTCAGTTTCCCCTTCATATTGTGGTGACCATTTCAGTAGATATTCCAGGGCTTCAGCGATATGGATCTTTTGTCGGTTTTTGATATGTGTTTATACGCTGCCTACAAGGATGACACAAGCCTTCCTCACGTACTGCCTTGACAACCGACAAAATTGTCTCAGTCGATTAGAGAGAAACCCATGAAATCCTTCACTTTCTCGCCTCATAATGGCTATCAGCATAGATTGAATATCTTGAGCTTGGAAATATCAACGAAACAAACAATACAGTTAATTACATCCGGCGATTTGAAGCCATTCCTTAAATTCATGATTTTGCAATCCAGATTAACGTTAAGTGCAGTACGATTCCTGGCAAATATGCAACCTACGTACGCCGCCTTCACATAATACACAATGACTATTCTTTTAGTGTCTACAGCAGTGATCCTATGACTGGAGCCAGGAAAAGTAATCCCCCTCAATCTAGAAACAAATGAACGTAGATACAGATGCTTTTTATGTGCTGCTAGTCTATGGACAGCTTAATCAAATCTTAACCATTTGATCCCTGATCACCGCTTTACCGGTGGTAGAGAAAAATGACGTAATGCACAACCACCGGTTGAATAGTGGTAGATAAAATGTCTTAATGCCCAACCACCGGTTGAACGGTGGGTAAACATTTGTTACTATTTTTATATCGGCCGTGAAACATTACATACAATTATTTGCGAATTTTGACTCAAGAACTCAGAAGGGTTAAAATTGTTCAGGAACGCTGGGCTCAACGGGTTAAGGATGCTGGCATTATTTTATTTCTAGACTTTATTATATGACGTCGCATAATAGCGATTTTTGATTTAATCAGTCATTATTTTTCTACTCGTGAAATGTAAAATAACGACAGAGTGTGTCTTCTTACAGGTTATAAAAAACTTTAAAGGCTAAGTGTCGTAAAATATACCTCTGCAAATGCAATGTTTGTAAGCAAATTCAATGTAAATACAAGGAATAACATGTAGTGAATTTAATCTTAACAGATCCCCAAATGGGGCTCATGACAGGTAAAGGGTTAATTCTTTTTGTCTCAGTCTTTTGAAATTTTTGAAAGTCAGCTGTATGTACCATTTAGTAAAGAATACTAAAACGTATGTTAAATATTCCTTCATTCATTACATCGGCTACTACTTTTCAACTAATCAAACCTACGCACTTTTTGGTCGCGACTTTGCAATAGTTTTGACAAAATGTGCATTCTGATAAATTCCATCATTTTGGTGCACTTCGAGGAGGTGCACTGGTTTAGATCTCGCTAGATCAATTAAGACTGAGTATAGAGTTAGGTTTTGAGCACTTCGACGAGGTGTAATTATTAGCAAACTTGCTTCGCTGGATCAATTGCTACTGAATGATGAGTTTAATGTTCCGTGAGTGCACCAAACTCTCAGGTTTATGCTACATCTAAGTTACGCTTATATAAATACCGCATAACTACCATTCTTGCTTTGAAGAAACAGTGTTTTGGACCGACTTCTTATAAAAATGAGTAACTAAAAATAGAACTCTAAAAATACAAAAAGACTAGAAACGCAACAGGCGTATCGATTGTATTTAATAACACTTTACACACACACACACACACACACACACACACAAACACACACACACATATATATATATATATATATATATATATATATATATATATATATATATATATATATATATATATAGAATTCATGGATTTTAGTTTTTAGCCTGATATATTTTATCACTTCAAAATCCATTCATTTTTTAGCAGTCACCAGTATGAGAGAAGAACAATTCCGTTTTTTTTTTTTTTTTTTTTTGTTAAACAGTCTTTATTTATTCAAAAGATCTAATCAATTGAGAAAAATAATAAATAAAATATACCCTTCTGATTAGGCTACGGAGAACATTCACAGCTAAGCAATTTTCTATTTTTTTTAAAACACATCTCTTCGTTCAGATATATCTCTAAAGGCAAATTGCTCGCTTTCATAGGCAAACGTCAAAAAATAATTTTCTAAAAGAATTAATTGATTTCGATTTTTAATCCAACATAATTTATTACTTCAAGCGTTATTTTTGTAGTAGATACCCGTACGTGAGTAGAACACCCGTTTTCTAACCAATTTATATTTGGTTTTAGTGTCTGTAAATTCGAGAATTTTGCAGTCCGGTAGACGAAGTAAACAGTGACTTCTACCCAAAAGCGGATATCCGCTTAAAAATAAATAACATTTTAAATAATAATAATAATAATAATAATAATAATAATAATAATAATAATAATAATAATCTGCACTGGAAAATTTGCAACTCCTATGGGAAGGAAACTGAATGAAACTGGTACGAACACCACCCTGACCCGGTTACGGAGATAGGACCTGTTACAATTCTATGGGACTACACAATACACACTGACAGAACAATCAAAGCCAACCGCCCAGACATTGTTATTGAAGACCACAAACAAAATAAGTACCTCCTTATTGATATGTCAGTCCCTGCAGACTGCAATATATCTTTGAAGATATTCGAAAAACTGTCAAAATACAAGGACCTTGAAATAGAAATCTCAAAAATGTAGCACATGGGAACATCAACAATCCCTGTTGTAGTTGGAGACCTTGGACTGGTTGGAAAAGATTCCAGTAGGCTGATTGAAGGGTTCCCTGGATGTCCATGCCTCAAAGAGATACAAAAAATTGTTCTGACAAGTACAGCCCACACTTTACGAAAGGCTTTATCTATGTATTCTTTAAAAAAAAAAATTATTTTTTTGCAGTGGAAAGTGTCATGATGCCATTTCTAACCTTAGGTCCCTGGACAGGACCTGGAAAGAAATGTGTAAACGCCAGATATCAAAGGAAATAAAATAATAATAATATTAATATTGGAAGTAGTAGTAGTCATAGTACAAATTTGTACTCACAACACTCACACACACACACATTCACATGTAATTATCCATTTTATTTTAAAGGATACATTTCGACAGTTATTCATTTCTGTTCATGGTGAATAATGAGTTTTAATATCACATCCTTCTTTTGTGCCTAATGACTACAGGCAAAGATCATGTAACACGAAACATTTAGCCTTGAACGCATCCTTTAAACAATGAACCAATCGCTGCGCAAAGTTCCATAAAATCAAAACCAGATTTATCAACGAATTTGTTGTTAATTACTATTTACTAGATTTTGATGTATTGCTTGTTTTTCTTCGTAGAGAATCACGAATTAATGGCACATCAACTTGGGACAGTAATAATGAAGATATATGCTGCTGGTGCCATTGTGGATAGAATGCATGCAGATAATGATTCCCACTAGATGAGACAAAATCCTGATACCTAATACACTGAATACGCTGAAAACAAATCCGTCAAATAGATATTAAGTTTAAGTGAAGCGCAAAGGATATATTTGGATAAATCCTTGACTGTGGTGCGAGTCATTTTAAGCAGAATAATTAACATTAGCTTTATAATGCTTTCTCAGATATACAATCCATCTGAAGTTTTTCCTAAGTTCAAATCTATATAAATAAAGAATCTATCTTAGATAGTTTTCAGTTCCCCATAAATCTATGAAATATGAAAGTTATATATATATATATATATATATATATGAGGGGGGCTGTTTGTTAATAAGAGCTCAAATGAAAAGCCGGGAAAAGATTAAGAAGATAGCCCACAAAGAAAAAAGATCCTCAATGCCGCAATGGTGGATAATCCATTCATTTAGGATAACCCAGGTGTCGTTCTGATCGATGACGAGTGGTCTGGTGCGCTATGCACGACTCACCACTTGAAGAAGGTCTGCAGAGTGGGCATAGGTTCCTGTGAGATGTGCAAGCATTATTTAGGCGGTGATGTGTGAACAGTGTGCAAGAAACTGATTGTCCTGGTCTATCACACACATACACACACAAACACATTCTCTCTCTCATTCTCTCTCTCTCTCACACACACACATACACACACACACATACATATATATATATATGTATGTATGTATGTATGTATGCATCTATATGTGTGGGGTTGTTTAGAGAGAGAGAGAGAGAGAGAGAGAGAGAGAGAGAGAGAGAGAGAGAGAGAGAAAGAGGATGAGAATGGCAGAGGGCAGTGTGAGTGAGTTCAAAAACAATGTATGTGGCAATTATCTGGTCACGAATATTTAAGTAGTTGTCCGTTAAGAATGTAAGCGATCAGGGTCCATTTGTAATAAATAATGAAATGTCATGATTTATCAGGAAATATTTTTTCAAGTCTCTTTTCGCTGATATATTCCCGGCAAAGGACTATATTAAAGGATAGCGATCACGGCCTAGACTCATTATAATCCCATAACTGGAACGGATCAACATGAAACCTACCTTTCGGCTTGATCGTTCGAACATTAGGAATCGTGCCTCAGATAATTTGTACATAAAAAGAAATATTTAAGAAATTGATTTAATGTAAAATAATATTATGGCTATTGATTATAGGTAAATATTAAAATAGTCGTATGCATTTTAATTTGTATTTTACTGGTGACGGCGAAGCAATCTTTGCTTGGAATTGAGTTCATCAATATATCGTATTGTGCAGCAGCACTCTGATCGATTTCTTATTGCAAACAATCAAAACAAGGAAGAGAACTTCGAGTTTACTGTTTTATAGAGTGGCATTATGACAGTTAAATGTAAATCGATAGGTGACTATCAATTAAGAAGAATAAAAATGATGGACTAGAAACGTCATGTGAAGAGAGAAATTGGATTCTGCGGGGTTTTGTAATTTTTGCAATGGAACTGCGCCATCACTGATATAATTACATTCTTTGAATAAAGTCTGGTGGATGCCGATTCTTATTACCATTACTTGCAGAGAGATATGATAATACAATATTCATCCATTTTTCTTTTTATTCCCGTTTTCTTTTTATCATCTTTTCCTTTTACTCTTGTTTTACGCCTTTCCTCTTTTTCTGTACTTCTCTTTCTTTCCTTTATTCTGTTTTTTATTATATCTTTATTTTCGTATTCTCAATATTTTTTGTGGAGAGGGCATTTTCTTTGCTCAGATTTCTTGAATTATTCTGTCTTTACTTTACGTCGATTAATTTGTTTCTTTCTTTGATCCATGTCACGTCGATAGACCACTTCACCTATGATCAGCGAAGTTAAATAATTTTGAACTTGATCAGTACCTAGATGGGTGATAGCCTTGGAAAACCCGGTACTCTAAGCTTAGATGTATAGGAGGTGTAAGAGATGACGGCTACGAATTGAAAATCGGACATTCGAATTCCAATTCCAGTCGGGTTCGATATATAGATTTACACAGATATATCTTTGGGAAAGTTAGAAATCCACCTATTGGCGCCCCAACTATGGGTTTATTTATAGGATAGTATCAGTAAGCCGCTAAGTTAAAAAAATTCTTGGAAAATTATAAAAACTGCTCCCTGGCTTTAAATAACGTGCAAAAGGTTGATAAACCGTAAAATATAAATAAATAATTTTCATGTGTTTCCCTTTGCTCATATTTCTTTATTTTAGGTCCTATTCGTTCTTTTTACATCTTTCTCACTTGTTTGTATTTCTTTCTTTTCCTCCTTTCTTTCGCCCTTTCTTTTCTTTTCTTTCTTTCTTTCTTTCGTCCTTTCTTTTCTTTTCTTTTCTTTCTTTCTTTCTTTCTTTATTTTCCTTAAACCGAGAAACATTTAAATATCCGTTAATAACTTCCTTATGACGTTTTTACACAAGAACAACCAGATGGATTAGACGGGAGAGAAAGGGAAACAAGGTCTCCTTTGAACATCATCATTAATTATCCTCATTATCCGATATGATTTAACCAATGTCATTTCCTTCATGGTCAAACTAAATCGGATTTACAGTATTTCAACATTTTCACTTGGCTCTGATCGTACTATGCAATGCAATAAATTGGAACAACGGGCTTTCTTCATTGAACATTTATCCAATTCATCTTTCAGCTTTTCATATTCGTTCAGTATTACAGTTTTACTCTCTTCTCTACTGGAAAAAACAAAAGCCTCTTTATGATGCATATTCATGCAAAGATAAAAATAACTGGAGAATCTACTCTGAGTAGTATTTCATTTTAAAGTATATAATTCAATTCTATAAATTCAAAACTAATATAAATTATATAGTTTTTTCAAAACTGCCACATTTTATCCTTTTGTTTTCTTCCTGTGTAAACATATATTATTTTATATACATATATATGTATCTATATGTATGTATGTATGTATGTATGTATGTATGTATCTCTCTCTCTATCTATCTATCTATCTATCTATCTATCTCTCTCTCTCTCTATATATATATATATATATATTTATCTGTATCTCTCTCTCACTATATATATATATATATATATATATATATATATATATATGTAATATTAGTGGTCAATATACATCTATCTGTCTATCTTTCTATCTATATATCTATCTATCTATATATATATATATCTATATATATATATATCTATATAAATATATATGTGTGTGTGTGTGTGTGTGTGTGTGTGTGTGTGTGTGTGTGTGTGTGTGTGTGTGTGTGTGTGTATAAATTTCCAAGAGCATAGAATCCAGGTAGAACTCAATGCCCAGGACAGAGTAAGAATATAATAAAAAGACTCAAACACTAACACTAATATTCCATGGTTATAATTTATTACACTGGAATCGTAATCACGATCCAATTCATCAGACCTACAAATTCGAAAAGAAATCGGAAAATATAACTCAGGGTATAAAAAATAAAATTTATATATATATATATATATATATATATATATATATATATATATATATATATATATATATATATATGTGTTTGTGTGTGTGTTCTCTATATGAATACATTTTACATTTGCGGCGATTCTTTTGTCTCGTCGATCCCATTATTTGTATAATTGGTTCCGTTATGTTTTATCCTAATAAGGATTAATATCTGGTCTTCAGGTTTTTTACGCTGCAATTTCATCATTATTTCAGTTGCACACGAGTTTCATTATGGTCTCCTAAACGCCGGCTGCATTCAGTTTCCACACAAAACTGTTTTTTTATCGTCGTTTTTTATCATTTTCTCCTCCTGACATCCACTTCTTAGTTCAAGTTGCATCAGTGTTACACGCAAGGCTTTCTGTTTATTCTCCTGTGTTTTTCACAAATCTGCATCTCCCATTAAAATTGCACAAAGAACAAAGGAACCCATCAATCTATCTGACAAAACTCATTTTATGCCATAGTAGACATACATTTAATCAGGGTATATTTAGGAAAATAGCTTTTAGTGATTTCTATGTTTAAATAAGTTAGATGCCTTGTTTAAATGAGATCATTGCAACATCGCTTTCACTCTAACAGAAATCTTTACTGTATGTATAAATTAAATTAGTGAAAGAGCTGAACACAAAGTAAGTAATCACGATAGTGGAAATACTCTACATGGTTATATTAACAAAAGAATACATCACTAGCACATTCTTTTATTATTTAATTATACAGTACCGGTTATTAATATTCGTTGTGGATATTAAGAAAGATTATGTTAATTTGCTCTAACTTCAAAAAATGCATCATATATATATATATATACGTAAAAACAGACATAAGCATACAACCATATCATATTGGAAAACCAGTTCCCGTTAGATCACCAAAGTTAAACAATGCCAAGTCTTGTCAGTACCTAGATAGTTGGCCGCTTTGGAATACCAAGTGCTGTAATCTTAGATGTGAGAAAGCTGCAATGTGTAATTGCTCGGAATTGTTAATCGGAGAGCCGAGTTAATTAGTTAAAATTATGTCACTAAACTCCTAGAATATTCATGCAATCTAAACATATTCTGACTTTAAATAAGCAGCAACGGGTTTAAAATTCGTATGAAACAAATCAATCACTCTAAAGAAAAGTAGAAATTGACTGCTTGAACATAGCAGAAAAGCAGGTTTTCGTGTTTTAATTAAACACAAATATGCTAACACTGCGCGAAATAGTGCTTGCTTCCAGTAATGACAGAGCGTTAAAAGTTGATTTAAAACTAGCATGGAATACATCTAGCATTTTTTAAAATGGCGTCGTAAAATACTTCACTAAATGAACCTAAATGAATAAGAGTCCCATGAAGAGTATTTGTCGATCACTGGAATAACGAATCTTAATAAAACAATAAGATTGAATAAACTTGCCTGTAATACGACGGAGAATAATGTGATAATAAAAACGCACTGTGTAACAAAGAACACAATAGATACAACGATTATGATTTTAATCAGCTTTTAGGAGTTATTGTCTGGCAAGCTACGGGCATTAAATCAGTGTAATTCCACAAATAATTACCAGTAAAACATGATCTGTTTTGTAGGATACTTACGGACGATGATAAATCCTGTAGTAAATACTGTATGTTGCTCTGCAGTTGGAGATTCGTCTCCAGCTGTGGTGGTGAAACTCTCTAACTCCGGGCAGAGAGGATCCCCAGACGAAGCTATGTCGAAGAGCAGAGACTAGTCTCGGGAATCAGCTACTCGACAGTGGTTTATACGGGGAAGTTTTGGCCGAAACTACTGGCTCGAATACCCCCCCATTAAATTCAGCCTTGTGCCACATCACACTGCGATAGGCGGTTGGTAGTTATCATGCAGTTGGTGATTTCTCTCAAGCTGTGCTGGTCAAACTCACCTCCTCCGGGCAGAGAGGACCCCTAGATGAATCTATGTCGAAGGGCAGAGCTTCGTCTGTGTTAACAGCTACCCGACCGTTTTATACGAGGTTTACTGGGAATTTTCGTCCGTACCTACGAGCTTAGATACTCCACATCGAATTCCGCCTTGTGCTATATCTGACCGCTTAGTGAGGTTGGTAGATATCCTGCAGTTGGAGATTCATTGTGAAATTCACTTGACTCACTTCTAGCAGTTGACTACTACTGCTACGCACCGCTGGCGAATCTTATATGTGTTGTTCTTGTGCTAAGTATTATTGTTTCTTACCAACCTTCGTGTGACTATTCTATTCAGTAACCTTCCCTATTCATTCTGAAATGTGATATAATCTCATTATTTTGTGTGTGTGGAGAACACCCTGATACAATTAACCATATAATGTATGGGATCGATTGGTTTTAACAGAATATTTACAACGGTGTGGTAGTATAGCCTAATACATACACCGAGTAATGTGCTGCGTAATCGCTCTCCCTCACTTATATATATATATATATATATATATATATATATATATATATATATATATATATATATATATATATATATATATATATATGTGTGTGTGTGTGTGTGTGTGTGTGTGTGTGTGTGTGTTTGTGTGTGTGTGTACATGGATCCTCAGATAGGTTTCCAGTGAAAGTAGCATCGGAAAATATCCACGCCACGATTGTCTTTGAAATACGCAAACAAACATGTATAGAAATTTCATAGCTGTCCCAAAAATGACCAAATATAATATAAAAAATCAACAATAGGATTGTGAAATCCAACAGTTAATGTCGCTCGTTCCAGTATTAATTACAGTTTCTTTCCTAACCGTTTGTTCGATATGGTGTGTAAAATCATCAACTTGATTATGGCGTTACTTTTTCGAGTCTCACGTAATACCAATCTCTTGTTGTTAGTGCTGTCGAAAGTCCTCATAGAATGTGTTTTCTATTTCCTGATACAGTTTATTGTGAATCTTCAGCGCTAGTCTACAAGTTTCAATGACTCCATAATGATAGTTTTCAATAATTTCCAAAAACTTCGCTCGTTCAAAGCCATTTTTCACCAGTGATCATTCGAAAGTTGTTGTATACAGCTGACCGTTTAGAGTATTTCTGAACGGTAATGACGCCATATATGATAGTCATATAAAAGTCTCGATCTCACGAGTCTCAGAATACGGTTAGAGTTTTCAGGTCAATGTTTAGCTTTTGTACTACTTTAAGTTGTTGGGTAAAACTAACTCGCGAGTCGCTTTAAATTATAGTAAAATGAAATCTTAATAGTTTCTTTGAGCTGTAACACTGAATAACTCGCTAATAGTTTATGGAATCATTCCCTTTTCTACCTAAGTCCATATAATGCAGTCCAAGTCATTAACTGTTATTATAAGTGAAAAAGATTCCTGTATATTGACGTCAAAGATTAAGATTTTGAGAGAAACCTGCAGAAAACAATGCCAACAAAATAAAAAAATAAGTTGCTGTCAAGAGGTTATCTTTAAGGAGAGCTAAAGTGGATCGTAGATCGATTCGTATGGAAGATTGTGTCTTCACTTTTAAAATTTTTTGTGTGCGTAAGATTATGAAAATAGGATAAAGGCTACAAAAGTTTCATCGAAGAATAGTTGATATTGAGAAGTCAAAGGTAATCTTATTGGAAAAAAAAACGACAAATTAACGAGAGCAACTAAAAAATGTATCCACCAAGAAAGGTTGATTTAGAAAAGAGGATTTGATGAAAGCCATGGAGAATAAAAGATAGGCAGCAGAAGGACGATTGAACGGAAAAAAAGAATGTCATTATGCTAAATGATGTATAAGATACCTTATTTTCTAAGAATTAAATACTTCACGGCAAATAAGCAAGTATTTCTACATCCTATAAATATGATTTCCATTCATTTATAATTGCGGTGACATCACCATATGCTGATAAAAGGAAGTTTGAAAATATTATATCCTTTAACTATTTTTCCATGTGCGTATCTCGTAATAACTGCTATTAATTCATAAAACATTCAATTAAATGTTAAAATTTTACCACATGCTGTTTGCCAAATTCTTACATGGAGCTTTATTTAGAGAGTATACAGACATGTAAGGACATTATATACACACATATTTATATCTCACATAGGTTTATTAAAATATTGATGAAGAAAATGCAGATGAAAATAAAACCATCACCAGTATCTGTAGAACTGAAATATAATGTCAACAATATAAGGTAACGTGACAGAAAACTTGCTAAAGAAAATTATCCGAAATCATTTAAGACATCACCATAAAATCTATATGGTCCTGGAATAATCCAAACTGGATATATTCGAATTTCCTATAAGTCTAGGTGTTGCAAAAACATATATTTAATGTAGACTGTTCGTATACAAGGGTTTGAAAAGATGGTGTAATGAGAACCAAAATGTGAGCAGAAATACGAACTATATATATATATGCATGTATGTATTTATGTATATATATATATATATGTAATCATTTATAAATAGATATATATATATACATATATGCATGCATGTATGTATGTATGTATATATATATATATATATATATATATATATATATATATATATATATATATATATATATATATATATATATATATATACTAACAGTTATCAGTGACTTAGTTACTATTTGTAGAGAGTCCCATAAACAGCTTTATAAATTCATCTCAAATATCCAATTCAAGCCATTAACTCTTAGTAATAGCGATGAAGATAGGGTAGGCTCTGAATATCTAATATTGCATGCTGTAATTTGACGCGCATCTGTACATATGTTCTTTTTTCAAATCTTAGAAGAAGAAGAAGAAGAAGAAGAAGAAGAAGAAGAAGAAGAAGAAGAAGAAGAAGAAGAAGAAGAAGAAGAAGAAGAGGAAGAGGAAGAAGAAGAAGAAGAAGAAGAAGAAGAAGAAGAAGAAGAAGAAGAAGAAGAAGAAGAGAAAAAAATCATCAAATTAATTGTCAATATTCTGCCCGTATCATGTCAATATTCTGCCCGTATCAAACAAAGGAAAGTTATCAAACCGCGTACCCATAAATTGTCTTTGTTGTGCAGGTTGAAACCGAATATTATTGCTGCACAGGAAAAATCCTTGATAACTAGAAATTACCAAGCACGAAAAATTGCGTTGACCTCAAATGCAGATTCTTTGATAAATATTTAGAAACAATTGACCATCTTCTATTAGATTGCACAGTGTTAGCGCCAGCTGAATATACAACTCGGCAGGATAGAATGGTCTAATATCTGTACTGGAAAATAAGCAACTTTTATGGGAAGGAAACAAAAAGAAACTGGTATGAACAGCTCGCAGACCAGGTTACAGAGATAGAGCTGTACCAATTTTATGGAATTTTACAATACAATCAAATCTAATCGTTCAGATATCCTGATCAAAGACCACAAAAACAGAATGCTCTTTCTTATTGACATGGCTGTTCCTAGAGACTGTAATGTTTATGTAAAAGTCGATCTTTAAAACAATCGAACAAAATACAAGAATCTTGAAAGGGAATTTTCAAAAATATGGCGCATGAAAGCATCAATAATTGCTGTAGTAGTTGGAGCCCTCAGATTGATTGGAAATGTTGCCGATTATTCCGAGACTATTCAGAGGTGTTCCTTGTAGTCCATCTCTTAAGAAATACAAAAAAATGTACTCAAGAGTACAGTTCACATATTTCGAATAGGCTTATCTATATCAAATGCGTAGGTGTTTTTTTTTTCAACAAATATCAGTGGGAAATATCATAAAACCATTTCTGACCTCTTATTGGGACCCGCGAGGAAATACGTATTCAAAAGAAATGAAAAGAAGATATAATAATAATAATAATAATAATAATAATAATAATAATAATAATAATAACGGTCGAACTCAAAATAGGTGCCTCTATATTGATATGGCAATCCCAGCAGACTGCAATGTATTTTTGAAGATGTTCAAAAAGCTATCAAAATACAAGGACATTGAAATCGAAATCTCAAAAATGTGGCATTTGGAAACATCAACAATCCCCGTTGTATTTGGAGCCCTTTGATTGGTTGGAAAAGATTCCAGTAGACTAATTGAAGGAATCCCGGGAAGCCCATGCCTTAAAAAAATACAAACAATTGCTTTCACGAGTACAGCCCACACCATACGAAGAGCTTTGTCTATGGAAAACATCATTATGCTATTTCCAACCTTCGATCCCTGGGCGGGACCAGGAAAGAAATGAATACACATCAGATATCAAAGGAAATAAAATAATAATAATAATAATAATAATAATAATAATAATAATAATGATAATGATAATGATAATAATAATAATATCGTTAAGTTAAAAATGTCATTGACCTACTGGTTCTGAGAAAAATATAACTTTAGACTAACGAGGAGAACGTTTTGTGATATAATTAACTTTGCCTACAGTACACCGGACAATATCTTGTACCATACTTGAATAAGTGTACTGTGTATTTGACATCAAATTGTATACATCATAAGAGTCGCTGGCACGTTTAAAAAATGGCAAAATAATAAAGATATCTATTTAAATAAATATGATTTTGTTCATGGATCAATTAGTGACCTTGTCTCAAACAATTTTGATACGACTCACCATTTTTATTCCTTTTCAACATTTCAACATTTATCCACACTTTTAGGAGGGAGTGTAGTTTAACATAGGTTGAATGAATCCTGGGAGAAGACGCATCCTTGTTTTAAGTCACATTCTATTTTAGTTTACTTTGTCGATTAATTTTCATCTGCTTATTACGGAGAGACATATACGACAGCTGAATATTGAAGGTCATCCAATGATTTTACGCAAAATCCAATATATCCGAACTTGGAACGTATTGACATTACAAAACTGCATATTACAAGGCGACATAACGCTAAGGAACAGTTTTCAATCTTATATGTCAGAAAATCCTCTCTTAAACATCTTCAAGCAACATCTTTCAAAACTGGTGTCCTCTTCTCGGTATGGATCCATTTTGGAGTGGAGTTTTACACCCCCAAAATAAAACAGTCACCATGGTTCCTCTCTGAATGCGCTGCTCTCATAGTTCACCGGAACTGCTGCATCAATATCTATCTCAAGGTGTGGTATAGTTTGACCCTTACAGCATTCAGAAACACCTGCACACGCTACAAGAAATATATGCAAAAAGCAACGTTCATCCTTGCACAAGCTGTCCAGGCCAATATTGAAAAGAATCATATTGAATATCGCGAATTCTGGAAGATCTCCAGCCAAATCACGAACAGAGGAAGGCGGCTGTGCCTGCAGTTATAAATGGTCCCGTGATCATATCTTTCTCGACAAATAAGGCTTAAGCAAGCGGATGACAGATCGTGATCTGGGTGAGGTGGGAGATGAAACCTATTGAGAGCTACACGGGTTAGGTGGAAGTGGAGATCTATGATCGCCTATGTCCTGAAAGGACACGACACATAAAAAGACGAAAGACACTTTGAAAACACAAGGTCAATTTCAGAGAAGGGCTAAAAATTTAATTTCCATTTTTCAAATGAATCTCCATTAATCTCGCTCTACTCAAAACTAAATGAATCTAAAATACGCATATGGATAGGGATATATGGATTCGCCTATCGCGGGGTTCACACTCATTCCCTGTCAATTGAACAGGAATAGAGATTATGTTTTTTTCGTTTTTCTAAAATGTTCTCATGTTCCTTGATCCCCAGTAGCCCCTTAGGTCTTACTTGCATTGTCGTTTTGTTTGGGCTGTAGAATGATTAACAAAAAAATGTTTGAGTATTTACCATCAAAAGCTTGAATAGGAGCATTGAGCAATTCTAGTTCATATATGCAAACAAACAAATACTTCTTTATCGCATCTGACTCATGTAACGATAGATCATGACAGGAGGAAACGTTAGATTGAAAAAGACGTGTCAAACAAGGACAGATTAAAATTCGACCATCTGATTCCACATTTTCGCGAAGATAACCGTTATGTCACCTACTCATCAAGCTCCCTTATATGAATGCGAAAATCTTCTCCCGGCAAGAAAACGTTTTACAGGCCTAAACAAGAGAAAACGAGAACCTTTCTCTTGACAGCAGGAAAGTTTAACCCTCAGATTTGTGACTCGGTTAAGATATTGCGTGAATAAAAAAAAAACAAACATAAAGACACTAAAATTGAGATTTACTATCGCCTGTCCTCAGTGAAGAGATTTAAAAAAATATAATTACGTTCTGTTTATCATCCCGATAGAAATTGTCACCCATTCTCAAATGGAAGACAGATATAATCATTTGGAGACATAATGGGTAAAGAAAAGTTAGAGAGTTTAAGAGTAACATATTATACTGAAGTTTAGACATGTAAGGAACGTCGTTTAGCATACAAAATATTTTGGAGTAAATGGTAATGGTAGTATTAATTGTTTCATTATAATGACTCATTTGGCATACATAGCCAGTAATACTGTACGTTTAAATTTTTATGAGATACTCTCTTTTGAAACAGTTTTCCAGGAAAATGTTTTTCTCCATTCTATTGTTATTATATCATTATATTCTCATCGAGTTACAAGTGATATTCATTCTGGTTTTTGCTGCTATGGAAAGTCCTCAAGCGATGTTGTTTCTGTGATCAGATAAATTTTTATTTTGTGATCCTAGTAGCAAATGTTCGATGGAAGATAGTATTCGCCAAGATACACAGACTTCAATTTCACCAAGCCGTTTTTAACCATAGATTTTAGAGGGCGTTTGCATACAGCTGACAGTTTAGATACATCTGATCAAGTTTGGCGTCATGCATAAATATGAAAGTGTCTAACTCACCATGCGATTGAAGAACAAGTCTTGAGTTTTCATATAAATAGGACAATAAGCAGGTTAAATTGGGGATATAGGGAATTTAAGTATAAAATGTAAGAAGTTGTGGAGAGAATAGTTCGCTTGTTTTCTAAAAGGGCCCATGGCAAAAATTCTATGATCAGAAACAATATATATATATATATATATTGTTTGTGTGGTGGGAGATTTAAAACATCTACAAAAGTTTACGAACAATACAATTCTTATAGCTTCTCGATACAAAATAAATTAGGCGTAATAATCAAAATGAATTGATTTTGATATTTATTCACCCAAATAGAAAATGCCATATAATTAATTGTATTTGTGCAAACAATTCTAAAGTTATCAATTTAAACACAAATGACATTAAGAAATGAAAATGCCATTTCTTGGAAAGAAAAATATTTAACGATCCTTAATCTTTCGTCGTATGGACTACACTCTCTGTTGATTAAAACGTTGCAATGTAGTAAACTTATTTTAAGATGTTACAAGGCAATATTTATTGAGCAGATTGTGAGGATTTAATTCGCTACTCAGTAAAAGGAATCAATGAAAAAAAAAACTGTTTAACAAATTTTCATTCCGATTCATCAAAAATATTTACTAACTTTAGCGTAGTCCAGTACAAGGCGAAGTCATTTGCAATTATACAACGATGGACCAAACGGGATTTCATTTTAACTAAGCTTACTTACCACAAATAAATATAGAGCTAATTGAAATAAATGGATATAAAGAAATTAATATTTGCTGTTGTGGAAGAATTTATAAATAGTATATTAATTAAGGAAAATATATACAAGGATTTAACTCTCGGCTTCAGAGATGATACCGGGTAAAACAGTGGTTTCTTCAACAAAGATAAACGCAGATTTGACACGATTTCTTTATTATGGAATTTCTTGTTCGCAGCTTTAAACGCACAATGTATAAAATAAAAGTGGGGGATCTATTTCAAATAAAATTATCAACTATAACAATGTGTGTAACAATACATATTTCGAATAAAAAATAAAACCATTCATTCATTATAAACTAATCTGTTATGTGGGTGAAAATTCGCTGATGACTATGATCTCCAATTATTCAAGTGTAACGTCAATCAACATCTCCAGTTGCGTTGATCTATGCTCTATCCTTCTCCACATCCTTTCCTCTAACACTCCTATCTGCTCTCGCTCCAAATCCTCTGTAAACCTTTGCGTGCTAGTGGGTTCCAGCCTTGCCTGGGATGAAAAGCTTAAAAAAAAAACGGACGTAAATAAAAAAGTGTTTGACGCAACAACCTTTAGAATGTGCATGCAGGATATAATAATGGAGGAAAACACATTATCTAACCGCACACCTATATGTATGTATGTATGTATGTATATATATATATATATATATATATATATATATATATATATATATATATATATATATATATATATATATATATATATATATATACGCGACTCTCTCGTCGAATTAGACGTATGAGTGTCAAGCAGATCAGTTCCTAGGCAACCGACAGCCCGACACCAGCACCTGAGACTTGATTATAGTGATAAAGGTTTTGTCCAGAACCAACCACACTTTTGGAAGGGTCGAATACAGAGAACTGATGCACTACGTGCCACAAGGTCCCCAAACGACCATCCGAACATTTGAATTCAGAGTTGTCCTTCTCCAAGACCAGTTGATATCGAAATCCCAGTCTGTTCTGCTATCTACCCATTGCTGGATTTCCTTCTCTCTCTCTCTCTCTCTCTCTCTCTCTCTCTCTCTCTCTCTCTATATATATATATATATATATATATATATATATATATATATATATATATATATATATAGAGTGTGTGTGTGTGTGGATGTGTGCGGGGTGTTTATGCGCCTGTGTATATGTGTGCATGTCGTTAGCTTACAAATGTATCCATGCTAATTTAATGTGATAATATAGAACGTTTGATCTAGATATTGATAGACTACCAGTGGAGTCTAAAATTAATAAACATTAATTTTTCCTCATGAAATATAATTCTGAGTAGGAATCTGGCGAATCGTAATCTAACATCAAAGTACATCAGAATCTGATGAATTTCTCAGTCCGAAGAAAGTTGTACCCATTGACATTTATAAGTATTTATGGAGACCAACCTAGAGACAATGTCACACGTTCGTAATGAGTTTAAGTAATATTAGACTAGCACAGCTTTTATTCAACGAACTTTTATGTCTTGTATATCATTCTCGAAAAATGAGAAGCCAAAAGATATATATATATATATATATATATATATATATATATATATATATATATATATATATATATATATATATATATATATATATATCGGTAAAATGTGAAAAAACATAGTATAATTTCACTGTACGTAATATTTAATGTAAAAGAGTACACAATACAGATTAGACTGAAATATTATATATTTTAGCATATTAATACAATAAAATGTTAAAAATCACTAAACAATTAAAGTTATATTTCTACGCTACAAATGTGTCTCCACGGACGATTTTATACAAAATGCGAGTGAACGACTTGTACGTACTCACACACACACACACACACACACACAGACACACACACACACACACACAGTCACACACACACACACACACACACACAAAAATATATATATATATATATATATATATATATATATATATATATATATATATATATATATATATTGTGGATATTTCTCGAGGTTCGAGATGGTTATGTTCTGTTGATCTCATTTAGTTTGGTTTGTGGAATTGGGGTTGGCTAATGAAATATTATTTTGCTAGAAAAGTCCTACGGTATTGAGGAAATTTTCGATGTGGGGGATTAGGCCCTGGATATTGTTATTTTTCTAGACGTTTGCTTTTTGTCCCCTCTAGTTCGGTTGATAGTTTCGAATTCAGAGATTATTGGTCCGTCTTTGACAGTGAAAATTCAGACATTCCTGTCCATTGTGATAGATTCCTGGCTCTTGATATCAATGTTAAATATCTTCACGTTTTCTTTTAGAATGTCCTTGAATCTCTTCCACTGACCTACTCTTTTCCGATTTTTTGGGGGATAAAAGTATTTGCTTTTGTAAGGCGTGTATCATAAATTCACACCAGATGTTCACTCTATCGAAGTTGATTTTTAATAAAGTGGCTTGAATTGCTGATGCAACATAAATTGTTCCAGTACGCTGATATTAGTTAATCTGTCGTCTCAGATGACATTCAAGACGTTTTGAAGATAACGCTGGTGTAATCTTTCGAGAAATTTCCGATGTCGTCGATAAGTTGTTCAGGTCTCAAAGGCATACAGGGAAGTTGGAATCACTATTGTCTTGTACACTATCATTATGGCGTCTGTTCGGATGTCACGATCTTGGAAAATTCTATTTCAAAGGCGAGCAAAAACTGACCCTGCATATTGGAGACTAAGTTGTATCACATTTTGAATCTCAATGCTAGAAGACAGATGGTTATAAAGAAAAGGGAAGTGATCCTCATCCTACAAGACTGTTACCCCAAGTTGGATATTTCTCCCAGCCTGATGGTGATGATTGATAGATGATTTTTGTCTTATTTGCGTTGAATTTTAGTTGAAAGCAATCAGTATCTGTTGCATGTGGGATTCCGAAAGTGCTGGAACACTGTGGTCATTTGCACGACTGAATGATTTGGTTTTGGAAGTTAAACGAGGATAAATAAATAATCTACCGTTTGTTCTGTAAAACAATCTCATCTTAGGCAGATCATTATTTATGATGTCAATCACTGTTAAAAGTAATCAGTATTTGTTGCAAGTGGGATTCTGAATGTGCTTGCTCACTGTGGCCATTTGCATGACCGACAATATGATTTGGTTTTGGAAATTAAACGAGAAAATAAATAATCTACTCTTTGTACTGTAAAACAATCTCATTTGAGGCAGATCATTATTTATGACGTCAATCACTGTTGAAATGAAAATGGTTAACAAAGTTGGAGAAATGACACGCCGTGGTCTTACTCGCGATCTGACTTGGAACGGTTCAAATTGTTCATTGTTGGCGAGGTCTATGGAGCGGATATCACCATAAACACCCCTCAGAATATGGATGTATTTTGGTAGACAACCATATATGGAGAGGATGTCCCATAAGAGCTCTCTTGACACAGAGTCAAGTACTTTGATAAGCTCAATGAATACCATGTACAAGGTTCGAAGATTCCAAGATATTTCTCATGTATTGGTTTAATGTTAAGATCATATCGCTTGTTCCACGAGATGATCTGAAACGAACTTATGTTTCTGGAAGAATACACTCATCACTTGATTTAGTCAGTTATTCTGAGAGAGATTTATTCTAGGTGTTAGGAGTAGAGAGATTCCGCGGTAATTTCCGCAGATGGATTGGTTTCCTTTCTTTGTATAGGTGGTAATTATTGCTGCGTCTGTAAATATTACAGGGCAGCTTAATTTGTCAAGATGTTCAAGATGAGTTGATGCAGTTGCTGTTGAATGAGAACAACTTCATATCTGTAAACTTCTGCTGGAAGTCCATCTATTGCCCATACATTTTTTTCGTCAGAGCTTTGATGACTTCCTTGAATTCATCAAGTTTTACAAAATGTTACAAAAACCGTATTTGAACAATAAGCCAAGGCTCAAACGTAAGCGTAAAGGCCAAAAGTAACGATTGATCAGTAATTATGACCTTCAACAGTGGCGGTAATACTAGAAAGTGGGAGCATTTTTAACTACTACTGAATGAAAACATAACCTTTGATAGAGACGGCATGCGCGGTTTTCTGAGGCACAAGAAACGCAGTAAATCCAAAAGGACAAAAATTGTTCCTGACTGTGTAAAAATCATAAAAACGTAAACATTACTAAGACGCAAAAAAAAACTATTATTAATCAGGATGACAATAATTAGCGACTGATATTACATTTAGATTTTTGCAGAATAATGTTGTCTGGAAAGCATAGAGCCAGAAGAGATTTCTGCATGCGTGACTTGCGATAAAGAAACTAATAGCAAAGAACTTACGGTTACATACAAACAAATCAAATGCAAATTGTTGAGACCTCGTCGCCAATCTAGCACTGTTATTAAATCCATAAAGTCTATGAACAATGGCGAAGATCTTATCTGAACAGTTGCCATGAAAGTACAGGGTGACCCCCAAAAAACGGGAGCTTTTTAACAATCCAAGAAAACCAAGAGTGATGGAAAAAAATATAATTCATAGTAAGTGAAACCTTAAAACATGCCATTTAAGAAACAATGATGGAATTTTCATTTTTTTTTAAATACAGCATGTAGATGGCATTCTTGAAATCTGCTGTTGAGATTCCTCATTGACTGCTGCAACATCTCAGCTGGGATACTGTGAATTTCATTCTCGTTACTAAAATGCCGAAATGTTTACTTGCTTAAGGTCACTGTTTCGGAATGTTGCCAATTGCTCATGTCTGGCAATACATACTTCAAAAATTCCCGTTTTTTTGCGGTCACCATGTATTTACAGAAAATGCACAGGGAGACAGCTTTACAGCGGTGGGAAAGTGACTGAAGCCGAGACGCCAGATCAGGATCAATAATATCGCCGATTATTGTTTGGGTTTTATCAACGATTTCTTAATATATACCAGACGATCCAGATCATATGTAGCAGCAATATTCTAGGCTTCGGCGAATGGAAGACTCATGAATGTGTAAGATCCTTCTATAGGGAAAATGTCTTGCAAAACACAGTGAACCATTTGCCTTAGTTGCGGACCTAGCAATGGGTTTATTATAGTCATTCCACTTCATGTCCGTCGAGAACGTTAGCATAAGAAGGCAATGCGAGTCAGTCTGCGGGAGGTTAGCACCAGCTCTCCTTAATGCAGGCAGAAGGCTGTCGCTCATATTATTAATTGAAAGCGGTATTCTTTTTGGATACGTTAAAATTAACAAGACATAATTTGTTACAGTTGACAATAAACTGAATGTCATTTTTAACATTACCCGCCAATTTGAGGTTATCTGACTGATCAGACGTACAATCGAACATAATATGGGTATGTCATCCACATTGATACTAAAATCTGAGAACTGATGCCACCGGAAAGGTGATTAATGAAAATTATAAAGAAAGTCGGACAAACGATAGGGCCATGGTCGAGGCCTGCATTAATATAAAATATCTCAAGTTGTGACTTTCATTTCACAATTTGATAGGAAAGACTGGAGCAGTTCAAAGATTTGGCCGGAGACATCACTTCCTTTTAACTTATGAAGATGACTTGTATGTCGCACCCAGTCGAAATGTTTAAAAAGAACAATCCCGATCTTATCCATATTTATCTAGAGCTTATATCTGAGATTCAAAGTTCTTTATTTGTCTTATCGCTTGGTAGCTGTGTTTGTTTTTGTTTTAGTTTTGAATATTATTGTCGAGATAGATAGATAGATAGATAGATAGATAGATAGATAGATAGATAGATAGAGACTGGTATAGATGGATATAAAAACTGGGATAGATAGATAGATAGATAGATAGATAGATAGATAGATAGATAGACGTAAAAACTGGGATAGATAGATAGATAGATAGATAGATAGATAGATAGATAGATAGATAGATACATAGATAGATACATAGATAGATACGAACAGACTAGGAACAATAAATAGCTAGCTAGCTAAATAGATAGATAGATAGTATCTCGTCCACAAATACATTTATTGACTCCTTCGTATTTACTAGCAATACAATATTCTTGAAATGAAATGTCAAACATTTTATGCGATAGGTTTGCTTTTCGCACCGAAATAATTGTCTTCTTATGTAGTGTTAAATGAGAAAAAGGGTGATATGATCTTTTGGCAAGTTTTAGATTCATCAAAAAACATATTACACTGCTAAAAAATGCATAGATCAGCTGCTTCAACAAGATTAACAATTAATCCCATCTCAGCGTAGAATCAAATCTAAAGTAAATATGCCTAGAATAAGCAGAGTCAAATGTCATATCGGTGAAAGGAGAAAGCGTTGATACATCATATGCGAAGATAGAAAATTTGTAGCGAAATTATTTAACAGTTCCAATTTACAATAAAAGAAACATTATTATTTGAAATAGCAGTAAAATACGGCGAATGAATTCGCAATAATATAGGAAGAGTTTTAAATATGCTCCTTAGAAAAATATAAGTTTCAAATACCAGCCGTAACATTTTATAGATACATTCATACAAAAATCTATTTCTTGTTAATAGTTAATATATTTCAACCTTGAAAATAGCTAAATATACTGCCGAAACCGCTAGGAAAAACCCGCAATTGGACAGTTTTTATATAATTTATCTACCGAAAAGAAAAAAACAATAAGATCACATAAGAAATTGTATAAAAAATGAATCAAAACAGCTTGTTTGTCATATTCAATGAAACTTACATAACAGAAGAATTACTGTTTAAATACAGAATATATAAATATATATATATATATATATATATATATATATATATATATATATATATATATATATATATATATATATATATATATATATATATGAAGAAATATAGTCTCAAAGTGTGCTATATTTATGGGATAAAGTGCTCAATATCAGAGATAGAGCGTGTGTAAACATAAAAGTGAACATAGAAGTCAACACTTAGAGGCGACAGGATGTTTCATGCTTCATGCAATCGTCAGGCCTGACGATTGCATTTAGCATGAAACATACTGTTACCTCTAAGTGTTGACTTCTATGTTCACTTATATATATATATATATATATATATATATATATATATATATATATATATATATATATATATATATATATATAATTATTTATTTAAATATTATAACATAAATATGTTATAAAATTACTAACAATAGCCATTTTTTCAACACCTCTGATGTCTTATTAAGTGATTATGTTGAATGTAGAATAAATAGTTTTAAAAGTTTAAAATTAATTAACGATCCTTCGCTAGAAGTAAACGCTGTTACATAAGCTAGAATGACCAATCAAAATACAAGTATATGAGAATTCAAAAAATTTGACAACGAAGCAAGTTTATCATAGATATTAAAAGCTTTAAAGTTGGGGTACTAGTAAAATAGAATATGTCCTAACTAATAAGTATTAAATTATATGATAACATTTGAAATTGAAATTAAAAGTAAAAAATTTCCTATTTATGAATCTAAATCTAAATCTAATCTCTCTTAAGTTTAAAATTACGGTTAAATCTAACCATTCCAAGTGTTAAAATGTATTGGTTAAATTCATAAAAGGTTAGGTACCAAAGAGAAAATCACATTCTCAACAATTTCAATGACAGCTATTGATGAAAGAAAACTGCCCTAAAGGTATCATTTCTCACCTATTTATTACCTGCTTCAATCTTTGTGTAAAGATTGAAAGATTAGGATTCCAGATTCCAGGAACATTTACATCTATCTAGCAAAAAAGCTAAATTGTTTTTTCTTTGAATATTTGTCACGAAAAGACAAGCATTTATCTCCAATTAAAGAATCCCCATTGTGATATGAGAGCCCAGCTTATTCATATTCATTAGATCACGCTTCTGCTGTTCAAGCTGAAATTGATATAAAAATATATATATATATATATATATATATATATATATATATATATATATATATATATATATATATATATTAATTATCGACTCACGGTTTTAGTTTTTTCTCTCATTAAGCGTTAAAATATTTAAATAAGACACTTAATTTTAAAATAACATTTACAAACTAATTACAGCGTAATATATTTCCTTACGCACAAATAACTTTGGAAAATGTGTGTATTCCCCCAGCTATGGGTTAATTAGTATAAATTTTATTAGTAATTTACTGTTATCTAAAATAAAAATCTAACATTCTGAAATGTTTTCTGGCTTTAAATGTCCAATCTAGTTAAATGAATTTGCCATATAGTTATGAATATCATTTTTATTATTGTCTGCTCACACTTCCGAAATATATGAATGAATGATTTTGCTTTCTGAGGAAAAGTTTCTAGGATTTCGAGAAAGAGATCGCAAGCCATAACATATTTAGATAAAAAAATAATTATATTTATATATACTATACAAATATAATCTAAATTAATATTGTGATTTTCTATGAGCACTACGTAAGTTTGCGTAATAAATATACTTCTTTTATGTGCCAGGTCCCTTCAGGACATAGGCGATCGTGCATCTCCACAACTTCCTGTCTTTATAGCGCTTAACTGATGTTGTATTTTGTTATCTCTGCTAAACCCTGTTCTACAAGATATTTACTTAATTTCGTAGGTTATGTATTGTTTCCATTTGTCCTTTCATCTTCAATTATTCCTGGACGTACCAACTTCCAGGTACTCTTCCCACATTAGGTAACCTAGGATTGTCAGATTTCTCTTCCTGGTGTTAATTATGAGTGCATTTTTGTTGCCATTTTCTCTAAAAGTTCGTAGTTGATTTCAGGTGTGATCCATTTTATTTTCAACATGTTTCTATAGAACCACATTTCTTCTGCTTCCAGTCTCTTCCTCTGAGGAGATATTGTCCAGAATTCACTTCCATATATGAAGCTTGATATTACATACCAATCTGTATTCTTTTATTTGTTTCTAAAGAAAATGCTTGCATGTATACATTGAATGAATTAAACAATCAGAAAATAAAACTTAGACCTTGCCGACGCGTTTCGTCATTCGATTTTATCAATGCAAATGATGATAAACAAAAGCGAAATGTGTGTTTACATGAAATTCATATCTATTAAAGACGTTCCTGCGAATGCCGTTTTTGGATATTAGTAACTTTCTTTATTTTTTGATTAAGCTTATATGTGTGTTTTTATGCACAAACTGTTAACATTCTCAGAATATATCTAAAACTAAAAGACTTGCCTTGATAAAATCGAACGACTAAAGGCGCAGGTAAAGACTAAATACTATTTTCTGATTGTCTATTTTATCTTTTGTCTTCGTTACATATATATTCTGAGGAACTTAACACATATGTATGTAGATAAATTATTTTCAGTTAGAGTGTACCTGTAAAGAATCAAATGAATAAAAAGACAACAGAAAAATCATTCTTAACAGACGCGTTTCGTCTTCTGAGGAAATTTATCAAGTTAAATGTAATTTGCCTTGATAAAGCCCCTCAGACGACGAAACAGAATAAAATGCTGATAATAATCCTTTTTTTTTCATATAAGTAAAGTGACATAATTCAGAATATATGAACAAGAATATAATTATTCGATATAGTGCACGATTCTCGATCTCTGTCTGGGAATTCATATATATATATATATATATATATATATATATATATATATATATATATATATATATATATATATATATATGTATATATATATATATATGTATATATATATATATATATATATATATATATATATATATATATATATATATATATATGCGTGTGTGTGTGTGTGTGTGTGTTTGTGTGGGTGTGTGTTTATTTAGTCAGCAATTTATCATTAAATCATATAAACAAGGTTTGTCTATTTATTTTAAGTAATTTCCTTTCATATTGTCTGATAAGCTTAATAGCATTATAACCGAAAGACGAAAGGAAATCACCATGTTGATACATGTTTTAATCCTATCAAAGCTTTCGGCTTACAGAAGCCATTATCAAAGATGACAATTACATTTCAATATATTAAACAATACACTGACAAAACAATAATGATAGTCTGTTTTTGTTTCGTGAATAATTTCAAAGCGACGACAAATTCATTTATACGAGACGAGGAAGCGAAAATCGCATCTCAGCTCATGACGTCACACATGACCACGCGAGAGTGAAAACGAGAAGTATTAAGTATGTGAAGCCGTTGTTATAAACCAATGGATTCTGCTATCAATTATAGGCATTTAAAAATATTTGTGGAGATTTCATAGTTTACTTAGTTCAGGTTAGGTTTCAACTGTTTTATCAATATAGCTTCAAGAATTTTAAAAAAACCTACCAGCATGAATTCATGTACACTTATCTACAAAAGCGAATGTCCATATTACTACAAAATAGCAATTATAAAAAATCGAATACATCGTGCAGAAACTAATTCATCCACAAAACAGAATTTTTGCAGTGAACTAAAGAATATAAAACAAACACTTATTAATAGCTTTCCAAACTATATAGTTGATGAACAAATATGATGCTTTCATGGAAGTGTTGATACTAAGCAAATAGAACATAATACTGCTTCAACTAATCCCAAACATATAAATCTCTTATATCGTAGACAAATGCATACTAATTATAAACAAGATGAAAATATACTAAAATATTAGTAAATACTAATATATCTACAACAGGTCCTAGCAACAAAATTAGGTTAATCAAATACTACTCTAAATCTAATATATCCCACTTAATTATTCACAATGATTCTTCCCCGCTCCCCGTTAGTGAGTTGCAAAAAACAAACATAGTTTGTAAATTCAAGTGCACATTGGGAGATTGTATCTCCAATGGATTAAATAATATTTATGTTGGTCACACCACAAACTCGGTTTCACGACGCTTGACTCTACATTTGAATGATAACTCGAACATTTTTAGGCATTTAAAACAACATGCATGGCCGCGTACACAATTTTA
>OZ038489.1:104262254-104292254 GCA_964036315.1 Acanthosepion esculentum | reverse complement strand
ATTTTGTTTATTTCCATTATTTGAAAACGTCTTTGAAAGCTTAATTACATACGAAATTGTTGCTCGTACTATATAAATTGTCACATCAGTTCTTGAGAATTATTGCTCATTATTTTTAATAATGCCCTTTTGAAAGATTTTCGTGTGTTGTTCCAAAATTTGTCCACTATACGTTTGTTCTCATATTTTCAACAGACACTTTGGGGCTATTCCAAGCATTCCTTTAAGAATGGCACAGATATCACATTCATCCCCCAACAATAAAAATATTATTTTCTCGTCATATATCGACGCCATTTTTATTTAACTTAATCAGGAAAAATATTTTTCTTGAAAGGAGAACATTCTCTTTCGCCGGGTTAACATCAACTAACATATATTTTATTAATTTTATAGGATTTAAAAATTGTATTTGATTTCATTAGATACATTTGGTTAAATGTTCGCAATTATTACACATAATTCCATCTAAACCGGCTCCAGGCATACAACTCTGATATACTCGACTGAGGATCGATTTCACCAGTGTATTCCTAGTTTTTCCACTAACCGAAAGTGAAACATTCTTATAAACTTCAATTATGTGCCATGCATCGATACATGACTGACGAGGCAGATTTTTCCTGTAGTAGGTTGCCATTTCTTTCTGCGGTAGACCAGTTGCCGTCCAAGCTTATAGAACCCGGCTATTTACCCATAACTGAGGGGAGAAGAAGAGGATTCATACCTTAGCACGTAAGTGAATGTAATGGATTCGGTTGAAGTTCGAACTCGTCTCTCTGATTCCACAATCCAAGCCGCTATCCCTTAGTCTTCCGTGCCGCATCTTACTCCATCGTGCCTCCTGTGGTGAAACAAGAGGAGGCGCATTCGATTGAATGTAGATAAATTCTTTTTAATAAAATATTGCATACGTGTGGAATGCAGTGTGGTTCAAATCCAAACTGCATTAGAATTATATATGACAAAATCGTTGTTAACGTTCAGGTTGTATTGGCTGTTTAGTGTAAGTGTCGTTCAATCTCAAATGTTGTTTACATTCTTATGCAACTAAGAGGACAATTAGATCACATGCTGATTCATAAACAACTACGAAAAACTCTTTCAGCGCAATAAGGAAAAATATCCTAATACGAATTCAATTAATTCCCTTTGTTTTTTCTCTTATGATAATTACTACCCACACAAACTCCAGACGTAATATAAACTTTAGATGAATTTCATCAACGCCTGATTGAATTGAAAATATAGTATTGGAATATAAATGGAGGGAAAATGGGTAGCTTATAGAAATTCTTTTATAGAAAATGATTAAAATCTGACAGAGGTTTTGTTCTTTTCATGATTCATATTTCTATTCAAAGAATAAATGAAAATACTTATAGCAGCTACTGTCTAACGTCTCTGTATGATTTAACCTTTCAGGAGAAATTTATGATCCATAAAAATATTTTATTTGAAATACCACTCTCTTCCAAAATCTACCAATCTTATTCTAACGACTGGTGCCGTGTCTATTCATAAAATTTAGATACTCCTAAAATCAGCAAAGCGCCAGTCGAGAGAATAACGAAGATTTTCAATGTGTCCTGACACATCATCCCATACCTGGTTATGCAAAGATCTTATCCTTATGAATTGTATCGCGTGATAAATTTTAACGTAAAATTTTTTTTTTTTCTTTTTTTTGCTGATTATAAACATGTCGGGATTTTAGTACAATCGCAAAACGTAATTTCCCTCTGTATATAATATTTTAAAAGAATGGAGAGAACTCAATATCGTAGAGATAACGTTGATAAATATAGACATTGGTGATATAGCAATGACGACCCAGAAGCTTGTGGCAAGTATTCTCCTTTCACTCTTGATTTCTTTGTCTCTCTGACACATTCTCTACTGTGTGTGTGGGTGTGTGTATGGTGGTAGAGAATGTGTCAGAGAGACAAAGAAATCAAGAGTGAAAGGAGAGAATATATATATATATATATATATATATATATATATATATATATATATATATATATATATATATATATATATATGAATGAAGAAATATTGCTTCTTTAATGTGTGCTATATTTATGGCAGGAGGGAGGCACGGTGGAGTAATGGATAACGGCTCGGATTGAGGAATCGTAGAGCCGAGTCCGAATTCCAGTCGAATCCGTTACATTCACTTACGTGCTAACACCCTTGGGAAAGGTGTGAATCCTCTTCTTCTCCCTCCAATTATGGGTAAATAGCATGGCAACTGGTCTAGGAGAAGGTCAACTCTGAATTCAAAACCATTCGGCGTCTGCACCGGCATCCTGGTCACTCCTGTCTCTTCGTCTGTGGAAATTCTGCAAGTAAGAGCATATCCACTTGGATAGCATGCGAGGTGTGGGGACCGCGTGTGAAGTTCAAAAACTCCCTTGTTACTCCGTTTCAATAATTCACCGACGTTGGAATCGGGAATGGCTGTCGCTCGTTTCAGCATTGGCGACGGATCGCCGTTCTTGGTTGGCCTTCGTTCCGGACGCGTTGAATTCCTTGGAAGGAGCCGACTTAACCGATCCAGGGTGAATGCCGCAACATACATATACATATATTTATGGGACAAAGTGCTTAATATCAGAGATAGATCGTATGCAAATATAAATTGAAAATTGAAATCAACCCTAAGAGGCGACAGACAGTTTCATGCGCAATCGTACATATATATATATAACGACTTTGAATAAGTTATCCCTGATTTTTTTGATGAAAAGTAATGTTTGTTAAAATTAGTAAGAAACATGACACTGAAAGCCTCTTCTTTTTCTGATCATTCTGGCACGATTTGAATTCCACGTCGGAATAGAAAAACGACACATCGTTTGAGGCTAACCACGAGTCGACCCATTTTTTGCCATCTTCATAAGAATTAAAGTGCTGCACAAGTACCGTTTTTCACCCGTTTTTCAACATGTTGCCTAGCGTTGTCGTATTTTAAAATTACTTAACCGTGTCTCTGCTCGAATATCGGCCATTTTTCTTCAATGCCCGTCTCAAACGCATCTCTTGTAGTCGATAGAGATCACCCGTGATGGTTTCGGTTGGTTTGAGCAGCTCATAATGTACTACACACAGCTGATCTCACCAAATGCAGAGCAGAAGCTTCGAACCATGGATATTCGGCTATGCCGCCGATGTTAAGCATGGTCGGGCTTACCCCACGAGCGTTTACGCTAAAGGTTATCATAGTGCATCCACTTTTGATCGGAGGTTATACGATGCAAAAAAACTTTCCTTTTCTGGCGTTGAAGCAGCTGTTCCCATGTGACAGGACGCCGTTCGACGAATCTCAGTATCAACTCGAAATGCACCCAATATCCTTGCTTTTGAATCATTCCTAATTATATCAAATGTTTCGAAAGTGTTTCGCGATCAACTCTAGTTCAGAGTCTTCATGAATTAATGCCTCTAATTCTTCGTCTTCAAATTTTTCTGTGCGCCACAGAGTTCTTTACCTTCAACATCAAAACCTTTATTTTTGAAGCGCCTAAACCAATCTCTGCATGCTGTTTACGAAAGAGCATGGTCGCCGTAAGACTCAACAAGAATTGTGTGTGCTGCAGCAGCAGATTTCTTTTGAATAAAGTAGTTCTGTAAAATTCCCTAAAAAAACAAATACTTAGACAAGAAATCCGACATGTTTAACGCTAGGGAAATTATAATTGACATAAACATAAACTGAATTTCAAGCTTGGCTATAGAACTTCTGTATAGATGCGTTACCACACACACAAGCAGCCCTGGGAATGGCATCTGTTAAAAAATAGCGAAAACTTATTCAAGGTCCAAATATATATATATATATATATATATATATATATATATATATATATATATACAGAGTTATAGTTGCCATTAAGATTCCGTTCAGTCATGAAGCAGACTGTTTCCACCTGGTTTTAACCTCGTTCTCCACTTTTAAGTTTATATGAGATCTGTCTGATATATTTATATATATATATATATATAGTAATTCTTTGAGCCGAGAATAATCCTCAACAATATCCAGAAAGCACTGGACGGCCGTTTCTTCCTGTCTGGAACTCATGATATATATATATATATATATATATATATATATATATATATATATATATATATATATATATGAGAGAGAGAGAGAGAGAGAGAGAGAGAGACTTAAAATGTACGAATACATACTTTAGACCTCTTTCAGAAGATGAAATCATTAGCACATCCTAAAATACAGACTGTGAATAAAATGCTCTTTCTATTTGACACAGAGCGTTGATGTAATTTTATATGGACTGCTTCAACTAAACAGTGAACAGGTCTTTCACATATTCTGCTGCAAAATTTGTGCTCACCGGCTGATGAAGACCGAGAGCCGAGACACGCACAGACTGAAGATTTATTTGTTGGTTTTAAGCAATTGTGGAACAATGACGAAGGGAAAGTAGGGTAAAGCAGGTCAACATTTTCTCTCCTAATCCAGTTTACGACCCATTTATCCATTACAATTTATTCATTCATCCCAAGAACTCATCCCTAAAGATTCATCCTTTTTCTTTCTTTTCTCACCAAAATATATCAATATATAATCATCACGAATTGATGAATGAGGGATGAACCCCCGAACCAAAATTTAGAAATTAACAAAACATTCAAACTAAACATAACAGAAATTAATTGGACCCGTCAACTCCACAAAAATTTTAGCGGCAATTCTATTCTACCTTTAGACTGATTCAAACATCTCACTCAATAACTGAGACAGAAGGATAAAATATTAAATGACGGAGTGAGGAAATCAAAGACTGACCCACTCGAGATGAAAAAAACAAAAGTGAAGGCTGAGAATCTAGACATAGATCATAAAAAATAGAATTCCGGGAACAAATATGACTCAGATTAAGTAGGTAAACAGTCTATCTTAACCATGGGGAGATTTCACAGGAAAAAGCTAAGTTGCGTTGAAGGGGACTTTAAAAAAGAAAATCAAGGCTGACCCCGTTCGCACGAACCAAGTTCGCCACATTTATCCACATTTCGCTGAAATCGGTCGATAACAAATGCTATCAATCAGTTCTGATCTTCATAACAACGAAGGAATCCGACCAGATCTACATGAGAATATTGTTCGTATCGCAAGATTCCACTCCATACGTGACGTGCACACCACAGTTCTTGCTCTGGCTAGCAAGGGCGGTGCCACCATTCATTTTACCCCAGAGTGCGGTGGCCATACATTCTCGCACACGTATGAGAGATCGATAGAAAAAAGATGATAGGGATCGATACGATCCATTAGCTCGCCGACTCAGTCTCAGAACGGGTGCACTTGAGGAAAATGTCAGAAGGCAAGCTAAGCTGTTTCCTCTAACCTAAGGTCACATAGATGACAGTCGGGTAAATACACCCAGGTCCCTCTGTAGGCTACGTCATTGAGAGACAAGATGTTCCAATTCAATCGCTGGGTAGTGAGGTTCCGTCGCGACCCTTTCCACTAATTCATGGTACAATAGTCTCCGAGGCCGTGAAAGGTTACTGGGCCGAGGAATGACGCTCTCGGCCCTCTGACACACTCTGAGGAATCCGATTGCGGGGCTGTAGCCCAGAAACGGAAGAAATGATGGTAAGTCTAAGGAAGGCGTCCATAATACCCCCCTCCAAGATCGATTCCTCCGTCAACAAACGGCAGAAGAAAGACAAGCTCCATGCGTTACGATGGCTCAATAAGTGCAGCATTCCCAGCCACCACCCATGACACGGAAGTTGGATAACTGATGTTTGCGACTACCACACAAGAGGGAGGACAGTTAGAAAAGATACAACTCAACGCATAAGCCTTTTGGCACGTGAAAAAAAAAATTCGCTATTACATTCCAGAGAGCCATGTAAAGGACTTGAAAAATGAAATCATATATGAAAATTGTCATCCATCTTGTTCCTGCAGGCTAGAAAGTTAGAAGTTTATCGGGGTCGAAGATCATCTTGCATAAGTTGGAAAATGATCCTGTAATAATAATAATAATAATAATAATATATATATATATATATATATATATATATATATATATATATATATATATATATATATATATATATATATATATATGAACATTATTTCAATCATTCATGAGCTTCTGATCCTGAGCTATGATGAAAATGCCGGTAAGGTTGGATAGTAATTATACATAATTATTGCTCAAAGCAAAGTCCAGTAGTGTAAAAAAAAAAACTTTGGAGTATTACCGTAAGATATCTTTAATCATTTCTAAGATACTACAGTTCAAATCTTTTATACGATTTGGACAATTTTGCTCTTACGCCCGGTATATATATATATATATATATATATATATATATATATATATATATATATATATATATATATATATATCACAGCAATAAACGTATGAAGCTTGATATTACTAGACATATTAAAAACGGGCGAAGCAACCGGTTTCGCTCACGTTCATCAGGCTTTCAACGGGAGATTTAATTTAAATTAAAAACACAGAAAATGTACAATAAAAGAAAATGTGGAGGAGGAGGGGAAAAATGAGCAAAAGGAGCTAGAGGCAAATGACAGTGAACCCCAACAAACACTCACGTTGTTTACACAAGGAAGGCTTGCGGGACCCGATGTAAAGTGCCACCAGCACCTTAAGGTGAAATAACGAGTATGACCGGGACATACGGTGAACCGGTCAACACTGAAATTAGCTGCACACGATCTGCTCTTTAATAAGTGCTCACATATGGCGGAACCTATATTTCATTTGCCTCTAGCTCCTTTTGCTCATTTTTTCCTCTCCTCCACATTTTCTTTTATTGTACATTTTCTGTGTTTTTAATTTAAATTAAATCTCCCGTTGAAAGCCTGATGAGCGGGAGAGAAACCGGTTGCTTTGCCCGTTTTTAATGTCTAGTAATATCAAGCTTCATACGTTTATTGCTGTGATAAAATTTTGTACCTTCAAAAATATCTTTAAATATATATATATATATATATATATATATATATGAAGAATATGGGTTTAAGCTTCGCTATATTTATAGTATAAAGCGCTCAATATCAGAGATAGAGCGTCTCTCTCTCCCTCTTTCTCTCTCTCTCTCTCTCTCTCTCTCTCTCTATATATATATATATATATATATATATATATATATATATATATATATATATATATATATATATATATATATATATGTACGCGTTGGTGACTGCTGATATGCCTGGGAAAAAAGAGACATAATTTTCAACAAGAGGTAATAAACCATTCACGGTTTCTACTTGGGTGATGTTTGTGATGCTAAGAGAAACTTTGATAAAATTGTAGTTGGTGGTATATATTTTAATTTTTTTTAAAAGCTCAAATATGGCGGGAATGCCACTAGTACCCGGGGGTGGGGGTTAGGGTCTGAAAGTGGAATAGAAGACTGAGAATCTTGAGAAGTAATGAAGGGAAAAAGATGACAAAAAAAGACAGAATATGACAATGGAATTTGCATTTTATTTTCTGAAGATTTTAGTTATTAGGGAAGTAGTTAAACGGAAAGAAAGAGCGAGAAAAAAAACTGCTGCAGTAGAATTAGTTGTTATATTTAGCTATTCCAACAGTAAAAGTGTTGAACCTCAAAGCCAATCTAGGAGCCCACCTAAATTCATGCATTCGGGGCTCCAGTTGGAAAAGCTTTTCAGCGCAGTTGACAGTGAAACAGTTGAAGAAAAGATAGAATAAAGAGAGGTCACGTCGTTGAGAAATGACTGAAGTCGAGATGCCATGCCTGGACCGATTACATTGCTGTTCCTTATTTGGATTTTGTCAAGAACATCGAGATGAATAGCAGCAGCAGCAGCAGCAGCAGACGCAACAGGAATATTCAACGCGCCGAGGAATGGTAGATGTTTAAATCTACAAAATGAACACTGACAAGAAAAATCTCCTGGCACGTCACAGTTATGCAACTTTTGAAAACGTGAGACGAAGAAAATGCAGTGTTTTGGTCTCAAGGAATCTAGCGTAACCATGCTGATGGCAGGAAGAAAAGTCACTTTAAGGTGTTTAAATGGGAGCTTTTTTTTTTAAAGGCCTTTTATTTTTCATAAACACTGATCGGAGGTACTTTTCAAAAGTAGCAGCCAGCTTTAACTTTGCAGCTCTGGTAGATTTGCTATTGAGACAGGAGGAAATTCTAATGTAATCCGCATAATTATATATACTTGGGAACTTCTGACAGCAGGAAGATTATTGTTGAAGATCAGAGTCTGCTCAGAGCTCACTCAGGTCATGCTCGTTCGTGTAAAAGGATTAGGATGCAAACCTGTTCAAAACAACTTTCATTTCACTATTAGATAGGAACGATCAGATAAAATCAAACAATTGTTCTATAATACCATATCTTGATCTTGCGTAGAAGACCAGTCTCCCAAATCCTGCCAAACTTCTTGTTCTTTCACGTCTCATATATAGATCAAGTCAGTCACATTGAATGGACAATGGTTTCCGAGACTTTAATATGTAAACAGGTTTCCAAATCACTTAGTAGACATCAAATCGAACTTGTATATTTGTTTCTAAACACACTGGAAGTATGGTCGGTTCCTTCTGTCGCGGCAGAATCACAATCAGAACATACCAGAGATGGATTATGGCTGAAATATCAGAAATGGTGCTGCTGATCTTACTGTCCAGCTTTAAGAAATTTCAAAATCGGTTACGCGGCTTGGTACATGATTATTTAGTTTTTGTGATGTTGGACGCTCATTTTAGTTAAGTCAACAAATACTCGTTATCACTTCAGAAATGCTCCATGTTAACAAGACTTTGTAACGCACGTACTGGTTGTAATAATACCTTCAAATAATACTCGCTCTAATAATAATTGTCCAGATAGTAATCGCCGAATAATAATTCGTATAATGATCAGTATAGAGAAATAGTATAGTGTATTGTATAGAGAATAACGATCACTTAGATGTCACGGTAATTCCCATTTATACGTTTCATTTACGATCGCTTGATCTACATATTTAATAATGGAATCGTCTTTGCTTGCTCACTGGTGATCTGTGTTCAAACTACAGTGTCGGCAACGGCAACTTATTCCTATACAACAATATTCGACCCTGAAACATTGCCAGACTCGCCCTATTTGATCATCATTACTACTTCAAATGTTCAAACAAGATACATTTCTTAGTCACCCTCCTCCAATCCAGTTCAGTGCGTGCTATCCCATGTTCAAAGAGTCAAATCGTTTTCATCTTCTTCCTGGTCGATTGGTAAGGAGTAAGTTCCCCTATAACTGCTTCTACCTCAGAACGGTTACTCTGTGAAACAGGTACCAAAGAAGCTTTTTTTCCAGACCACTAGTGAATGAGTTGGCAGTGAAATGGATAACTGTTTGGAAAGAGAAATCGTAGAACTGAGTTGGAATTCCAGTTGAATGTATAGCCTAACTTTCGAGCAAATATCCTTTTGAAACGCATGAATCCATATCACCTCAGTTCTATGGGTTTATAATACAGGACATGCAGTTCTTTGGCAACAAAGAAAAGAATATTGATGTCTTACGTGACATCTGTTCTTCTTTAAGGCAGCGAATGTTGGACGATTTCGGCAAAGATGAAGAAGAGACTCGACGCGAGAGAGATGTGGTTCTACAGAAGGATGCTAAGGATACCCTGCGTATGAGAAACAATAAGGTTTTAGAGAGGTTGAAAACAAGCAGAAAGTTTATACTTAACAGGAGAAAGAGGTAGTTGGAGTTTCTGGGACACATAAGGAAGAAAAGAAGGCCTGGAGAATCTGATACTCAAAGGTGGAATAAAGGTAAAAATTGTCAAATGAAATCAGCGTGTGACATATCTGACGAGCTTCAGCAGGTGGATAACAGAACGTTTCCGGGGTGGGTTGCAGACGGAAGGAAATTGCTGAGAGCTGCAAGGGATAGAGGGAAGTGGAGAGCCATGATTACCTACGTCCTGAAATGACATGGCACATAAAACGAAAAAGGAAAAATCAGTGACACTCTAAAATTATTTCTTAATGTGATATTCATTCACAAATATGAAATTTTTATTCTCAGCATCCAAAATATTGTTCGATTTTAAATAAGCGACAACAGGTTGATAAACCGTGAAGTTCAAATTAATCAAAACCAAAAAAACGACCACTACAGAGTTAACTTCATTACCGTTACGGTCACCCGATATCTAATCTACATATCATCATAATATACAGCTCTTCATCCTTTCTTGATCTTATACAACAATCTCATGCAATAACCCATTACTTTAAATATTATCTTTTTCATAGCGTAAACTTAAACACAATAAAAATCATTATACATCTTTTAGTTCGTATTTTCTCTAAAATAAACGGAAATACACCAGGCAATTATGGTCTTCTCTTGTTAAAACTAATTCAAGTTGTTATTTCTCTTTTAGAAATCTACACTAATATTACAAGGAAACCATTGTGGAAACTAAGTGAAAAAAATACAATGTTTATCATTCTATCACTGTTTTCATGTGGAAAGTTATAAGTTGAAATTGAAAGTAAAATCGATTTTCACTTTGGAAAAATGAAATAGATTGATATTTCATTTTTGTCATCTTCTGCAGTCGATTTGAAGTCGTATGAATGCCAATAGGTTGGAGGATGCAACAAGTTCATTCTGACTGATTTTATCTGAAGTCAAAGAACAATATTTCTAGCGTGGTATTGTTTTAGAAATTCAAATTAATTACTCTCATGCAATAATATTTTAATTTCAGGCAGAGACGCAAGATGTAATTTTAAAGTAATATTCGCTATATTTAATCCGGTAAAAAGGTGAATGATGTGGCGAGACCTCATAACTCGTAACCCTCAACCCATTGTACGGGCACTACATGTACTGCTTCAATAACAGCAGTGGTGTTTCTAGGACAAAATAACCAGATTGAACTCATCCCACCTTAAGGGAGTTTTGAATTTAGAGTTTCCCTTTTCGTAGGATTTTGCTACCACAAGACAAAAGAACCGTTTAATTTAACACATAGCTGAGAGGAAAAACGATGGTTGAATACCTTTTTAAGGGCGTTTGTGCAAAGTATGTATACAATGAATACGGCTAGTCGATTTCTACTTACGTTTCATCAACTCTTCCTCTATCCACACGCCAATAAATTTCGATGTTGCAGTCACACCTGTAATGAACAACCTCCTTAACCGCTGCACCAATAATAGTATCAGAATGTTTAGTAAACTTTACTTACCATTAGAAAAAAAATGTTTATGGTGCCCGAGGTGAATTAAAAACCCTTCATCAGTAATGCTTTAAGGAATATTTATGATAGGGATTTTTTCATATCGATTCAACGTCATTAATCTAGAGTCTAGCTTGTGTTTCCAAATAAAAAACATGACAACATTCAAATATAAAAATTCTTCCTGGGTATGATGATAAACTACATCTAGTATCCATACCTCTCCTCAATAGTTAGGCTTTTAGCTATGGGCAAGTAGTTAAACACATAAACTAGGATCAAAACAATATGAATATAGATTTGTATAAAAAAAAATACCAACACTATATTGTTGGAATGGAAAACAAATTCTAACCATCAAATCATTTTAGAAAGACCTGCAACATAAGAAGGACCTGTTCCACAATTTTCTTGATTTCAAGAAAGCATTAGATTGTGTATGGTATGGCGGTCTTTGGCAAATCCTTAGGGAATTCAATGTAGAAACGGAATTATCCAAGTTATCCAGGCGCTAGTACTTGTGTAAAAACAAATGGGAGGATTCTTCCTGACAAATGTCGGCGTGAGAAAATCATGCGTATTTTCACTTACATTGTTCAGCCTATTTCCAGAGAGAAACATGCAGGAAATATTGAACGACCATGATCTTTCAATGTCTATCGGTGGCATACCCTTCTGTAACCTACGTTTTGCAGACGACATTCACCTCATAGCAGGTAGTAACAATGATCTCCAGGACTTGACCAGCAAGCTTTTTGAAATAGCAGGAGCATATGGAATGGAGGTCAGCTCCAAGAAATCCAAAGTTATGTTGAATAGCACAAGCAGTAACATCTGTGTCAACATTACCATGAATGGGAATTCACTAGAGGAAGTGTCCAGTTTTAAATACTCAGGAGCAATCTTGTCTAAAGATGGTACCTGCAACTCAGAATTTCCGCAGCTAGGGCAGCGATGTCCAAATTGGCAAGAATATGGAGGAGCAAAATCAGTTTTCAAACAAAGTGCATACTGTACAAATCGCTGGTAGTCTCCATTCTCCTGTATGGATGTGAAACATGGACATTGTTGGAAGATACAGAGAGGAGGATTCAAATATTGGATAACACATTATAAAACTACTTAACATCTTCTATTTGGAACACAGAACCAATGAGTTTTGCGGAAAAGGATGAAAGTTTCGTGGGCCAACTGAAACCTCTTCTCGACACTGTGAAACGGAGAAAAATGGCGATGTATGGACACATTATAAGGCACTACAGCCTGTGCAAGACCAACGTAAAACCTGTTTGGACAATGTCAAACAATGGACAGGTATGACTATACCAGAATTCTTGATGTCTGCCGTTGACAGACTGTTGTGGAAGAGCATTCGTGTGGCTTCTGCATTCGGATCTCCCTACGATTGCAAAATCATGTCATGGTGATAATTACGATAGTTTAGAAAAGAATACCAGGAATACATTTGACTCACGACATAAACCCCCTTTACAAATATACGTCACTGGAACCTGATCTACAAACTGCTTTCTTACAAAGTATAAATATTATATTCGTACGAACCTACCGTAAAAAAATTGTTGGCATTAAATAACCCATTGAGATTGAAATACCGTAAAATAAAATAAACCACACCAAACCAATCACATATGAAAAGTATAATAAAGATTTGGGATTACGTAGATTAAGATACACAACATTTCGTGGAACAGTGTGCTTTGTCGCCTTGAGAATCAACATTTAGTCCTGTGGTGTTGATGCTGACCATAATCACTTGGGTATAAATTGAAAAGGATGAATGTATTGCGCTGATCATTCACAAAAATAATTCCTGCTGAAAAATAAGCACTTGTATCTTGATTAAAATAAAGCATTAAGCACTGAACAGCTTTGCTGTTTAGTTTATGTAACTGTCTCAGACACCAGCAAGCCAGTATATTTTCACGTAAAATATATTTGTTAACACAAGTAGTTACAATTGCGTTACTTTTTAGAAATTTTCCAGGAATGAACATGAAAAAAAACGCCGAATGTCGCCTAGTTTGATATCACAATGTGTTAGATTTTAAAAGAGCTTGAATCTTCAGAGAATAATTAAGAAAAAGAGATATTTTCTTAAAAAATATTAATTTATTTTACTTTCTTTAATATGAACCGTTTGATATCGCGCAGATCTAAGAAAATCGTTTTTTTATCTTTTTAATAATAATGTAATAGTAATACAATGAAACAAAATAGCTTGTGGCAGAAATGAATTCTTTGTGCTGATAAAATTGTTAGTTGCTAGTATGACATAACGATCAAACTGGTTAAAAGCAACTATCTCGAACCAGAACTTACTTTCACTAATTATAACATTGTTTTAAGCTATTAGGTCATCCCATAAGTTCTGTCCGAATTATAACTTTTTGTTAAAATGAACGAAATGTAAAGAGAATTTTATATCTAATGGAGCGGAACATTATTCGTATGTTTAGATGCATTTAAACTGATCAAATTTTATTTCAGAGAACAATAAAATAAAATTTTGTTTGATCAAAACCCTGCTAACTTGGAAGTACCCAAGAATCATTTGAGGCACATAATGCTTTATGAGTTCAAGAAAGGAAACTCAGCAGCCGAAGCGGCTAGAAACATTCACTCAGTCTATGGAGAGGAATGCGTGAATAAAAGAACTTGCAGAAGATGGTTTGCAAAATTAAGAGGAGGAGATTTCACCCTTGAAGATGAAAATCGAACCAGACGTCCAGTTGAGTCCAATGAAAAGCTTCTTGAAGCAGCCCTTGAAGAAAATCCTGCTTTATCAGTTGAGGAATTGGCAGTGATTCTCAGTTCAAACCATACAACTGTTCATCGTCATCTTTAAAAGTTTGGAACATTGGAAAAGTTCCTAAACTTGGAAAATGGGTGCCTCATGAATTGTCTGAAAACAAACCCAAATCCCGAGTTGATGTCTACACTTCTCTCCATTCTCGCCAACTTGTTTCACCTTTGGCTCCAAATAAAATAAGTATTCTTGTAAATATATTGAATACATTCCTACTTATTTTTAGATTATCATTGCATACTGACAATACAATATGATAGGTCATGCAGAAAGTGAAGCATTTAGTATATATCTATATTTCTGAGATGAAGTATTATGTACATTATTTACATTATTAGGACTATTGTACTCATCTTTGTCGCTGTTATAGTCCAAGTTCCTTGTACCACGGTGATGGCCAAGGTAGAACCAATGAAGAATAACTCGAACACAGGTATGGAATAACACAGATATATTACAAACAAAAATATGTACAAAAAAGTAGAAGTATTAGTAATGACTATCAGATTTGGTTAGAGTGAACTAGGTTGTCTCGACAAGTATCACTATTCCAATGTTCTTACAATGATCCTCTCTGCTACCTCTCGAGGCGCAGTATTTATAATGTCCGGAATAGTCCATTATTATTATGGGTAGGTTCCCATAACAACCTCCTTCCGAAGCTTTTGCGTAACAGGGGTTTTTAATATTTTTTTCTTTGGATCTATTTCCAAAGGTTCTGTGAACTTCCTTTTTCTGGACGATTTTCGTGGTTCTGGAATGGTTTGCACCCTTTTTATATCAAATGTCTCAAAAATCGTATCCATCACTTCTTACTGAGGTGGACCGTTAGCATCCTGTAACAATTTCTTCCTTATTTAGTTTACGTGTCTTCTATGTGAGAATTTGCGTCCCTGTACTATGTAAACCATATTACCGATTCTCTTTTCAATTCTACCTTGCTCCCAGTAAGATGTATTATTTTTATATGTTTTAAAAAAACTTTTTCTCCTGGGAGGATTTTTCTTTTCGGTACGCACGACTGTGTTATTTAATTCGTTTGACGTGGTAGCAATTTATCAAATACAGATCTGATTTTTCTAGCGAACATAACTTCTGCGGGTGTTAATGCCGATGGCGCAGCATTATTTTGTGTAATTCTGTATATCTGCAGAAATTGTTGTAATCCTTTTTCCGTAGGCACATCATATACTTTCTTAACGCTTGCACATTCGATCTGGGGTGATATTGCGGGAATTTTATATGTTTGATTTGATAATTTTCGGAAACTCTTGGAAGTCCGCTGATGTGAATTACGTTCCATTATCTGTCACTAAGCAATCCACTACACCAAACCGAGAAAATAGCTGGTGGAGGCAATTTATGCTAGTTTCAGAAGTAGGATTTTTGCATTGAAACACCTGCGACCATGTACTATAACTATCCACTATGATCAAATTGTAGAACCCATCTATTGGACCTGAATAATCTGCGTGTATTCTTGACCTCGGACGATCTGTCTCTGGCCGTGGCTTATGGATGATTGGCGGTGCTTTGCCTGCCAAGCAATAACCCTTGCATTTTTCAACCTTCTGAGTAATATCCTGGTCCATGTTTTTCCAATATACATAGCTTCGCATCAGCGATTTCATTCTATTTTTCCTGGATGGCCCCTGTGGAAATCCTTTAGGATTCGCTTTTGTAGTGTTTTGGCAATTACAACTCTTTCGTTATAAAGTAACACATTATCGCATGAAGAATAGCTTCCGATATTTGCTTATTTTTTCCTGCTATTTTTGCTTTTGTTTCTTTTATGAATTCACCATTTATTGCTTCATTTTTTATCTCTTGTAGTGTAACGGGGAGGTATCGAACTGTAAAACTTAATACTGTCCTGATATCTTCTTCATGTCGTAGGGATGCGATTACAGAATCTGCTAGTGGCTCTGTTTTCGCTGGTATAAATCTCGACAGACCATCCGCATGCCCGATTCTTTTTCGTTGGTAGATACGCCAATCTGAAATTGTAGTTCAGAAGAAATGTACCCCATCTTAGTTACCTATTTGCAGTGTAAACCGGGTAGACGTTTTTTCGAACAAAATATTGTTAGTAACGGCTTGTGATCCGTCTGTAGAGTAAAAAATCTACCATAGATATATCTATGAAATCTTGTGACTGCGAAAATAATTCCCAGAGCTTCTATCGCTATTTGTTGGTAATTTTTATCTGCTGGTAGTAGATTTTGAGAAGTATGCGCGATGGGTTTTATTGTCCTATCCGGCATTTTATTCAGTATACACGCCCCAACTCCATAGCCGCTCGCGTCACTTGCTACAATATTATTTCTAATTTAGGATCGTAGTGTGTCAAAAATAAATCCGAAGTTAACGTCTTAATTATTTTGTCAAGCGTTTTCTGGCATTCATCTGTCAATCCCCAAATTTTCTCTTACTTCAGAATTTCATTCAAATGTTCGCGAAGTTTATGCATGTGAGGAATGAATTACTAAGCCTAAGAAAAACTTTGTAAACTGTTATATTCTTAGGAACTGGCATTTTTTTTATTCTCGTTGCCCTTTCAGAGTCTGGTCGTCTTCCTTCTTCATCGAGGATATGGCCCAGATATTTAATTTCCTTCATGAAAAATCGCATTTGTTTCTTTTACCTTGAACCCATAGCTTTGTATTCTCTTGAACACCTCTTGTACGTGTTCCCAGGCTTGTTCAACTGTTTCGCTATTTATCAATACGTCATCCAGGTATGCACTAGTGTACTCTAGTCCGGCGAGCATAGTATCCATTGTCTGTTCTAATATAGCCGGCGCGACCTTAATCCCAAAAGGTATTCTTTGGTATTTGTATAATGCTTTGTGTGTGTTTATTCACAGAAATTTTGAATTTTCCACATCGACTGGAATTTGCAGGTACGCTTCACTTAAATATATTTTTGAGAAAAATTTTCCGCCATTTAATTTAGTGAATACTTCTTCTGGACTGGGTAGATGATAGTGGTAATCTTTTATCGCTGCGTTTAAACCCGTTGAGAAATCAGCGCATACTATAATCTCTCCTGATTTCTTTTTGACGTAAACCGTCGGTGCAGCGCATTTACTGTATTCTACTTTTGTCAATATGCTAGAGTTTTCGAGTCTAGCCAATTCTTGATCTATTTTTTCTATTGACGCAAACGGCACGCTCCTTTTTTTCTTGAAGATAGGTTGAAGGAATTCTTTTATTTCGATATTTGCTGCCATGTTTTTAAATCTTCCGAGACCTGCTGAAAATACTTCGGGGAAACTCGTTTTTAGTTTCTCTTTCAATTTATCTGCCTCGGTTGATAAACTTTTTATATTTTGGCAGTACGTACTTATTGGTAAATCCCAAAATTCGGATTTTTGCTTCCAGTCCGTTCAGAATGAGTTTTCTGTATTCCTTAATACATACATTTTTAATTTTTTCGTCATTCCATTAAATGTTACATTTGTAATCACTTCACCGTCAAATTTTATTTTTCTCCCCGTTACCGATCTAGCAATTTTATCGGTTCTTAACGTGGCAGGTTTCTTCAGTTTTCTGCATGTTTGTACGTTAATAATAGTTAAGTCCGAGCCGGAATCCAACTGTCGTCTGACTTTTCTGTTTTGCATTTCTACTTGTACGTATTTTCTTATGTTAGTCTCATCCGCTTGGTCAGTCCTCGTGATTCTTATTCTGCTTTTGCTTTCTCTTCTAGTCCATCAATGAGAACTTTTATGTCCTATTTTTAATGATAGACAAGTTTTAAAAAGGTATGGACGGTTTTTATACCAATGTCAAGTCCCACAGCGATAGCATGGACTGGGTGGTAGTTTTTTTCTGATATTGACTTTAAAGCAGAAAAATGTGTTTTACCTGTTTTTGAGAAGGCAAAATTAGTTTGGTTTGTTTCTGAGGAGGGAAAGTTGGTTTGTCTTCGTACTTTACGTATGTGCGCGATGTAAGCTTCTTCTATATCTTTTGAGTCTTTCTTCACGCTGATGCATATCTGCCAGTCCAATTTTGCAAGGATTTTGCGTCTTATTTCCGCGTCTTTGTTTGAAACCAGGCCTTGGACGTATATTAAGCATTTGAAATTGTCCGCGCTGAGTTCCGATAACTTAAGTCATCAAGATATTTGTTTACAATGGAAGCGAAAGTTATGTAATCTTCGCTGTCCTTTTTTGTTAGGTTCCGACATTTTCATCTTTTGTGGATAGTGAGGTATTAGGGCTGAAAAGTTGTTAGCAGCTTTATGGCTTCTTTGAAAGTTAACTACATTTGTTTTCCTCGGTAGGACGTAATCTACGAATTTGGTATATTCGCATATGCCTAATTTTCTTAGTAATAGACGTACTTTTCGTGCGTCTGACCAATCTCTGCAGTCAAATTCATATAGATCTTCGTACCTTCGGAAGTAAGTTGCAAAGGTTTTGTCTTCGTCGGGTGCATACGTGAAATCTTCGATCGTTCTCCAATTAGCGTATTGTGAGAGAACTGTTTCATTCTCGAATTTTGCCCTTTATTTGTCATTGCACGTACCAATAATTCTTGTAAATCAAGATGTTTCTGTTCGGTTTTTTGCTGTTGTTCAAATTGGATTTTGATAAGTTCCACAGTGGTTGACTTAAAATCTTCCATTTTAACGTAATTATGTGTAAGTATTTTACCTTAGTGTAGTCTGATATTCTGAAACCTGTGTACGCAAAAAAAATTCCTTTTGTTGCCAGTAAAATTGATATCCATAAAGAAAACTATTTGTTTTATATGTTCGCGAAGAACTAGTTTTTTTTAGAAATCTCCACGTAGAACTGTTTTTTTTAGAGATCTCAACGCAGAACTTGTTTCTTACAGCTTACTCGTCGACCCTGTTATGTGCGACGGATAGCAATAAAAAGTATGTCCTCCGCGTAGAGATTTCGTTTTCTCGTCGCCACTTGTTATGTGCGACGGATAGAAAAAATGTATGTCATCTGCGTAGAGAGTTCGTTTTCTTTTAGGGGTTTCCTCGTCGCCACTTTTTAGGGTCCAAGTTCCTTGTGCCACGGTGATGGTCCAAGGTAGAACCAATGAAAATAATTCGAACACAGGTATGGAATAACACAGATATATTACAAACAGAAATATATACAAAGAAGTAGAAGTATTAGTAATGACTATCAGATTTGGTTAGAGTGAACTAGGTTGTTTCGACAAGTACCACTTTTCCAATGTTCTTACAATAAACCTCTCAGCTCCCTCTCGAGGCGCAGTATTTATAATGTCCGGAATAGTCCATTATTATTATGGGTAAGTTCACAACGTTTCGGCCTTTGTACGCTCAGGCCTACTTCAGGTCGTTGGAATGTCGAACTGAACCCTTTATTTCGCTCACTGTGATAGACTTTTCTAGATTCACGTGCCATGTTTAATAGATGTCAGTTATCAGTTATCTACTGTTAATTTCCCTCTGAAAGTTCCACACTTCCTTAACCGGGTATTGAACTCACACTCTTTGGCTTCTGTCACTGAATCTTTATCCACTGTGCCATGTGTCCTTCAGAGCAAAATTAACAGGAGATAACTGATAACTAACATCCACTAAATTTGGCACGTGGAACTGGAACAGTCTGCCCCAGTGAGCGAAATAAAGGGTTCAGGTCGACATTTCAACCACCTGAAGAATGCCAGAGCGTACAACGGAAACGTTGTAATAAATATGGCGACAAAGATAGGGACAATAGTCGGAATAATGTAAATATTGGATCATTTAGTCCTAAACAATCTAGCGTATTTCGTTTTTTCTTATCCAGGCGTGAAAGTGCCCTTTAATATAGTAAATAAAGGTAAAATTGTTAAACTGCTCACTATATGATAATGAGGGAAAATCGATCAGAATTATGATCTTTTTGAACTCAAAATATCTTTACACTGATAATAATAATAATAATAATAATAATAATAATAATAATAATAATAATAATGATGATGATTACTGTCCATACTTACGTATCATGTGACCTTTGAAGACATACTTTTGAAGCTAATTTGACTCCAGTAAATGGATATATACATTAGTCAATGACTTATCCATGGCCCGCAGTACATATGCTAATTTTACATATCGTGTATGATGCAACGCTCTTAAAATAAACTTCAAAATTATGTCTCTAAATTTCGAATGATATGCGAGTAAATACTATAGTTAAATTTTAACATATGCTGAGTAAAACTTCCATTAATTCAGTTTTTTCATAAATCTGATTTTGAAAACCCTGGGCAGATCGGAGTGAGAAAATATAAACTCCGTAAAAAGTATCGGTAATATTTTATGGTGTTTGGATAATTCTCGCTTTACCTTGGCAGCTTTGGACAATTTTAAGCCTCTGATATAATCAAGATTTACAATGCTTAACTTCAGAATTTATCCATTCTAACAATTTCCCATCAATAACGACGAAATATGTTTGTGAACAATATGGATGAATACCTGTTTTATATCGTTGCTTTTCTTTAGCACAGGGGCCAGATTGCCATTTCTGGAGCTTATTTATTATATTCTATTTCAAAATGTAATTTTATAGATAGATACTTGGAAAATTTGTTCATCACAATCATCAGCTTTTTGCTTACCTTTTTGATCTACGAAAACTATTTGGTTAGGTCCAAAAAATATCAGTAATAAAATATTTGCTACTAAATCAGTTTGAACGTTTTTCTTCGACGTTAATCAACTAAAGGTGATCGAAAGATTCTACGATATCCAAAAATATAATAAACTCACCCCCAATTGTTTAAAAAAATATGGTGTTTCAGGAGGTTCGACCACATAATTCTGGAGACAGCAATGTAATTATTTTCTTAATAAGCCTATTCAATGATTATTTAATTACAAGCAATCCTTTATTAGATTTGTAAAATAGTAACTTTTGAGGCAAGCGTCTTTCATTCTTCACAACGTTGACTTTCTTTTTTAAAAGCCTCCATCAAAATGAGAATGCATTATCCATATCTCTCTATTTCGCTGTCTTTGCTAATTATAGCAAAGACCAAACTAATCACCTTGTATTTCAACCGATTCTAACTAAAACCTTCCATCGCAGATCAGATTTATAATGTATTAATCGCTAGTGACAGGGAAGGATCGTTAATCTCAGCCTATTGGCATTGAATCCCAGGCCGCGGTTCGCTGATCTCCGCTAACGAAAGAGCTGAGCAGAGGAAAGTTTCAGGATTAAAGTTGAAGATGAGACATAATGATTTGAACTTTCCCGGCAATCCATGCATAAAGGCTGCATTTGCACTTAATACAAGGTTAACGAATAAATCTCACTCCGATATGCCCAGCGTTTGCATAATCCAACAGTGTTAGCTTCTGTATGAGCTCTCAGTACTAATCCATCGATTTATTGAAAGGAAAACAACTAACTGATGTGATGAAAATTGCTTGTCGAAGTATTTCAGGTTTATTAAAGATATTCTTTCTTCAAAGAAATATTCTTTCAATATTAATATAGCCATGCAAAAGAACGAGATAATATTTTTTGATATTTTCCATGAAATACAAACGTTGTCTGGTATAGTCTAATAAACAGTGCCAATTCAAAAAACTTATTGTTTTGTAATAATTGTATTAGACAGTAAATATTTGTAAGACCTTAACGACATTTTAATCATCAGCTTTTTTTAATACTAATAACGGCCGCTTTGTAGCAGAGATTTTTGCGTGGGGTCACATCAACATTTATCTCTTCATATAAAGATTTTATTTATTGTCTATCCTATCAATCGTCGGTTTCTGCTTTTACATCTTACATTCAATATGTCTTTAACTTAAATGTCTCCGGCGGTTCTCTTGAAATAAATTTAGTTTATAGAAAGTAAACCCACACTCTCCAGGACACGAAATTAATTTAAGCTGCATTTAATGTTGTTGGGATATTTTTACAAAACGCAGTATGTATTGTCTACATCATGACTATGATTTCATATATTTTACGAATCATTTGCGATATTGAATGATGAAATTTGCATAGAGTTTGACATCAGTCATTTTCTCAGTTTGCCAGCAACTCATATGCTACGTGAATATCAGCTGAGAATCTGTTATTCTCATTATTTGGATAAGCATGGTTACAAGCAGTTAATATGATCAGAATCAAAATGGCTAACAGTGAGACAGAAGAGACTACATTTTTCTGGAAATTTATGTAAAGATATTTAAGTGTAAATATTCAGATATCTGAAAGTACCATGCCGATATCAATTTGCTAGTTAATTTTAATTTCTTGAAAGTATCATTATATATATAGATCAGGATTTATATTTTATTCTTTTGCCAAACTATCAGCGACTGAAATTCGTATAACTTCAACATTTGTTTGCAAAGGATATTCCATGTGTATTCATTCGCCAATATCACATAATTTTTGAAATAGCATTACGTTGTGCTTGAGACAATAAAACATTGTCTTACTCTATTAGGATCAGAATTAAAAGAACATGAAAAGTCTTTCAAGAAAGGTTCCATTTCGTTGGTTAGATGAACAAAGACTGGAAGAAAATCTTACAATTACAATTTCCTAAAGTTTGTTACCGGAAGCAAAGAGACAAATATAAAGACAGAATGGACGTAATAGAATCGTATAATTTGGCTTCTTGCTTAATAAGAATCTGCTAATATCAATTAAATCCATAATGGCTGATGTGTCAACTGACGGGCTACGAAAAGTCATTAATTTCCTAAGGCATCTGCATGTCGAATTTCTGCCCTAGAAAAAGGTTTCTGATGTGTTACAATAAAAGTATTAGGAATTCAATTTTCCGATGAAACTGTTGACTGCGCGGTCGTGTGGTGAAGTGATTTTAGCGTACAATTCATTCGTGTCTTTCTGCGACATAAATTTATTCTTCTTCGTTAGAGTTAGAAACCAAACAATTGTACGATTAGATTGTATTTCGCCGCATTGAATTTATAATCATTACATTTTATGTCAAGAAATCGCCCATAAGATTTAACACGATAACCTGCGCTTGACATAATATTTCTTAATATTTAGTAGTTTAAATTAGATTCTAGGAAAATTGAAAGACTACCTCACGCCGAACGCAGGGCTGTTCTGTCATCAGAAGATTCAAAATATATTCCGGTAATATTGAATGCGCAATGGTAATGGTAATATTAAGCATTTCCTTATGAGGAAACATTCGGTATACATTGAACAAGTTCCTAGTACTACTCTCGGTTGAAATTTATAAAACATTTCTTAAAACTATTTTGTCAGGACAATAGATTCCTCATGTCTAGTAGTTGTTATCGACCTTTCAGATATTGATGAAGTGTTTCCTTCCTAGACTTTTGTTTCAGATAGTGTGGAAGGTCATCTTTATCTTGAGTATGTTATTATTTTATCTTCAAGTTACATGTAAATTCCATTTCAGTATTTGCTGCGTTTGAAAGTCCTGAATTGATTAGAATTTTGTTATTTGTTACAATTATTTTGTGATTGTGCAGCGCCAGATTTCACGGTTCGATTAAGTAATATCTTCGCCAAGACCCACAGGTTTTACTCCATGAATTGATTTTTAACATTTATCGAAAAATACGGTTGTATACATGTGACATTTTCGAAAAGCTTGAACTGATTGTGTGTGATATCCATAGGAAAGTTTCGATCCGAGAAAGCTTTCAGAAAAAGATTAAGGTTTTTGCTTTTTTTTATTTTGTAGAAGATTGCTGTATTTAACGATACTTTAACTAGCGCAGCCTATGTACAATTTCCTCGGATCTATTAAATTTGTCATAACTGATCAACAGAAGGATGCATTTGAAATGTTACGTATTTATGATGACTTCAAAGTATGTGTAATCGCCGTTTCCATTCCAATTCCAGATGAGATTTTATGTTTTACAAAGGTTTACAATGTAAAATACTCTTTGGAAGACATAGATGTTAATTTTTATTTTGGTCAAGCTCATTCATAATCCAAATTTTATGCCAAGTTTCAGTGGCATCGCACACTCATCATCAGGGCACTGAGCTCGGTATTAAAAAGGATATTCAAATTTGAATATCGATATATAAAAAACAAGTTAACAACTAGCATTGTCGACCTGATAACAATCCATCCACAAACACACACACGCCCGCGCACACACACACACACACACACACAAACCTACAAACACACACATATATCTATATCTATAATCCTCAAAATGTGTGTGTGTGTGTGTGTGTGTGTGTACGTATGCGTCTGTGTGATCGCATGTTGTTTATACGTTTCCACAGTTTTCATCTGATGTCGATGCATTTTTTGTGTGACATGTAATTCTTCATTGTCGGTTTTGAGTCCAAATTGTTGGTGAAAATGGCTCTCCACTGCTTCCTGTCCATTATAACTCTCAGCAACGTTTTACCATTTACTATTTATTCTTGGATATATATCTTTCATAAAAACTTTAATAAAAATAAATACTTTAAATTATTACAATAACATTATCTATATCGATAATTCTCAAAACGTGTGTGGGGGGGTGAGCGGATGCTGTTTATGCGTTTCCACATTTTTCATCCGATTTCGGTTATTTTTTATTTGTTTAATAGATAATTCTTCAGTGTCGGGTTTGAGTCCAAATTACGCATCCCCCTTCTCTTGGCCAAGCAATCAATTTCTCTCAAATGAGGTTAACTTTTCCGTTGTATGAAGTCTACTACTACTGCTTTAAGGCGTTGCTTTCATTGTCGTTAATGGCCGTTCAGAATTTAATTTTTTTCTTGTCCTGCCAGTAATATGTAAGCTTGCTTTTTTATTTATTCAACATTTATTTTTTCTAAACTTTCATAAAGTTATTCGAGTTTAGTGATTCATTGCCTAGGTAGCAAAACCGCTGCCGCCAGGTCCGCCATGCGAATAAGAGATAACGAATCCGCTTGAGAATGTTCAGTTTGCCTGTCTCAAAATGTCGCTCGGATGATGATCAGAGGACTCAACGGCTAAGGAGAAACAACTGTTCAGCTGCTGCTGTGGGAGAGGCTGAAACAAGACTGAGAACGCAAAAACAGCCCTTTTCTGGGACATCCCCCCCATTCATATTGTTAATCCCACATTTAGGGATGTGCCACACTTGCACCCAATTGTTTTTAAGAATATGGATTTTCGGATACGTTGAACACTAGGGCTCCGGATTACTGGTTATTGATAACTAGATTCAGGGTTGATAACTACTTCTTAGGAAGGATTGTATCATCGAGAAAACCCTTCCAGCGATCCCATAATTGTAAAGATTGTGTAAGAAGTACTTGTGCCATACTTTTTCGAAGATTTTGAGATATCTAGTGTCATGGTTCACAGGATGTGTTTGTCGTCAAGAGCCTCTTTGATTTCGTGAGTGATGATTCAAAATAGAAACGATGTCCAAGAGTTATGCGAAATTTATCAAGTAAAACACATAAAATCCACGCCTTATCACACAAGATCAAATGTGCAGGCGGCGAGATTCGTTGTTACACTCAAATGAGCGCTACGAAAAGCGTACTGTGTACTTACAGAGAAAGCATTAAAGCAATTTCTTCAGGTATATCGAATAACGCCAAATACTGCAACACCATCAACACTATCACCCGCAGAAGTGATGTTTGCTAGAAAGATCAGATCTGCATTTGATAAATTGCTACCAAGTAAAACAAAACAAGTAACACAGTCCTATGCATCAAAAAGAAAATTTCTTGCAGGAGAAAATTGTTTTTTTTAAGCCTATAAAAATAACACATCTTACTGGGAGAAAGGCACAATTAAGAAAAGAATTGGCAAGATGGTTTACATAGTCCAGGGAGAAAAATTATCACACAGGAGACACATAAACCAAATATGGAAAAGACTGTTACAGGACGCTAACGGTCCACCTCAAGAAGAGGTAATGGACACGATTTTCGATACGTTTGATATAAAAAGACCGCAAACAACGCGAGAACCAAGGAAATTGTCTCGAAAAAGAAAATTTACAGAACCTTTGGAAATAGATCCAAAGAAAAAAAGATATTAAAATCCCCTGCACTGCAAAAGCTTCGGAATGTGGGTGTTATGGGAACTTACCCATAATAGTAATGGACTATCCCGTACACCATAAATACTGCGCCCCAAGGGGAAGCATCAGTGTCAGTCCTTTTGGACGACTCGGCTAGACAGTCGAACTCTCTGCCTCTGAGGCAGAGGGGATCTCTCTGCCTCTGGGCAGAGAGGAACTCGGACGAGGCTCCGCCGAAGGGCAGAGCCTCGTTCGGGGAGGTTGACCAACCCGATCCCGTTTATACGGGTTCTACGGGCAATTTTTGCCCAAGCCTACGGGCTCGGAAAGCTCACATTAAACCGGCCTTGTGCCACATTTGACACGCGTGGGCGTGTTAATGAACATAATGTGAGTCAGTGACGGTGAGTGTAAATCAGTCAGTCAGGGAGTCAGGCAGTCGGCCAGTCACTGAGTGTGAGTCAGTCAGGGACAGAGTCGCGTCAGACGATTACTGTAAGACATTGGAATAGTGATTCTGGTCGAGACAACATAGTTCTCTCTAACCTAACCTGATTGTTATTACTAACACCCTCTAGTTCTTTGTATACATTCTCTTTGTAATATATCTGTGTTATTCCATACCGGTGTCCGAGTTATTCTTCATTGGTTCTACCTCGGTCCATTACCGTGGTACAAGGAACTTGGACCATAACAGTATTCAAGAAACCAAGTAATAAATCATGAGTCATATAAATCAGAGCGAAAATATAGAAATGGAGGAACAAGTCCCCAAATTAAAACCAACAATGCAGAATCCCAGAACAAATAAACTCTACAATGAAGCAATTCAATTATTTCTGGATGAAGTAAACCCGGATATCAGTCTCAACGAAGCAATATATGCATCAGCAATAGCAGCAACTACAAAATTAAACATCAAATTAAAAAAAAGTCAGCCTCAAAGACATAAAGATATACCCTGGAAAAGAAGAATAGATAAAGACTTTTAAAATCTTGAATTATCAGTACTCGATGAACCGCCAAGAAAAACAAATGTAAAGACTAGAAAAGGCATAAAATTAAAAAGAAAATACTAAATTACGAATGAAAATGAAATCTCATCAGCTAAAGACAAAATAAAGCAAACAATACAACTAAAGGACCAAAGAATGAGACGCTATGAAATATAATGTTAATACTACAGATAGAACAAGAACTTTCCAACTGAACACAACAACACATTGAAAACATCCCTGTAAACCCCAGCTTAAGACAAATACAAAATATTATCTTGATAAGTACAACCCACACACTAAGAAGAACTTTGTCCATGTAATGATCGTGATGTTGTGGAAGTAGGAAAAACAAATCCTGAAATGTATCCATAAAAAGAAACCACCACGACTTGCCTTAGGACTCCCCAATGATTTGGTAGGTAGCGTGACCATATTAGAAATCGAAATATAATGATGATGATGAGGATGATGATGATGATGATGATGATGAGGATGATAATAATAATAATAATAATAATAATAATATCACATATATTTAGCAGTCATGCAGGTGGATGTATTTGATAAGATATATGAAACAGTCATGAAGTTAATATTATTTGTAAATACACATCTCATTGAAAAAATAACATATCAAATATAAGAGACCACCCATATTACTAACAGGCTAAAAATAAATCTATACCCTTCCAGAGATATGAAATATTTCACCTTGTGATACTGCTTACTTTCTCAAGGGAGTATTATCAATGTAAAAAAAGTATAAACACAGCATATCTTACGTATGAATTAAGATTATAATATTTTACACAAAGCAAAAACGTATCTATTAACTTGCCTGAATGTAGGAATCGGGTAATGAGCTGGTGACTGATTATACTAAGCCTAAAATAATTAGAGATTACGTCCTAATTGGTATTAGTTAACTGTTATTAATATTTACTGAAATTTCAAAAAAATACCTTACACATAAATAGAACAATACATTTCTAAATTAACCCAGAATCACAAGAAAGGATATAAATAAATATACACTAGAAAGATTAAGAAAGAGGCTATGTCACAAGGTTTAAACAATTTAAAAAGAATCAGGGTTTTACACACGAAAAAAACTGATTTAAAGCGTGTCAGTTGTGATGACGGTTTTCCAGTAGGGGAACGCAGGTTCGAATCCTGCCGGAGAAATCTGTTTTTTTCTGTAATAATAACATTTATTACAGTGATGTTCACGCAATACAAGGCTCAAGAGTCACTCGAATCAGAGCGTTACATTAATACGGATAGGAGTGGAAGATACCTGACCCAAATATGAAAAAAATATCTGGAATGGAAAATTTATTCGCCTCTGCATGAACAACAATGCCATGCCGCGACATTAAGATACGGGCTCTGATATGACTAACATTTCATAAGAGACTTGGATAAAAATAGGTGCATTGAAATTGAAAAATGTTACCTCGAAGCGCGTAGTTTCTCGGGGGAGAATAGTAGGTGAATTGAATTGTGGAGTCATGTTCCGAAACAAAAAGTTAACAAAAGGAAAACTGTTAAAAATACGACGTGCAAATTGGCTACACTTGTTTAAATTATGTAATGAACCAAACAGTTCTATTTGTGAGCCCGCCAGTTGTTCAAATGTGAACAGTGATAGTTTAAAGTGAAAAAAAAAAACTTATACAAGAGTATAAAGACATGTTTACACAGGGGCTGGGTCACTTCACTAAAGTAAAGGCATCTTTACACGTAAAAGATAAAAGTGAGACTGATTTTTAAACAAAACATACCCGTTCACTATGAGGCTATTGAGACGGTGACGAAGGAATTGAAGAGACGGAAAAATATTGAAGTTATTTTATTGGTCGAGTCTTGAAGATGGGCAGCATCTATTGAAAATATAAAAAAAATGACTGGTAAATTAAGAGTGTGTGCAGATTTGCCAACAGAGATGAATAACACAATAGAAGACCATAATCATCAGTTACCAACGGCCGAAGAAGTATTTACAAAATGAAACCGGTGAGCTATAATCTCCAAAATAGATTTGTCGCATACGTACCTTTACAGTTAAGATGGAAGAAATAAGTAAAGATTTCTTTACATTAATACACGTGGAGGCTTATTTCGATCGAATAGTCTACCGTTTGGTGTACAATTCGCTTCGGCATTTTTCCAGCAAATTATACATATGATGCTGGCCGGGCTATTTCTTTTTTTAGTTGGATCGTTGGATGATATGATTCGAAGAAAACGATAAACGAACACAGAATCCATGTAGCAAGTGTTCGAAACAATAAGAGAGTTAGATTTTAAAATTGTTCAAGACAAATGCGAATTATTTTTAACACAAGTCAAAAATTTAGGCCAAAATGATAAAAATATTCGTAGACCGGATCCTGAAGATGTGAGAGCCATAAACAATATGCCAACTCCTGTTAAACATTTCTAGATTACAGTCATTATTTTGGAATCGTTATTATTATAAACTGTATATACAGAAAATGTTTGATCTGAGAGCTCCATTGAATTGATTACTAAAATAAAAATAAACAATAGAATTGTTCGGTTGGTTGCCAGAATTTATTAGAAAAAATTAAAAATTACTAACTTCTGAGCTTACGCTGGAAAATTGAAAACATTCATTTGGAAGAATGTTAGCTGGTGATGCCAGTGAATATGTTATGGGAGCTGTATAATTATATTAAAAAACGACGAAAAAACGACGAAAAAACAAAAAAACTGCTGTTACTCATGTGTCAAGGACATTGTTACCGGCGGAATTAAATTATAGTCAACTTATGATGGAAGCATTGGCAATAATTTTTGCAAAGAAATTACACAGTATGTTAAATAGTAGAAAGTTTGTACTGAATTCCAATACATTAGGGAAACTCAGCTACAACGATGGGATATCA
>OZ038489.1:104237254-104257254 GCA_964036315.1 Acanthosepion esculentum | reverse complement strand
ACTCTCTACCTCTAATCATAATCAACTTAGATTTAATATTTGTCTAGACGATTGGCTGCGTACAGTGTTATATTCTTCTTTGTCCATTTCGTTTTATTCTTTTACTTTTTCATCTTTCTCTGTTATTCTTCTTTATTTATTTTTTAAAGTTTTAAGCTGTCTTATTTTATTTCTTCACCGCTCGGTGTTGATAAATACCGCTAGGAAAATCTTGTAGGGCGAAATAGCTATTCAATTCAAATGGGGTAATTTTGTATTTCTATTCTATGCAATATATATATATATATATATATATATATATATATATATATATATATATATATATATATATATATGTATATATATATATACACACATTTTTATATATATATTTTTTATATATATATATATATTTTTATATATATATATATTTGTTTTTGTCATCCACAGACAGACTGTTTCGCTGTTTCAGAGCTCATCAGTGTGCCTAGACGTCCGGTTGCCTCTAGCTAGGATCGAAACCCGACTGAATTTGCGTCAGTCGGAACTTCTCCCACTAAGCAATCGGCGCACGGCAGGGATGAAGGTGAATTTCAGCGTGTTTATTTTTAGATTTAGATAAACACACAGTGACTGACAGTGGCTCAATTCTGCCGAAGAGAATATATATATATATATATATATATATATATATATATATATATATATATATATATATATATATATATATATATATATATATATATATATATATATATAGATGTAGTATTTGGTGGATAAATTTTTATCTAAATTACGCAAAATTTAAAATAACACTAGCATCTCATGTTTACAGAAATATTTACCAAAATTGTACAAACATATCTTGAAATAGATATTAGTAAATTTATGGAAAGTGGAAAACCTTTTCGAATGAAGCATTTCGTATTTCATTATTTTCATTAATTAATTAATTAATTAATCGTTACGTTGATATGTAAGAAGTCGAGAGCACGATGAAATTCTAAGTTTTTAATTTTTTTTTTAATATGTGCTTGGTTATATATTATATATGGCCGATTTATTTTCTCTTCATTTCTGTCAATGTTTTTATCACTTTAGTTATTAAGTATACCAATTCGTGATATTAGAACTGCCAAGAATGTCCAAGTTCTTACAGCCTTTTACATTTCTTGGTAGATTTTCTATTATGAAATTGTGAGATATTTAATAACGCCGATTAAAAAAACGTACAAAATGTAAGAAAAATCAAATCAAATAGTAACATTATATACGGAACTATAGTTTGCTCGCTCCTTGGTGAAAAATCCACTTGTATTCATGCTCCTCTAAATTTTTTCTAGGGTCATATTTTCTGAACTTTTCTATTTTTTCAATTATAGTAAATTTGGCATGGCTTTGAAAATCATGTTTTTCTCAGTGGGGAGCCGAGTTAATTCGATTACGATAATTATTAATACTGTAGTGGAAGGGCCATTCAAATTTTTACGCATTTGTGTGCATTCTAGGAGGGAAATTATGTTGTGACTTCTACAGTTAAATTTGCGGTAGACTTTGAAAGATTTATTGACTACGCTAGTGAACGAATTAGTGTGTCGGATGTGTTTACAGGACAAGCTCCTTTTGTTCTTACATGTTTGGGAAAATCCTGTTGTTGTTTTTTTTTTTGGTTTAAAACGGAATACCATATGTGAAATACTACCTATGATTTCTTTAATGTTCTTAGGTCTATGATATGCTAGAATATATATATATATATATATATATATATATATATATATATATATATATATATATATAGAGAGAGAGAGAGAGAGAGAGAGAGAGAGAGATTTATATATACATGTATTTATATATATGGAGAAATGGGTAACTGATTGAAAAATAAGTATATAGTGGCATATATATTCACTTAGAAAATTGTTCAGTGAATATAAGAAGACACTATGCATTTACGTATATGTTATCGTAACGATGCCGATTTACTGTTTAACGCAAATTTACTGTTTAACGTAAATTGCGCGTTTTTTTATCCTGTTATCGAAAGCAATTTTGAACACATGCTTCCCCTCTGGAAAACAAGAGAACTTTAAAGATCTTGCGTATTATTTTTATTTAATTCTTTCACTTTTATTATTTCGTCAATTTTTACGTTTGTTGCATTCTTCTCGGAAGGAGTGAAATGAACAATGTAAGACGATTCCCCTCTCAAATGACCCTCTCGAAAGAAAACCAATAAAAACCCGATTCAATTTAGTTTATTTAGCGAAACGAAAGATCCGTAATGATATAGTTCGAAGCGAGAACTGCAAAGAGAAAGGACAGAATATAAATCTGTGCGCATCTGAGTTTGTGGTATCAATATGACATCAACAATGAAAAAATATTCACACACCAAAATTTGCTCTTACTTGCGATATCAAGCACACATTTGGGAAATCGTATGACAAAATGGAAGATGTTTACTTATGCATTTCGTCCGTTAGGCGTTCTGGGGATTTTAGAATTTTTGCTTTTATCAAGCCGAATTCGTTTGGTGTCTTTTTTCTTTTACTTTCCATCACTTTTGTCAGTAGGTATACCACACTGTGATAATAGAAGATCTGCTAGCAATAGTGAAATGCTGTAAGAGCAAGGGCGACAATTTGCTGTAGATAACCTTGTGATCAAGGCACTCAATAGACATTTGCGTCGAAGTGAATTATTTATCATTTGATTAGAGTAGCATGTTTCATGTCACAATTGCACCCAGTCTCGTAACAGTGATCAACGAACGCATTTGACATAATGTATTGTAAAATGTCCCTTTTCCGTGCATATAAACTTTAATTTAGTTTCTTCGAGATTTCTCCTATATTTTCTCTGTGACAATTATTAGAGGCGGTTAAACCTTCTTCAGGTTTATTGTCATTGATTTGTAAATTAATGACTAAAAGATTTATTGTTTTATATATATATATATATATATATATATATATATATATATATATATATATATATATATATATATATATATCGTACAATTGGAATTAAAATACCATTAGTTAATGATAATTTTCAAACTGTTTATGTTGTCAGTATGTAGAAGGTAACTGGTTAGTTGGGGAAAGAAAGAGAGAGAGAGAGACCGTCAGAAGGGACAAAGTGGAGGAAATTATAGAATTTGGTATAGTTACAGGAAGTAATGTGGGGTATTATATTATGGTGGTAGGAATAGATGGTGAGAGAGAAATGGAACCCGATGAGCTGACCTGTATCTTAATGGTCACACGGCTAAAGTTTGATTCCGCAGAAATTAATGCAAAAAATGAAAAAAACCTAGTTTCGATAAAATATTAAGAGATAATCATAATGAGAGGAAAGAGAGATAATTAAGAATTATTGGTGTATTAAATTTATCGATATAGCAAAGCCTAAAAATTAAGGGAATTATTCTAAATATTTTGAGAGAATTTTGCTCTATTTAATGAAAATAAACACTGAAATTTCTTTGTGAGTCAGTTTTATCATTTAATATTTAAAATACGGTGGGGTAATGAATAACGGCTTGGATTGAGGAATCGGAGAGCCGAGTTCGAATTCCAGTCGAATTCATTACATTCACTTACATGCTATTGCACTTGGGAAAGTAGGACAGACCGGGTTCTATAGCCTTGGATGGCATCTGGTCTACTGTAGAAAGAAATGGCAACCTACTGCGAGAATATATCTGTCTCGTTAGTCATGTATCGAAAGATACATGATCACCTAAGCGTGTACCACACATTGCACTTAACTGACTGATATAGTGTTAATATTACTCGCTTGGATTATACCAACGGATTGCTACATGTATATATAAATATGTGTGTGTGTGTGTGCCTGAGTAAGAAATTTTAAGTGTAAGCTCCAGGTCAACGAATTGAAACAAATGAAAAAAGTAACAAACAATATAATTTGTGGATGTTTCTTCAGAAGAAACGCTAAGTCTGCAAGAATAAATGGTTTACCGACAAAAGCTCACCCAGATTTGATGAGGGGTACATGAGCTCTTTATACTTTGAAAAGATTGAAGCGTTTAATAAAACGATTTTAAGTAAATATGTACCCGGAGGGTGAGTAAATAAATCATTTGGTCCATATCCAACAAAGTAATATCTTGTTTGTTTCATACCGCACGAATTTTTAGCATCGTTTAGAAAGGAAAATTATATTGAGAAATTTATATCCAGTCGGTGTCAGTCGGTGTCAGATCAGGTTTTTTTTTTCTAAATCACTGGTCACTAGTTACTAATGTCAAATTCCTTTCACGAACTCGTTTTTTTCGAGAAGACTTTCAATATCATATCCGTTGTTACAGAATTGCTATCATTCGTTGCAGTCAGTAACTTCATTAATTATAAATCCTTCTTGTGAATAACTGTGCATAAGTAAAAATGTAATTTCTGTCTAGATGTCTGAGACGAGGTATATATATAAGCTTTGAGAAACGAATTAATTATCCATATATATATATATATATATATATATATATATATATATATATATATATATATGAAGAAATATAGTCTTAAAGTGTGCTATATTTATGGGATAATGTGCTCAATATCAGAGACAGAGCGAGTATAAATATAAAAGTGGACATGGAAGTCAGCAATTAGAGGCGACAGTCTGTTTCATGCATGAAACAGACTGTCGCCTCTAAGTGCTGACTTCCATGTCCACTTTTATATATATATATATATATATATATATATATATATATATATATATATATATATATATATATATATATATATATATATAACAGAGGATGTATGTGTATTTCTCTCTGACTGTCGGGCGCTGTGATACCGTTTCACTCGAGATTCATCCAACCAGTTTTGACCAAACCAAGTTACATTGAACAATGCAATAGTTATGTTCTTACCGTAAAAATTGATAATTTTGGAAAAAAAACCCCCAAAAAAAACAATATCGATGAAGCTGGTCCCAAATTGATAAATTCAAAATGTTTCATCCAATTCTGTTCAAACTCGGTTTGTAGGTTGCTTACATCATGTCAATCTCAACAATGACTCATTTTCATTCCAATTCCACTAAGTTAAGCGAAAAACTGCGAAATGCGAAAAATCTATTTCAACACAAATGTATTTCAACACAATATTTAAACTAAAAACTCCCTCAATTTTCAAGAAATCTAATATAAACTTCATTCAATTGTAGATAACAATAAGTTGATTGTTTAACATTCATTTAACTTCATAACTGAGTCCACCCATATAATGAAAAACCCGTATAAAAAGAGAACAATTGTGATCTTAATTGTTTTCTTTCTTTTTCGTAGATGTTCAACCAATTTTCACCAAAATTTACAATTGCTTTATAAATGTATTCTCTTTTACATCCTAAGTAGTATACTGACAAATTGAATTTTAAAAACTCCAACATAATTGTGGTCTGAAGTGGGTCGTCATGTTGCCTGATTTACCTTTTCATGCCCTCAGCTGATTTCGATTGAATAAATACAGAATTCTTCTGTTATATTAGTAACTGCATTAATCCAAAATGTTTTTTAATGAAAGTAAATAGAATAAATTGAAGATAGACTGTTACATCTAAACATGCTCCATTCTAATTGAACGTTTTTTCTGATCGACCAGCTGCTTATGGCTGCTAGTTGTTGATATTTACATTGTTCGAGCTAGTGTTCTTATCTTCATGTCATATTTACGTTGTTTCTGCAGTTGTACTCTCCAGCCTTTTACAAGTTTTATACAAGGACACTTAGCTCAGTTTGAAGCAATCGAATGATGTGTCCCAAAGATTTGTCAGTTGAATACATGGCATCTGCAGAGATGAAGAAAAAGTTGGAGAGTTGATTTACTAAAGGGAAATAACTGTAACTGATTTACCCTACAAGTAGCATGACACGTGGAACTAGAACTATTCACACCGGTGGACGAAATAAAATTCCAACGTATAACAGCTGAAGAAAGCCAGAGCGTGCAACCATCGAAACGTCGAGAATATGATAATGAAGCTCACGAAAATACATGTTATTTTTTTAGCAGAATAACTCAAAGTGTTTTTCAGTTGTCCTTACGACAATGTAAATCCTGTTACAAATATAATAATTGTATGAGAAAATGGTTGCTATCTGCAAGCCCAACGTTTTGTTTCAGTTTTCGGGGCACCAGAACTATGGGAAATTTCGTTGTTTTTAATTCCTGGCGGTAGTAACAGTGAAAGTAATATTCCAGGAATATCGATGGCCGACCCTTAAAATATCTTTGAGATTTTTAGGAGAGCACTGACTGTCTGACGTACATTACTAACCAGATAAAAATTATCTCGACATGATTATTTCTATTCAAATTATATCCACTCGTTGCAAATTGATATTTCTTAGAGCATGTAAATAAAATCTGGTCGCTATATCACTTATTAGTTTGTAGGTGCTTGTTGAATTCATTGTAAAGAATTTTGGAAGAATATGTTGAATTATCCAAAATAGAAAATCTGAATACGATACTACTCTGGATATTCCTGCTATTGCTGTATTTGCTGCTATTCCTGTATTTGCTGCTATTCTTGCGGATGCAAATAGAAAAAAGAGGTTTTACTTATTCGGCTCAAGTAACCTATTTATATATTGTACATATATTTCTGTCTGTTTCCTGTTAGTAGATCAGTAATAAATTATCTTGAACAGTCTGCATATAAACTAAAATATTTGTAAACTCTTTCTTCCATGTACTCCGGTTCAGGCAGTTCATGTTCTTAATTGGAAATATGGAAACATAGCCTCGATCCGCAAATAACAGTGATGAGTACTTCGAAACATTCATCAATAATATATTTTCCATTTAAGTTAATCATTTATTTTTTGCTATATCAAATTATTTTCCTTGATTCATATTGGATGTGCTCTAAATATTAAATCGGAGATCCGCCTTCGAATTCCAGTCGGGTTCGTTACATCCACATAGGGGAAAGTTACCTTGGAAAAGGTATTAATCCACTTCCTTCCAACCCAAATATGTGCTAAATTGTAGGACTTGTATGTGAAAAATCATTGTTGTTCTGGAAAAAAATAATGCAGTTTTCACTCGCAAAAATAAACATAAATATCTTCTTAATACAAAATACTTTTGGCTATAAATAAAGTACAAATGATTGATAGGCCGAAAAGAAACAAATCAATTAGTTTTGGTTGTTTTCACAGGTCGTTTCTGCTAATTCACTCTAAATAATGTAAAATTGCTTATCGCAAATATTATTCATCCCAAGAAATTATCAGTTTTAAATCAAATTTTTTTTAGCTTGTTTTGCAACTCGGAACTTCAGAATTAATACTTACCAACAATCGGGAGGTTTTAACATTGTGCGGATGATATGCTAAGTACTTAAGGAATATTTAGACATAAAAATATTTTTTAAAAAATAGGTTTATCTGGGTCAATGTGAATGTAGACCTGAAACATAGAAATAGCGCATCCGAGTTTCCCACATTTGGGGAGATCACAAAGGGCAACCCAACTGGAGTACAATGGAAGGGCCCCATTAAAGTAGAATTTAGTGTGAATTTTATTAAGTATAATTTCTTTCTATTTTGGCGTGAATTGATATTTTGACACATGGTACAGTGGATAAAGGCTTTGGTTAGATCCAGTGACAGACCCAAAGAGTGTGAGTTCAATACCCGGTTCAGGCAGTGGATAACTTTCAGAGGGAAAATTACCAGGAGATAACTGATAACAGACATCCATCAAACATGGCTCGTGGAAATAGAACAGTTTACCCCAGTGATCGAAATAAAGAGTTCGGTTCGAAATTCCAACCACCTGAAGAAGGCCGAAGCGTACAACGGCCGAAACGTTGTGACAAATATGGCGACAAAGATGAGGACAATAGTCCGACTAATGTAAATACTGTAATATTTTGACCTGAATTAGCAGAAAAGATACGATATAACTTTTTATCATATTTTATTGAAACTGAACTAGATTGTCAAACCGATTCTAATTGTTTAATAACGCAAAGTAATGCATTATGTGAAACATTTGCTGTTCAAATAAAAGAACGGTGATACAACCAACCGATTGGTTGTTAGCAGTTATCCTTACTTTGGTTTCATGTCATATTGTGTATCCTAGTGTAGGCAGATTCTAAAATTTAATTGTCCCTTTACAATATAATATTTTTACACTGAGTTGAAAGCGTTTAAATACTTTGGAAACAACTGTGCAAATGTTTGGAATAATTTTCTATCTTTAATAATTCTTATTTTCCACAGTGTCATATCCTTGATAAAAATATAATATAGATATTGAATGGATGGATGAATCAGGTCTCGCTGTCGAACATAATGTTGATTCAATAAAACCATCCTGTCAGTTATATATTTTCCAATTGGTGGTTTTCTAATAATTCCCCATCATTGCTGTCCATGAAATAGACATTCTCCTCTCTTTCCAAAATCAATTGCTTCTCGTATAACTGAAAGTCACTTTCCAAGCGTCTTATTTTCTAAAATTCGTCATATCTGTTTAGTTGATCGTGCTTTCAAATGCCGTGGAAATATAATGATGAACAGTTACTCTTTCTTCATTATTTCCTCTGTTTGAACATTAACACTTTTTTCGCAATTGAAAGTAGACTTGTGGATACATATTTCTCAATTGACTCAAGAGGAAATTTCGATATTGATATAAAATTGAAATACACCCTTGTAAAAATTATTTGAAACAAAACGAATAATTCCATTATTATACACTTTTCCGTATTTTCCACTGAAACATGACCCAATGAACATATTAGTACTTCCTATGTCCATTCCACAATGTCGTTCCTTGCAGATTGGCCACAGATTCTCGTTTGGATTTAAATCAGAAGAATTTCCGGACCAATCTATAGTACTTTGATTTGCTCATTGGTAAGGCCTGTTAGTGTGTTTGTGCAGTGTTACAATTTTCATACGCTCCCTTGGAGAAACCTCTATTGCAGACAATGGCTATAGGACAACTAACCGACAGTCGAGTCAATAGTGTCTGGGCGTGATAAAAATTTGATGCAATCACGGATCGCGCAATACTTTCTAGGCCAAGCAAGCTTCATCATACACCCCGAAAATAGATTCATATCACTGCCCATCGCTAGAAATCACCTAAATTGAGTGAAAAAATAGAAATCAATTACACCCTGTCACTACATTGGGTCTAAAACTAACCGTCCGATGAAAGAAAGGAAACTAAAGTGGTTGATTTAATTAATTTTCACAATGGGTGTATTTATTGGGAACATATCAATTATATGGTTTACCACATGTATATAAATATATGTTTCTTAAACAGTGGATGACCACTGCTTCGGTTTTGTCTTCTTAACAAAGCAATCTCAAGTCAAAATTGATAAAAAAAAACATTCGCCTTGCGAAAATGAGTTGCGTTTGTTTTAACCTGGCGGTTGTGATATTTTATTGGTCCGTCTCTTTATGCTAATGTATTCAGTCTTATTTCCTACCCCACTTTGTCATCGAGATTGCCCACAGGAATGGATAATGCCCATGTCATTGTGTCTAGATACGTTTCAAATATGTAAAATTCCATGTTTTCAAAGAGAAACATGAAAATATAGTCCATCTATCATTACGTCTGAAAATAATTGCTATTCTTTAGCGCTTACTATGTCATAATGTTTTCGATTTTCGCATTTGTCTCTCAACAGGAGGAGTAATTATCGTTCTGTGTCTTGTTAAGCTTCGTTCTCTATCAACCCTCGTAGCCTATAATGTGCAACTTCACGAACATTTTTAATTGTAATGGTCCACTCTGAGCATATAGTAATTTGAGTGATGTATCAACTGTTAATCTTCTATCTGATATCTGTGCCTGTTCTCGAGTCAGCTTTATTAAGCTTCGTGGGAATCCATATTACAGGTTTTATGATAGATATGTAAATCAACAGGATAGCTGAACGGATCCTTACTGTGTGTATCTAATAATTCTGATCTTTTTGAATCAAAAGAAAGTTTGAATGGTAAGAACACATTTTGAAACTCGATAAATCGGATCATTATACATCAATACAAACATACCCACCAAAGAGAATCCTCCCTGCCTCCTATCCGAAATGTCTGAGGCCCAACTCCAAAAGATCTCCTCCCTAAGCCTTCTCGGTCTCACATTGACCACTGAACTGAGGCGGAAAAATACACTGAATCAATAGCTCCATCTATCGCAAGGTAGTATGGTTCTCTGTGCCAGAAAGTCATTTACGCCTGAGTCCATACTTCAAATCTATATATCCACCATTCGTCGATATATGCCATATATGGTGGGTGTCAACGCTGTGCGTCCTAACATGGCATTTAGTCTACAGTCACTTTCTCACAGAGGTGGCCCGGCTTCTCTCTCTTTCTTTTTCATGTATTTTCACGGAAAATTCCCCGACGAGCTATTTCCGCTGGTTCCCAGATTTCATGAATTTAACTGTTCTACTGGGTTGGCATCACAGTCCTGCCCTTTCACTGTTAAATCGCTTAAATGTAGCCGTCTCTTCTACTCCAACAGATTCTTATCTCGCACTTCCCGTCTGTGGAACTCCCTTTCTATTACTTACATCGCTGGTAGCTATAATCTTCAAATATTCAAATGTAATGTCAAACGACATCTTTTGATAACTTGGTCTAATTCCCCGTTCTTCTCCTTATCCTTTCTTCAAACACGCCTCTTTACATTTGCTCGCATTTTCTGTAACCCCTTGTGTGCTAGTCGTACTCCCGCCTTGGTTGGGGTGAAATGCTTAAAAATAGCAAAAACAAAAAACATATGGCGATGGTTCTCTATGATTAGACAATAGTATATTGCATTTGTACGAAATAATATATTAGTCATCATTCGTTTTGCACAAAGATAAAATGTTTTTTCGATTTCAATATACGTAACCAATATTCGTAAGCCCACATGAATTAAGTAGAATATTGCTTTCCTAAACTTTGTTTTTACTTAACTTTACATTTTACCTCCAGCATCACGTCAAATCTTTAATTCAGTTTCATGGAAGGATACAAGATTTCGCCTAGTAGAAATTCTTCACGTCGACCTACGTGATACTCTGTATTTTTCATATGTGGTTGATTCTGTCAGATATTCTTAATCTTTAACCCTTGTGCCATTCTGTAGTCTCTCTGTTTTTATTCATTCTGTCGCCTATTAGAAGGCATTAATCTTTAACTTCGAGCACATGCGTGTCTCCTCATCTGACACATTCTCTACATTTCAGTTATACTTAACCTTCGGACTTCAAACTTTGCTTGGTTTGTTAGTATTTCTTGTTGATTACATGCATTATTTAGCGCCTGGGAAACTTACTTCTGTCATGACCTGTTTTTGTTTTAACTACAATCATAGTTGTACTGCTTAACAACAAAATTCTTCTTCTTATTATTATTATTATTTATTTCCTTTGATATCTGCCGTTTATACATTTCTTTCTGGGTCGCGACCAGGGACCTAAGGTTAGAAATGGTATCATGAAACTTTCCACTGCAAAAAATAAAAAAATAAAAACATAATTGTTACATAGATAAAGCCTTTCGTAAAGTGTGGGCTGTACTTTTCAGAATAATTTTTTGTATCTCTTTGAGGCATGGGCTTCCAGGGATGCCTTCAATTTGTCTACTGGAATATTTTCCAACCAATCCTAAGGCTCCAACTACAACAGGGATTGTTGATGTTCCCATGTGCCACATATTATTATTATTATTATTATTTTATTATTATTATTATTATTATTATTATTATTATTATTATTATTATTATTATCATCATCATCATCATCATTATCTTCTTTTTCTTCATTGTTTTCTTTTACTCTTATATTCCATAATAATAATGAAATAGCACTAAATCCCGCAGGGTTTTGATAACAAAAATTCAATATGCTTAACATATCATAATGTGAAATATAAGAAAAATTCATAGCCGCAAATAGAAAACTAAACAAAATAAAACTGATGATGGCACTTAACTGGAACACAATATAAATATTAACTTAAATACGAGTGACAATTGTAAAGACTCGTTTACGTTTCTGTAATTAAAAATCGACATAATCAAAAAGGTTAAAATCTAACTCACGAAACTTACTGCTGACAAAATACGATTAATTCAAAATAAACAATTACATATTCCATATATGTCACCGCGAAGCTTTAGATTCATTTTAAAGATAAAAAAATATAATTTATATTTCTAAATATTAAATATTTAAATAAAAATGAATGAAATATCATATGAGTTTGTGAAATGATGAGAGCAAGCATATGAATCGCATCTGAATTCAAATTAAGTAAATGTAAATAACATGTTTTCATATAATTGTGAAAAGAAATGACATTTCTTCTTCCACAAATAAGACTCTTCTTGCGTTTCTGTAAAGAAATAATTTTTTATTAGGACATGATATTATATAAAAGAAAATAACATACGAATTTAGATAAACATAAATCTGTAATGAAGCATGGAAACGAAAAACATTGTAATTGATATTTTTTCTAAAGACAGTTGAAAATCTTGCGGAGATGTTGGATTGGAAAGAGAGTATAAAGAAACATGAACCAATTCCTTACACTGACTGACTTAAATACACTTTCTTTAAGGTAACTTCTATATCAGGGACGGGAAAACTTGCTTAATCTAAGAACTGCATATGATAAAGTTCAGATGTTTGAGAGCCGGAAACCTTCAACAACATTTGCACATATATTTTTATTATATACACATTTTTTACAAAGAAATTGTATAAATATTAAGAAATGAATATATGTAATAATTGTTTAAGTATACAATTTTTATTGCTTTCAGTAATGACAATGTCACAAAATATATACGAAATGTTTTCAAAACATGACTGATGACTGTTTAACTATATTGAGCGTATTTAATATAGTAATGAATTAAGGAATTTTTCTTTTTCTATTATTTGCTACGAAAGAAGGAACACAGCCAATATATTTCCACGATTCGCATATTAAATAGCCACATGCGCCAAACAAGTCCCGATTTGGCCATCCCTGTTTTATATCACACCTTCTGTAAATCACCCACTCAGTATATCGTTTTTTCTTCGTCTTTCTCCATCTTTCTTTATCGCGTTCACTCACAAAATTCCAGTGTCCTTAAAACCTGTTGGAGTTTTTGGGTACCCTGGTTTACTAGTGAGCCAGCCAAAATGAGCTGACTCATTTTATAGTTCACCAATAGATGATTTTACCAAACAGATGGCTCAACATATTCTATCCGACGTGTATAAAACCGGCCATGTTTTTCCGGAATATTCACTGCCAGCCTTTGATATCAAAGACTGAAGAATTACAGAACAGCGGCTGGTGGTATTGGCGATATAGCCAGATTCAGTAGAGTGTCTGACTCGTGAGTGTTAATCTTTAACGTTGTTTCATTGAACAGATTACGAAAGGCGCTGGATTCTATATCCATAGACTATGGTGAACATGGTAAAAAAAACCCTCTTTTTTTAACTCAATCTTTAAATTGCACTTGTTCATTAAATCGCTTTTAACATCACTCGTAAAATAGCTCTTATTTTAAAACTTTCTGTCCTAAAGGAATCATTGTTTAAGGGATTCCGGCACTCAGTAAAGCACACGCTCTGTAAAATTCGCTCGCTTAAGTCCTTCTTACTCGCACTCCGTCAATCACTGTATCAACCTTGCTTTATGTTATTCACTCGCTCACTAAACAAACATTACTTTCTCGCATTCACTCAAACTTTCCTTTTTTTTATTTCACTAATCACGAGAGATGTATCGACTTGAAGACGCACCAAGTTTGCAAATATCTATTATTATTCGTCATCAAACAGACACCTGTCTTATGCAAACATAGGAAAATGATTCTAAACTCTTCAAAGTTTTAACGCACAAGGATCGAATTTTTATTGATAGTTTTCTTAATGTCGTCATTCAGTGTCTATACTATGTTTATTCGGCCAATAACTATTTATGTTATTCTTCCATTTCGCATTCGTCATACTGAGATTTTTTCATAATATTTACTGTCTGTTTCCGAATCGTTTAAATGCCTAACGCCGATATTACTCACACTATTTACATTATTCGGAATATTGTCCTCATTTTCGTCGGCATATTTATTACAACGTTTCGGCCTTTCAGTATCTGTCTATATTTCTGAGATGAGGTATTATGTACATTATTTACATTATTCGGAATATTGTCCTCATCTTCGTCGCCATATTTATTACAACGTTTCGGCCTTTCAGTATCTGTCTATATTTCTGAGATGAGGTATTATGTACATTATTTACATTATTAGGAATATTGTCCTCATTTTCGTCGCCATATTTATTACAACGTTTCGGCATTTCAGTATCTGTCTATATTTCTGAGATGAGGTATTATGTACATTATTAATGTTGTGGTGGGATCCACCTAATCTGCATAGGTGACTATCAACTATATAAATAATGGTTAATACCGGAAGACGAGAGGGGTGGAATCACGAGATCCAACTAGAGACTCTGATCGACTGCGACTAGTCAACACATTCTCCAGGAACGTCTTCCCAGATATATACAGAAATACTATATGTACTTATTGTGTACACTTTCTTGTTATAATACATTCTTTGTTCCAAGTACATTTTGTGTTGCATTATTATTCCATGCAATAGGCGAGATTCAACATTGAGTCAAGACTCAACAATTAACATTATTCGGAATATTGTCCTCATCTTTATTGCCATATTTATCACAACGTTTCGGCCTTTGTACGCAATGGCCTTCTTCAGGTGGTTGGAATGTTGAACTGAACCCTTTATTACGCTCACTGGGGTAGACTTTTCTAGTTTCCCGTGCCATGTTTAATGGATGTCAGTTATCATTTATCTTCTGTTAATTCCGCTCTATAAGTTCTCCATTGCCTTAAACGGGTATTGAACTCACACATTTTGGGTCCTATCACAGGATATAACCAGCGCCTTTATCCATTGTGCCATGTGTCCACACTGTTTGTGTCCTGTCACTGAATATAACCAACACCATTATCCACTGTGACATGTGTCCACACTCTTTGGATACTGTCACTGGATTTAATCAAGGCGATTAAGCAATATTGATATTCTGTCTGTGAATAACTAACTCCGATATTAGTATCATGTAGTTCTGTGATTTATGTTTCGTGGAGACAACATACACAGGTTATAACTATAACATCTCGAGAAAATAATTACCCATTTTATTTCTTACAACGTTGCATTAAATATCCCGTCTATAAAAACTTTCTATGGATTTGGAGGCATCTACAAAAATATAAGAAGACGACATCTTTTAACTCCAAAGTAATTCAGTTGAAATAATTAAATGCAACAAACACGGGTCACAGTTTTACGTCGGGAAACGTTGAAGACAGAGAGGCTCTTAGCTTTAAATAATCATTTTTTGATACCCCGCGTCGGAAAACGGTTAGGAAGAAACACCCCTCAACACGGGAAGGAGAAATAATAGATACTTCACTTGAGAAACCTGATTTCCTAAAAAAGATTGTTTTAAGAGAATTTTTTTCATAAGATGCAACTGGCTGCTCGGTCAATGAATGTCATGGCAAAACGGTTATATTATCATTAATATAGCCTGGATATTATGACTCAGTTTAGCATCGTTTTTCATTATTTACTAGAGTATCTGCGTCGTAAAATTGACGGTTTTTGTAAGAAAGTTGTAATACTGTGAGGCAATAACGGAAAATATTGAAAAAAATCTATTTACATTGATGAAAGCAGAGACTCTGTTTTCATATCTCGGATAACGTCAATGTATAGATATTGCTTAATACACACACACACACACACACACACACACACACACACACACACACACACACACACACACACACACACACACACACACACACACACACATATATATATATATATAAATGACAATAGGAAAACAGTAATTGCTGGCGCGTTTCGTCCAATGCCGACTTTTTCAAAGCAAGAAACGAAATTAATTTAATTAAACAAAGAAATTTAATGTCTAATTAAATTCATTTCGTCTCTTGCTTTGAAAAAGTCGGCATTGGACGAAACGCGTCAGCAGTTACTGTTTTCTTATTGTCATTTATTTATGAATATTGTCTTCTCTAAAAGTTAACTTTGAGAAATTTTCATATATACATATATATATATATATTAAGACAATTTTATGTTTATACATTCTTTTTATAGATACAAATATTTAAGTAAATGCTCTGTTTATAATAAACAGTATTAAACAACATTTGCCGGCCTGAATGTTCGAGAAATCTTCATAGAAAATATTCTTCCTCCGAGAGGAAACGAACCTGTATCCTATACGTAACCGTCATGACGTGCCTTAACTGTTTCGGCCACAGAGGAGCGTTCGGTTAGCAAGGTCGACTTTACTGTCTTTAAACTTCAATCTTCCATGAATCTCTCATGTATACCCATATCTGCTCATGTCGTGTCCATTTTTAAACTATATATATATATAGCTATGTGTGTGCATTTGCTGATTCATGTGCAAGCTAGCGGGTATTGTCACGCGCACACGATACACCAAAATGAAAATAGATTTGACAGTCTCAGGGTTGATGTGTGGTTATGCGAGGTTTTATCTTCAACCTATCTGTAATCACCATCACTAAGAGTAAACCTAATGATTACATTACTTTTTAGGTAGAAATCATCTTTTGCCAACGATCGAAAAAATGGGATCAACGCTTGTTATAAATACTGAAAATGAACAATAAAATATTGGATGAACATAAGTAAATTATATGCCTTGGAAACTCGTATAGCAAAAATATAAAGAATAAATTTTAATATATACCCTAAAACAAATCCACATTATGACCAAATACATTTTCGGTTTCTATTTTTTTTTTTTAAATATTTTAAAATATACATTTTTCTGAAAGCTTCGCAAAATAATATTTACTCTAAAAAACTTACTGCTATGAGAACAGATTGAGTAAACGGTTTATTTTGTTTCGACTATTGTTTTTGTCGGAATAAAATTAATTATTCTATTTGCATAGTTTATTAAAATTAGTGAGTGAAGTGACCACTCATAAATTTAATACTTCAAGTTTATTTCCCCATTTAACTCTAGAGTGCGACAGGAAATATATAAATATATCAGAAAATAATTACACAGCAATACTGATTATATTGCAGTATTTCATGGTCATCTATTTTATCATATTCGGATAATGTTTTACCTAAATGCCTGTATGAGAATCATGGAATATTTTTACTGTGTTCAGTATCAAAACTGGACATAACCTTATCTGTCGTATTTATGTCTTTAATCTTTCAGCTTGGCCAACAGAACAATTAATATTTGAATGTTTACTTATTCCTAGAAGTGGTGTTGACTTTTTGTGCATACTGCGTTATTTTTGGCGGTATTCAATACATTTTATCGTGTGTTGGCCATATTATTAAGTAAGCTTTTAAATGTTTCATTGGATTTGTTAGTTTCAGAAAATATTTGATATCCATAGATATTGGTATCATAGAGTAAATGTCGTTTTGCCGAGTAAGTATTTATAATACAATGCAAAGGTTTTAAATATTGTAATAAATTCAAATTAAATTTAAAAATTTTAATAAATTATTTTTTATAATAATATGCAAATGTTTTTAAATCTTGTAAAGTTGCTTATCGCAAATATTAATTCACTACAAGAAATTATAAATTTTAAATCAAAATTTGTTTGGTATATTTAATTAATTTTTTGGCACGCCGTTGAAATTCAAAATTTTAAATCAATATTGGTTTAACTTGCCTCGCAACGAAGCAAACCCCCAGAATGAAAAATCGCCAAAAATCAGGGACTTACTGACATTTAGTAAATCCAGATTAAATTCGAGGTGCATACAAGGATTTTTTTTTACAATTTGCGAAAAAAGAAAAATAATATATGTTTTAGACTTGTTAGAAATATCAATCCTGTGTCGCACACATTTGGGGCAATCGCAGAGGTCAGCCTAACTGGAATGCAATTGAAGGGCCTCGCTCTGGGAGAATTTGGTGTGAATTTTAGTAAATATAATTTTTTTTTTTATTTTGAAGTTAAGTAATAATTAGGGTTGAATTAACGGAAAAGACCCGACTTTAATCTAGGAAGTGCTCCATTCAGTGATATCATACTCTCATCATCCCGGATAATCTATCAGTAGTTTAATTCCATTTAGATTTGGTTTTAATTTATTTCCCTTAGTTATTTTTTTTAATTGTTAGATATGTATAAATCTACATTATCCCTTGCACTGAAAAATTCAGAACCGTGATATGCAAGAAATAACATATTTTTAATTAATAATATTCAAATGAAAATATTGCGTGTAGCTAATCGCTAATTTTTAAAACGAACCTCATGGATAATTAGACTTGACCAGATGCGATTTTATCGTAAGCTTTCACTTCATTATTCTGGAACTGTGAGAAAATTAAATACACTTAAAAATATAAATGTTTATTACATTCGTTGTGTGACCAAAATGGAACAGACTCGCTATCTTTTGTATAATACAATCTCTAAATCCTAAAGCTATCAAGTATGAAATGTCAGCGTGAAGCATAAACACGATCTTAGCTCTATTCAAAACATATCTGCTCCATTTAATTCCACTCAAATCAAATAATCTATTTTAAAAATGCTTTCTTTTTTCATGCCCGAGCCTAGATGTTATTTATGTTCTTCGTGTTAAAATTTAGAATATTTAAATATCGTCGACATGTTAATTATTTTATCCATTAATGATTTACAATAATTAAACTTGTTACATAGCATTTCCTCTTGAGCAAATTTATATAGATTAAGATAAAAATACGAAATTATTTCAGCACAGAATTTAAAAGCCAACCTATACGATAAAATTTTGAAAATGATAAATTAAAATCATTTTTATCTTTTACATTTCAGAAGGGAATAACACAAATGGAGGAATAACATATACCCAACTTTTGGGAGGAAATCTAAATCTATCTCCCAAGATTGTACAATATAAAACCAAAATCACTGAAACACCAGATACTCTGACGCATTTTAGAAATCATAAATTAAAATAAGATTAATCTTTTATATTCCAGAAGGAAAAGAAAAAAAGACGTAGGAGCTTCTTATACTTTATGTTTTCAGGTGAGCAGAAAACCTACTGTCGTTGTCGATTTCCTTCAAAACAGATGAGAAATGTTTAACGGGAGTATGAACTCTGACAAATTGTAAAACATTGGAAATAAAAATAATAAGGCGAACTGGGAAATCCTTTTTTAAGCATATCACCCTATGCGAGTGCCACTAGCACGCAACGGCTTACAGAAAGTGAGAAACGGAGTAAAGAGGATGCTTGAGGAAAGGATATAGAGAAGACGGTTATCAGAATAAAGTCATCAGAAGATGTCGATAACATTCGAAGATTATAGCTTTCAAAGAATCCAGTAAGAGGAAGGGAGTTCTACTGACGGGAAGTGCGAGATACGAAGCTGTTGGAGTAGGAGAGACTTCTACATTAAACCGTTTCGACAGAGAAAGTGTGGGACCGAGATTCCAACTTCGTTGCACGCTTCAGTTCATGCAAATTGGAAAGAATCTCGTCAGAGAGATAGCCATGGAAATATTTGTATAAAAGACAGAGGGCAGCCACGGTACGTGTGTGAGAGAGTGGCTGCAGACGAAATACCAAAGTAGGACCTATCATATTGCATATCCCGCCTCTGGATTTTGTTGAGTGCCTTGAGATGTTCAGAGGGCACACCTGACCATATATGGCAGCAGTATTCAATACAAAGACGAATGTTTGATTTGCAGATTTGACGGATGGACTCAGGCGAGAAAACCTTCTGAGGCGATACAGACGACCAACGTTCCTAGAACTGGTTTGATTCTTATTCAAAAACATTTTAATATTGAAAACATAAACTATATTTCTTCAGTAAATGGAAATAAACAAAAAGAAATTAAAGAAACAAAT
>OZ038489.1:104219754-104232254 GCA_964036315.1 Acanthosepion esculentum | reverse complement strand
TATAAACGAGTGAGAACAAAATAAAAGAAATGAAGATACAAGATAAAGAATGCCATTGAATTTAATCTTTGAATATCCAAATGACTGGAAAGCAAGGAGCTTGGAGAGTGTTCCACAGGTGCGCAAGTGCGAGACAAGAAACAATTAGCACAGAAATTACGGACACATCTAGCTATTTCAATAGTAAGATAGTGAAACTTTGCGGCCATTATAGGAGTACGCTTACATTCATAAAGTCTAGATCCCCAAAAAGAATGTGCACAGAAATAATTTCCATTAAATTATTTATATTAGCAATTTTTCAAGCGTGGATTAGATGCGGCACAAGGCCGAAAGTATGGGGCACCCAGTGAGGATAGCACCCACTACTCATTCGTAATCGTGCTAATGAGACAAGCTTACTATCCATTACACTGCCTCTGGGTGCCCTAAATTAATTATAATAAAGGCAAATGCGATTTACGTTACTGCGGTAGAATTGTGACTGAAACCGATATGCCAGGTTAGGATAAATAACATTGCTCTTCGTTCTTTGTATTTTATTAAGAATCTCTAAACACATAGCAGAAGCAGGATGCAGAATGCTGAAGGTAAATTGAAGAATGCATGGACGAATAATAAACTTATAAATATATAAGTTACATTATAGTAAGTAAGTTGCCTACAACGACAGAGTGAAATAAAGTTCCAACAGCACACCTAACAGTTAGATGCTACTGTGTCACGAGGAATATTTTAAAGAAACAGAGTGAAAATATGTGCCAGGCTTTGAGTGATTTCGTCTATCTTTCCCTGCCTTCAAGGATAAATATGAAAGGAGAGATGAGGCCAGAGCATTGTTTATTTTGTCAAGAGCTGCAGAACGGAAATGAACGTGTGTTACCAGGTGATGTGTGCGGATTACATTATGGTGACGGTTCAAAGTAATTTTAATTGTGGTTTGACGTCGTTTCTTCAATATTTACAATCATTTTGTTCGTAGATTGGAAACACACTGTCGATAATTAAAGAGTTCGGATCGATGTCAGTCATATGAGTCTTGGCAAAAATAGTTTTCCTGATTCTTCTTCTTTCACCCTCCATCTGCATATATATATATATATATATATATATATATATATATATATATATATATATATATATATATATATATATATATATATATATATATATAGTGTATATATATATATAGTGTTTCTCTTATATCCGGGTTTGGTCTATTTTGTTTAGGTAAGTATGGCTCTAATTTGGGACCAGAGAAAATATCTCTTATATCCGGGTCTCTTATATCCGGGTTACACTATATATATATATATATATATATATATATATATATATATATATATATATTAAGTGTTTCACACCAACCCTGGCGTAAAGTCACTAGCACGCAAGGGATTACAGAGAGTTGGAGCTAGAACAAATAGGAGTGATAGAGGAAAGGATGAAGAGAAGGATAGCAGATAGATCAGGGCATCTGTAGACGTCAATTGACATTACATTTGAATAGTTGAAGATTATAGCTATCAGGTAAACAGGAAAAGAGTAGGGAGTTCCACAGGCGAGAGGCTCGAGACGTGAAGCTATTGCAGGAGAAGAGACGGCTACATTTAACAGTTTGGACAGTGAGCGAGAGGCCAGCCTAGAAGAACGCTTAAATTCATGAAGTCTGGGAACCAGCGAAAGCAGCTCATCGGAGCAGTTACCATGAATGTATTTGTAAAACGAAGCGGAGTTTAAATATGTTTTCAAAATAAAATCACACATTGAAGAACCGAAAATGGATTTCTGTTGGAGAATATAATTTCCTCAGGGAGCACTTTGATTATTCTTCATTTCCTTGAAAAATGTCAAGGGCATATCCCAAATCTCCTACTTTAAAATGTTTCTCTTTGTGCTTCAGTTTATTCAAAAGGCTAAAATATAATAAATATTATTAATCTTATTGGCAATATTCCTGCATTTTATTCCTCAGATTTTAATAAACGTCCTACAACACACACACAAACAAAGCCACACACACACACACACACACACACACACACATATATATATATGTTACTCCTTAACTATTAGTCTTGATGTTAAAAATATTAAATTTAAATATATTATTTTAAAAATTTAAACACTTAATTCAACACCTAATTTTAAATGAAAAATTTAAGGAAAACGTTTAAATAGGTATAAATATGAATGTGTGTGGAAATTTGTAAATGTATGTGTAGGTATTTGTATATGAATATGCATATATGCCTGTGTATATCGATACATGTGTGTGTGCTTATGTGTGTAGTTGCACATGTACATGAACGTATTTTTATAGGAGATTCTTGCTTAAATATGTTTGTGGTATATATATGAAGAAACATTTTTTTTACTATTACCTCAAATCGTACTCCATCTTGATTTGAAACCTAAAACTTCAGTAAGAAATATTACACATCTAAAAATAGCTACAAATTACATTCATAAATTAGACCCAAACTGATGTGGATGTTATCTTAACAGTCTTTCACAATATTAAAATATTACTTTTAATAAACACTTATATTTTTATTATTGTCGTTTATTAATATAGTATTCAACTCATATTAGATACAAAATTTAATTGTAAAGAAGTTGAATATTTAAATTGCTTACAAGCATTAAATTAATTACTTTATGGAGTTTTTAAACATTTAAATTACTATCAATGGTTAAAATCTGTTTTTATCTAATTTGCTAAAGCTATACCACGCCTCTTCTTCCGAAATCCACTTTTCTCTTTACCTCTCACTTTTCTTCTATTTCATTTACCTCCATCCCTTCCACATATCATTTCCGTTGAGTTGACCGATTAAATAGGTCAATGTCTGATCCTCACTCCCCTTCTTTCCTCAATGTTAAGTATTATAAAAAAAATCTAAAATAAATTTTAAAATTGTCCCTTCCCGTTCTAAACTCGGCCATGTCTCTCATACAATTTCTCGCTACCTTCTATATTAACTTATATAAGCTTAACACTGGCCGTCAAAAGTGTAAATTTCAATTTCATTTTTCGTTAAAACTTTTGAAAGTGATGTCTGAAGATCCATGGACAGTTAAAAGTCCTTGGTGAAATAAACTATTACAATGGAGCATTAAAGTGGTCTGTTTTTCTTTAATATATATATATATATATATATATATATATATATATATATATATATATATATATATATATATAAAGGCAGGATGTGTGTGTGTGTATGTGTGTGTGTGTGTGTGTGTGTGTGTGTGTGTGTGTGTGTGTGTGTGTGAGAGTGTGTGTGTGTGTGTAAGAATGCACGGCCGCAATTTTCGACGGATTTGCACCAAAATTTAAATGGACATGCTCCAAGTCAGTGGAAGCGCAAGACCGACTTTGCATTTCCCAACTCCCATCGATAGAGGAAATAATCGGTTTTTCATGCTTCTACGGCAGTTTTCATGTAATTTCTGGCCATTTTCTACTGGCCAGAGTGAGAGCCTATAGCTGGCTGCCACGAATAGACAGGAAGATTCTATTGGCCAGCGTGAGAGCCAACAGCTGACTGACACGAATGTTAACTAGCATGCTAGCATGCAAAAAACTACATTCGTCACAAGTTGGAAAAATTTAAATCTGCATGGCACTTTACTCCAATTTGCTCATTCGCTTGCTTAAACTCAACGTTGATTCTGATTCCTCAGAACTGGGTTGGGTGTGAAAAAGTATTTATTGTTAACGTTCTTTTTTCATTCGGTTTTTCCAGTTACGAGTCCTTTTTAAAGCTGATCGTTTTGTGTTCAATTTGTTTAGTTCTTTTTTCGTAACAGATTTAATGTTTAGTATAGAGCTTAGAAAAAATTTGCAGTGTGAGATAGGCAAGAAGTAAGGCATGTAGCAACATCAGCAGGGCAAAGGGCATTCCTTTAAAATCAAGGAAGGGCAAAAATATTTTAAGTCAAGTGATAGCGATTGCTGTATGAGTCGTATGATTTTTGAATCAAGCACGGGCAACGTCGGGCCATGCTGCTAGTATATATATATATATATATATATATATATATATATATATATATATATATATATATATATATGTGTGTGTGTGTGTGTGTGTTTGTGTATTTATTCCTTCAAACGTTATTTTGCTGGATACTTTTCTCATGTATTAAATATGGTGTATCAGACTGTCTATACGAGTTTATTTTTTTTAAAATTGCGTTCCCTGGTAAGGATTGAACATGCGGCAACTTTCTTGGATAGATCTGCGTATGACACAGAGTGATTTACCTCGCGACAAGAAGAATGACACAGTAAGCAATGTACTGTTTTCCAACATTAAGGAAAGCACATCCTCTTCACTGACTTTATTCTATAGAATAAAGAAGTAATACGTTTATTTCCTTTCAAGCTTGGAACAAACTGTTACCACCTTGTATAGGCTTCAATTTCCACTTTTATATTAAAACAAACTTTTTACAATGTGTGTGTGTGTGTGTGTGTGTGTGTGTGTGTGTGTGTGTGTGTGTGTGTGTGTGTGTGTGTGTGTGTGTTGTGTTGTGTTTAAACGTATCCCCCAATAATATTGATTCAGGAGAACGAATATGTATTAAGTGCGTTAATATTTTTTAATAATAATATTCAAAAATGTTCCTAAAAGTATTGCATTTGCACTGTCAGCATAGGTAAATATAACATTTTCAGAAGTTAAATTTGTTTTCTATTTTCTGTTTTGATAGTTTAGGTTAGTGTTCCTAGCCACCAAAATTATTTAAACAAAGAAAAAGTAACAATATATATTCAGATTTCAACAATGTATTAAGTCCCTTTGTCTTTTTTTAATGAATATATATAAAATATTAAATGATAAAATTGAAAGAAGAATCAGCATTATCATTGGTCAGGAACTTGCGTCTCGGCTTAAGTCCTTTCCGACCGCCATAAAGTTGTATCCCTATACTTTTACTAGATATTTTCATGATAATTGTTCAGTTGAGCTATTCGCTATTTTATGTAGATTTTATGAATATGACGTAATGGAATAACATATCAACCCCATGAGTGACTACACTATAGGTAGTAACTGCTATAAGTATCTGTAAGTCAACAAACTACAGAAACTAGCCAAAATTTTTTTCGGCTTGCAGGTCGAACTCTCTTCCTCTGAGCAGAGAGGAACCTAGACGAGGCTCTCCCGGAGGGCAGAGTCTCGTTCGGGGATTTTGACCAACCGGATCCCGTCTATGCGGGTTCTATGGGGATTTTATTCTCGTCCTTGTGCCACATCTACCCTGGTTGAGGGGGTGCTATTAAATACCAACTAGCTCAAATCTTTTTCATTTGTGCTGGTAGAATTGTCTTTCGGGCAGAGAGGACCCCGGATGAGGTTATGCCGAATGGCAGAATTTCGTCCGTGGAGATAGACAGACCCGATCCCGTTTATGCGGGGTCTACAGTCTTTTTTTGCCGAGCATACGAGCTCGGGAACCCCAAATAAAAATTCGGCTTTGTGCCATATGTGACAACGTGGGGCAGTTACTAGATATTGAAATCTTTTTTCAGTTTTGCTTGTTGAACGCTCTGCCTCTGAACCGATAGGATCCCCAGACGAGGCTATGCCGAAGAACAGAATCTTGTCTCGGGGAAACAGTTACCCGACCCCGTTTTATAGGGGGTCTACGGAATTTTTGGCTGAGCCTACGGGCTCGGATGTCCCACATTAAACCCTGCCTTGTGCTACATCTGATCGCGTGCGGGTAGTAAATATACTACCTGTGACCTGTTGAGTAATACTCAGACTTACACAAGAATTACCAACCCTCCAATTGTAGCACTCAGTACTGGATTGACTTGCGACGACCTTCTGCATAACTGTTGCATTTATACTTATTGTACTATTTTGGAACAAAAAACCTTTACTTACTATATCCACCTTTTTTTTCAAGTATATATTATAATTAGCACGGAATATAACAATATATGCGTACTGGACTTGTAACGCGGCCTCATCGATATATACAGGGTAACCAAAAAAACGGGAATATTTGAAGTGCGTATTGCCAGACATGAGTAAGTAGCAACACTGCGAGACAGTGACCTTGAGCAATTAAACATTTCGGCATTTTAGTAAGGAGAATGAAATTCACAGTATCCCAGCTGAGATGTTGCAGCAGTCAATGAGGAATCTCAACAGCAGATTTCAAGAATGCGTTCTTAAAAGAAGGACGCCATCTACAGGACGTAATTTTTAAAAAATGAAAATTCCATCATTGTTTCTTAAATGGCATGCATTAAGGATTCAGTTACTATGAATTAAATATTTTTCCTCCATCACTCTTGGTAATATTGGATTGTTAAAAAGTTTCCGTTATTTTGGGTCACCCTGTATTTGAGTTGGCTAGATGTAACAGTAAGTTCTATGCTGACACTTTAATATCTCACACTTCTCGCTTACGGAAATCCCTTCCAATTCCATGCTTTTCGGCCAGGTTTAATCTTCAATAGTTTAAATGCAATGCCAAACGCTATCTAATGTCTTCCTGATTCCATTTCTTCTCTAGTCTCTTATTAGCAGTGTTTCTGTTTCCTAAATCTTCCACAAGTAACTGATTGTGCCTCAGTGAACTTGAAACTTTATTTGGGGTGTACTTGATAAAAAAAAGATTATGAATGTAGCATTAATTCAGATCGTGAAATCACGAACGCTTATCTTCTCACCCCAAGCTCTTTTTCTTATTCACATTCTATACAGTTAACTAGATTTTGGAGCCAATCAATGAAAAAAAATTATAAAATAAAACCGTTCAAAGTGGTTAAGCGCTTCCCTATATATCACAAGATGTTATGGTAAAATATTAATGAAAATGATTCGTATTAGCTGAAACGTTGAAAGAACGTATCATTTCAAAACAATGTAAGGAAAAGTCCCATGATTATAAACTGACAACTGCTACTGTTAGTTCGTTGGTGAAATTTCTACAAAATGTCATTTGGCAAATCAAAATAGTAATATCTCTCCAAAACGAAAGGGTAAATTTGAACAAATGGATTTGAATCGGAATATAATATTTACATGTTTTCCATCAGGAAAATAATTATAAAAGATTTATTTCAAATAATTAATTAATTAATAATTTAATTAATTAATTAAGCACATCATCTATTTAATACATATATATATATATATATATATATATATATATATATATATATATATATATATATATATATATATATATATATAATTTATATATATATATATATATATATATATAATTTATATATATATATATATATATATATATAATTTATATATATATATATATATATATATATATAATTTATATATATATATATATATATATATATATATAATTTATATATATATATATATATATATATATATATATATATATATATATATATATATGATGAAAATGTGGAAAAGACAAAGCAAAATCCGAATATGTGAGTTTACTGTTTTTTATTTTGTTTTTATTTTTGTTATTCTGTCGACGTCAGACGTTTCGGTCAAATAGACCTTCCTCAGGACATGGTTAATGGAGACATATTTATATTAGATATAAGTTAAATGAAGAGACGATATATACAGGACTAGTCAGAAACAGAAAAACTGAAATTCTAAAGTCAGAGTATTCTTTCTTGGAGTCGGATACGCTGTCGCCGCGTGGGCGGCGCAGCGAAAACCTGCTCCCAGGGAAGAGATTTTATCCTAAGTGGAAGTGGGGGGAACCTATTTAAAACTATAGCTTATCGGAACGTTTGTCAAGCATTAATCTTGCTAGAAATGTTGATATATTAAAGAAACCCTGTCTGGTGTTTATTGTGTGTGAGGTGGATATCATGCCAGCCTCGTAAATCTGCCTAAGGTTTTTATTGTGGATATATTTTAAAATCTTCACAGAATCGAAATCAAAATTGTGATCGGATTTGGCTATGTGTACAAACAAAGCACTTCTTAAATTACCGAGGCTAATATCTCGTTTATGTTCGGAAATGCGAGATTTCAAGGACCTCCCAATCTCGCCTACATAACTCAAGTTGCAGTCTCTGCATGGTACCTGATAGACGCAAGCATCGGATGAATTACAGACACAGTGACACCGACTTCCATAAAGGATTTACCCAAGGCATCTTAGCTGCCTCCTTGGACTGCCAAAACACGGAGTTTACTTTACCCAAAAGGTATATGAACGCTTTAAAATCCATGTCTACGAACAGTGATATCACTATATCTCCTTCGGATAATGGTGGAGCTCGCCAAACATTAGACCTAAATGACCGAATAAGTTGCATCAGCAAGGCGCAAGCCTTTATCACACTAAAAGACCACAATTAAATTTCAATACCAACCCTGCATGAAGACTCATAAACCCAGCCAAAAGCGAACTAGGTAAAATAAGTAAAACGATAGTAGAAAGAATTAATACTGAACTTAGTAAAAGTTCGGAGTAAGCCAGTGGAAAAACACAAAAGCAACTATTGACTGGTTCCACGGCATAAATAACAAACAAAATTGCCAATTCCTACAATTAGACATAAAAGGATTTTACCCATCCATAACAGAACGCATGTTAGATACGGCCATAAACTTAGCTCAGGAACAAATAATAATAAAACCAAACAAAATTGACATCATTAAGCCCTCCCGTGAATCATTACTATTTCACAATGAAGAAGAATGGATAAAGGAACATGGGATATTTGACACTACAATGGGAAGCTTTGACGGTGAAGTCATGCGAAATCATAGGTATTTACTAACAACACGAACTAAGCCAAATAATAGATAGAAATGACACAGGACTCTACAGGGACGACGGTCTCTTAATCTTAAGAAACTGTAACAAACAAAACACAGACAAAACTAGAAAAGCAAGATTTTCAAAAATAACGGATTTGACATAGATGTAAAAACTAACCTAAACGAAGTAGATTTTCTAGATGTTACCTTCAACCTAAGAAAAGGCACATACAAACCATACAGAAAACCCAATGATAAACCACTCTATATACACACATCTTCCAACCACCCGCCTTCTATAATCAAACAGATACCAAAATCGATTTACCGCAGGGTTTCCGACAATTCCTTCAATGAATCCATATTTAACAAAGCTAAGAAAACCTAAGAAAAAAAACCCTAAATGATAGTAGATTCCCAGCAACACTCACATACTCAACACAGAACGCAAAAAAAGCCAACAAGAAAAGAAATATCATATGGTTCAACCCACCGTACAGCAAAAACGTAAAAGCAAACGTAGGAAAAATATTCTTCAAACTTTTACACAAACACCTCCCGGAATCAAGCACCCGACACAAAATATTCAACAAAAACACAGTAAAAATCAGCTACAGTTGCACCAGGAACATGGAACAAATAATAAAAAAGCACAACAGGAAAATTATCAACAAACCACACGAACAAATTAAACTCATGTGCAACTGCAGAATAAAGAACGAATGTCCCTTAAACGGTAATTGTTTACAAAAAATGTAATATACCAAGCCACAATAAAATCACCACATAATGAAGAAAAAGTATACATAGGTGTAACTGAAGGACGCTGGAAACAAAGAAATTATTACACAAAACATTTTTCACAAATAGTAAATATGCGAACAGCACAATGCTTTGTAAGTATATCTGGGAAATTAAAAACAAAACACACACCACACCAAAAATAACTTGGAAAAGATCATCAGCCTACAACAACCAATCAAAAACTCTCAAACTTTGCTTGGAGGAAAAAATAGCTATCATTACCTTCCCAGAACAAAATAAATTATTAAATAAAAGATCCTAGCTCATCTCAAAATGCAGACATGAAAACAAATTTTTACTACGTTACTTAAAAATCGAAAACGGAACAAATAAGTAAATAAAAAAAATGACAATAAAATACACAAATTAAATTAATCTAAACAAATTACCAAATAACAGCTGTTAGAATAGACGAAATAGAATTTAAAAAATAAATAAAGTAAATAATGAACAAATTAGCAAATTGTTATGACCAAAATATTAGTTAGACTATAAAAATCCAACCAAAAATCAGACGACAAAATAACTATAACTGTTATATAACGATAAATAAATGAATAAAAAAATAATAATATACTACGTTACTTAAACCAAAAAGAGAAAATATACAGTGTAATAAATAAATAATAACAAGTAAAATAAATTGATTTAAATACATACAAATATATAAATAAACTAACAACCGATACCGATAAACTAGCCGCTAGAAAAAAATAAAGATAATCAATCCAAATAAATACATGAAGTAATAAACAAATTAAAAACAGTTCTCGCCAAAATAATAATTAGAACAAACTACAACAATCAACCCCAAAATTGAACAAATAGCTTTATTTTCCCAAACAAGAACAAAACTATTAAATAAGCTATATAAACAAATTTTTACTACGTTAATAAAAACACCGATCAAAATGAAAATAAAAAATGAATAAATATATAACATAAGAAATAAAAATAAAAAATAAAAACAAAAAAAATTATTTAACCCAAATAAATAAACAAATAACGAATTCCGGGAAAATAACCGCCAAGTAGACTACCCACAATGCACCACTGACCCGTATATATAAATAACCTAGAAAAATAACAGCACTCGTGGACTGACGATTGCATCTAGCATGAAACAGACTGTCGCCTCTAAGTGTTGACTTCACTTACATATATATATATATATATATATATATATATATATATATATATATATATATATATATATATATATCAAATTGAGTGTGTTTTTAGAAGAGACAAAATGAATAAAAATACACAGTAGGAAAACTATAGTTAGCCGAAGCTTTTTTCTTCTGAGTGACATTAGCAAAGCAATATATGATTTATTATATTGCAAGTTTTTATATACAGAGACGCGAGATTGTAATTGGTTTATCGACGCTTGTAAATTTTAGAACATTCATGAATGTTCATTGAAAGTTCATTCAAAGTATGGGGAGGGTGCAATATTGCCTAATTCCTATTCTGAAGAATATAAAGTGAGGAAGTTATATTGAATAAACATACGTAGATTGTAGAAAAAGGTAGCAATTTTGTCTATCTATCTATCTACCTATCAGACTGTCCATATCTATCTATCTACCTATCAGCCTGTCCATATCTATCTATCTATCTGTCTATCAGCCCGGCCATATCTATCTATCTATCTATCTATCAGTCCGGCCATATCTATCTATCTATCTATCTATCTACCTATCAGCCCGGCCATATCTATCTATCTATCTATCTATCTATCAGCCCGGCCATATCTATCTATCTATCTATCTATCTATCTATCAGCCCGGCCATATCTATCTATCTATCTATCTATCTATCTATCTATCTATCTATCAGCCCGGCCATATCTATCTATCTATCTATCTATCTATCAGCCCGGCCATATCTATCTATCTATCTATCTATCTATCTATCTATCTATCTATCTATCAGCCCGGCCATATCTATCTATCTATCTATCTATCTATCTATCTATCAGCCCGGCCATATCTATCTATCTATCTATCTATCTATCTATCAGCCCGGCCATATCTATCTATCTATCTATCTATCTATCTATCTATCTATCTATCTATCTATCAGCCCGACCATATCTATCTATCTATCTATCTATCTATCTATCTATCTATCAGCCCGACCATATCTATCTATCTATCAGCCCGGCCATATCTATCTATCTATCTATCTATCTATCTATCTATCTATCTATCTATCAGCCCGGCCATATCTATCTATCTATCTATCAGCCCGGCCATATCTATCTATCTATCTATCTATCTATCTATCTATCTATCTATCTATCAGCCCGGCCATATCTATCTATCTATCTATCAGCCCGGCCATATCTATCTATCTATCTATCTATCTATCTATCTATCTATCTATCTATCAGCCCGGCCATATCTATCTATCTATCTATCTATCTATCTATCTATCTATCTATCTATCTATCTATCTATCAGCCCGGCCATATCTATGTATCTATCTATCAGCCCGGCCATATCTATCTATCTATCTATCTATCTATCTATCTATCTATCTATCAGCCCGACCATATCTATCTATCTATCTATCTATCTATCTATCTATCTATCAGCCTGTCCATATCTATCTATCTATCTATCTATCTATCTATCTATCAGCCTGTCCATATCTATCTATCTATCTATCTATCTATCTATCTATCAGCCCGACCATATCTATCTATCTATCTATCTATCTATCTATCTATCAGCCCGACCATATCTATCTATCTATCTATCTATCTATCTATCTATCTATCTATCAGCCTGTCCATATCTATCTATCTATCTATCTATCTATCTATCTATCTATCAGCCTGTCCATATCTATCTATCTATCTATCTATCTATCTATCTATCAGCCTGTCCATATCTATCTATCTATCTATCTATCTATCTATCAGCCTGTCCATATCTA
>OZ038489.1:104187254-104214754 GCA_964036315.1 Acanthosepion esculentum | reverse complement strand
GTTAGGTAATAAATATATTAATCTGGAATTATCTCCAATTCTTCCAAAGGTCGGTGGAATTTGACAGCCATTGCACTGTTTTCAATAAAGCTGCCATTGCTAATCGCCATTACATGAAATGCGTTAACCTCCATATTAGTAACGTTAGTAAAAATCTTTGATCCTGTTATCAAAATGGAAACGGGCATTGTGATCTGGTGTAATAGCAAGCTTGTCTTGATAGATCAGTTAAGACTTAGTGTTTTCGTCCACACTGAGTACTTCATACTTTTGACCTCGCGTCACGTCTAAGCTACGTTTAGTAAATCGTTATATATTAAAGGACATTCGACACAATGTAATGGCTAGCAAGCTTGTCTCGCTAGATTAATTACTAATGAGTATTGAGTGCGCTCTTCAAAGGGTGCTCCATACTTTTAGCCTGGTTTTACATATAAGATTCGATTAATAATATCGCTATTATCAACATGGACTTACGCAATCGCGTCTCGAGAAACAATATCACGAGCGTTAAACAACATGGCGTTCGCTCCTTTCGATCCAGTTCTCATGTTTTAAGTGACATGACTCACATAATTAGTGAAACGCTTGATATTAGTTTTGTCACAAAAGAGAGTCTACTATATATATCTCAAATACCTTTGAGAAGGTGTGGCATAGGTGTTTGCTCCGCAAACATTCCAGCTATTCAATCGCTGGAAGGGTTTAAACGATCAAGTATTTTTCATTCAGGGAAGTACATGAAGACTGCATGAAGAATCAATAGATCGAAGATCAAGACATCAAGGCAGGCACCCGAAAAGCCTCTCTCTTTCGTCCTAACCTCCTTCTGCTTTTTATAAACTGTCTAGGAATATTCGCTGGCCTTTAATAAACATATATGCAGATGAACACAATTGAGTTAAAACTTTGTAAGTTTTACTGCCTCAAAAACGAAGCTAGTATCGTTCTATTTTGATCAATCTGACCAAGAATTTTCTATAGAGAATATAAACGGCTGCAGTCTTAATGAAACTTTACAATGTTAACATATATTACGTTTCCGTGTCTTTCCAGATCTTAGTTAAAACTCACATATAAGATCCACAATTATAAACGCAATCGAAATTGTCGGAATATTCTGTTGATACAAAAAATACATGAATTATTCCTCCTTTTTTTTCTGTAAGAGAGTTACATTAGACCAAATATTGCTCCAATATTTGGCTTGTGGTTTCTCAATATCAACTTTCCACCTTTGATAGTGTTCCAAATCGTTTATGCTATTTTGTTGGTGAATCCTATTATAAACACGGCAACTTCAGTTTCCCCCATGCGATTTCTTGCCTCTAAAACCAGATACCAATAGGGGAATGGAATTGTTACTCCAGAACTAGGGAAGGCAGAAAATGTTAAATAGGAAATGTTCACTAACATTTTCTGAGGATGAGAACGATATGCAAAAAGAATATTTTCATTCTGAGAAGATCAGAAGATCATACGTAAAAAATAATTTAAATTAGAAATCTTCTTCGATGTAGGGCGTCCCTTCAGGACGTGAGTGATAATGAATCTACAAATCAGGTTTCGATTATAAGACCAAATCTTCAAATCCCGAATATCAAAAAACTGAAATTTGAAATGCGAATGTATCAAATTCACGAAAGATCAAAATCCTCGAATTTAAAATCCCGAAAGATCAGACCAACGAAAAATAGTCTTGGGGGGAAAATTGAATAAAAAACAAAAAAAAAAAATTGGGAAGTAGCTTTATGTCAAATATTTAAAAATGCCGTTTAATCAGTGTTCATATATTTGAAATATTCAAAATTCATAAAAATGATAAAACTTGAATATATGAATAATTATGATGAAAGATTATGAGCAAGAGCCATGAGACAAGTTTAAATCCATAAGATCTTGTGGCTTTTCGCGATCGGTGTCTATATTTTTACGACTTTCGTCATGATATTGTTTTTTTTCTTTTAGGACAAAACCCTCCTCGGAGAATGTGTTCAAATACGTTTACTATGGGCTTCCGCTATTTTTGAAACTCTCCAATAATGTGATAAACAAGGACATGAGAATTACCTACTAAATTTTCTTAATGCCTATCCTATATTCTTGGATATTTGAAGATATTTTGGAGAGATCAAATGAAATTAATACTAGTCTCATACACACCTGATGCGGTCGCAAAAACCGTTGTTTTTGTCGTATTACAGAAAACCCAAAGAACATTTCAAACTAATACCAAGCTAACCAGGTGAAAAAGTTACCTTTACTTTTAAGAATATTGTGTCCATCAGAGCAGAAAAATATTGTAGCTACATTATACCTGAAAAAAAAGAACCTGGTAATATTACGTTTAATGAAACTGTTAATATTGCCTAAAATGCTAAGTGAAAGAAGCATCCTATTTCATACACCTCTGCAATGTTTAATCTCGCAAATAAAGATGTGTATTTTATTACTTATGAATTTAGTGTCATTCGCAAATACCTCCAGATATGTTTAAAAGCGTATTTTTTGTGAAATTCAAAATTAACCTAACAGACAGCGGTAGAATAAACTCAAAGAATTCTAGATTTAAGATATTATACTGCAAGAATTGAAGAAAGGGATGCTGTATAAGACAGTGCGACCAAAGGGTAAAATGAAGAATCATGATGACTGCACGAACCCATGTTACGGTTGCAGCGAACATTACCTTAAGATGTATTGCCCAGTCAAAAATGTTTCCAATGGGGAAAAATGGCTTATAGACAAAGTCATTGCAATTCAAAGCAAAGAAAAATGTAAGATATTTTAATACAGTAAAAGTTGTATTAACAACTGTCATATAGGATGAAAATGTCGCTGCCGACACTTGGGTTTGATTACAGATCGACAGATTGCAATCACAGTCGAACACTTCTTGAAATAATTAGATCTGGTGACGGGTAAAGGAATATATATATACAGGGTGTCCATAAACTTCGTGTGCACTTTAAAAATTTATAACTTTATTTGTATTTGCGATAGAAATAATATGAAAAAATATTATAAAGTTTAATGTACCTAGTTTTAAGTATAGATAAAATGACTAATGTGATTTCAGGCATTACTGTAAATCAGTTGGCAAATGTTTTCCGTGAACTGCAAAATCGTATTACACTTTGGATTGCTAATTATGGAGGACATGTGGTAACTTAAATAAAATTTCAATAAAACCTTATAAAATATAGATTTGCTTCTTTCTAATCCTTTTTACAAATTATTTCTATCGCAAATACAAATAAAGTTATGAATTTTTTTAAATGCACACAAACTTTATGGACACCCCATATATATATATATATATGCATGCGAATTAGCGGCGTCGGAGCAAATAATTTTCGAAGGCGTTACTATTGTTGTATCCGTGATTTACAAGGTCTATCCTACAAACGGACATTAGAAAAGTGGCAAAGAGTATTCGTTGAACTTACAAAGGGAGAAAACAAAATATATGTAGCCTACAGGTCGTAATATGATATTCAGTAATACTTAGAATTTCAACAAAGAAAAGTCATATTTTCAGGAATACAGTGAAATAACCAGGCAAAGTTACTCAAAAAGTAATCTATAAAATATACAGCGGAGTACATCAGAATGGGAGAACTAAAAGCTAACTGGATTCAAATGTTCACGCTACAAAAGCAACAACAAGAAAAACAGTAGTAGCAACAAATACTACAAATAACAATTGCAGCAACAATATCAACAACATGGACAGCAATTACAATTACAACTACTCAAACTCAGAATAAAGACCAGAACAGATTATGTGAAAGTTAAGATGAGTAACATTTAAGTAAAACTACAATTGGACACAAGTAACGACATTGGTTTAAATAATGAAAAAATTGCAAAAATACTAGTGAACGTGCATTACCCCCCCCCCCCCCGAAAAAAAAAAGAAAAAAAATTGGCACGTGGCCGCTCAGGAAAAAAAAATATCCTGGAAAAATTTCATGCAATGTCTTGTGTGCAGGTAAAACTTTAAAAGTTAAGACATTCGTATTAAACCAACAAACAAAACACATATTGGGTAAAGATTTGTGGAACTCTTCGATTTGTGGAGATTGCACGCAAATTCGTTCTGTAAAAAAGTGAATTTCTCCTCCTCTAAAACATGTATGACGACTGAAAGTTTTTCAAAGAATTTGAAAAATAATTTCCCGACAGTGTTGCTCGAAAAATTTGGAAAATGTGTTAAAGCGAAGACGATATTTCACTTAAAGGAAAATGTTCCTTTTTTTTTAAACTAAACGTAGTGTGCCTTTTCCAAATGTGGAACTTATTAACAAAGAACGTGACAGGTTCGATACTGTATGAGTTATTTTGCAGTTGCCAGCTCCGAGAAGTGAGATAGAACTTACATCGTTTACATCTAGTCATTTCAACTGTAAAATCATGTGACCTTACCGCCAATCAATTACTGGGCTTATATAAATAGCAGAGTAAAGTAATATTTATTTTGTTTTATACAGGGTTGTGGAAAGGACGGTATTCTTCTGTCTTAACTATAACTTAGCTAGACACAAACACTGACCCAAACGTACGAACAATATTCCTTACACCAAAACAACACATTCATACCTACCTTTCTTACTACATTCACCACAATACCTCAATGTCTCTATGGAAATACTAACTACTCACCATATTTACAATTTATTGTCTGTGGGGAGAGTGGAATAAAACAACAATTCTAAAAAATAACCCCAATGAGTATTTACAATATGAATGCAAAACTATTCAGAAGATGCTAAAGAAAAATAATATTAGTAAAAAAAAACCCAGCATCACTAAATGTGGCAGAAATACCAGTTCACAGACCGAAATCAATGCGGGACTAAAATAGTATAAAACATTCATTCATCCCAAGCACACACACTGACACGCACTCATTCAAACACAACAACAAATACGAAAACACTCACACGAAACGAAAGGCGCCTCCCATCAATGACCACCTAACGAGGGAGGGGATGAGGAATTAAACCCAAAGAAAAATAAGGGCAGAAATAAAAGGTGGAGGATAGCAGAATAAAGTGATATTACTTGCTCCCCCCACGAGGGAAAGATGTGGCACAAGGCCGAGTTTTACGTGGGTATTCTGAGCCCGTAGGCTCGGCCAAAGAATGACTGTAGAAACTGTAAAAACAAAATCGGTTTGGTCAACCTCCCCGAACGAGACTCTACCCTCTTGCTGGAACAGATTCCAGCAAGTCTCATAGCAGAGTAAAGTGATATTTATTCCGTGAAAATACAGAAATGCGGCACAAGGCCGAAGGGGGAATTGGGGAAAAAGGACGGTCTTGTGTCTTAAATATAACTTAGCTAGCCGCAAACACATACCAGAGTAAAGTTCACCGAACAATTAATATGAAAGTATTTATAGAAAGGGAACAGGGAAACGGCATTATAGTGGAGAGAATGCAATTGGACCTGTGATTTATTAAAATTGAAATTTAGATCAGGACTGCCCAAGATGAAGGGAAAGAAGATTGTATTGTTACGCTGTTAGCCAGAGAATTAGTCGGTTTAACGACTGGTCGACTTTACAGAAGAGATAAACAAAATATATGACAGCGGAAAATAAGAGAAACTTAGTAGCCAATTAAAACAAAAAGCTTCATCATCATTATCTCAGTCTTTGTCGCTTCTTAGTTTTTGCTGTTATTCAGGGCTGAAAAGCCTAATTCACATGAATTAGAAGTATAAAATTGCAATACAACTGATAAAGCCATTCTTTTGCTAATGTCGGATATTAATTTTCTATTGAAATCCAAACTGTATCAATATTTCGCGGCGGATTTATGTGAGAATCACTGCTCTGTACAATCCATGAACAATTCGGGCTAGTCGCTTAAAAACTCTATTATCATTCTAATAAAGATGGATTGTAGTAGAAATTACCTAAAAATAGGAAAAGAAAAATTAAAAATATGCTTTATTAGCATACAGAAAGAATTTCCTTTTCATTTTCTTGATCCGAATCGGATGATAACGTGTATTCGAGATCTATACATATGCTTAATCCATTACGCGAACAAATCCAGTAAATTGCGAGGAATTAACCCCTTCGAAATGTTAAAAAATTACGGAAAAGATATACAAATAATCCGTAACTTACCTTGTGTACGAACAGCTATCAACCAGAGAGCTAAGAATCAAAAACTGTAATTAAAACGAAGGGTGTGTTTCTCACTGGATTTACTTAGTATGTACTTCCGGAAGATTCTAATAGAATCCTATAATGCACACATTTTTTTATCAATTAATATAGCTTAAAAAATATGCTACGTTGATGATATTGGGTGGTTGATAAATTCCAACCGAAAATTGAAATAACTATTATAAATTCGATAAAAAGAAAAACTAGAAAAACTAAAAACTACTCAAAAGCAAGAGAAGAATCCATGAAGTTTCATTTGAATTCACTCCAAGCAAGGCAGTAAAACAACGGGTGTTACAAATTCAAAAAAGAAAAAACGTAAATAGAAGCATTATTGGGAGATATACCGATTGAAGAATAACCAGAAAGGCAGTAGATAAAGATTGCATAGATATTTTGGAGATAAAATCTGGCTGGGAATCATGGAGGCGGAAGAGAGTTCCACAAGCGATGACTGTCATAAAAAAACTGTTAGCATAGAACTTAAGGGAAGATCTAGTCAATTCAACTGTAAATTGAGAGGCTTTTTTGCCAAACTAGTAGTGCCCTTCAGTTCATATACAGGTCAATAAATATGGAGTGTAGATACAGAAATCAAAATTTCACAGTGGCTGTTAATTTCAGACTGACCATAATACGTATTTTGTTTAAAGACTTAATTGAAATGTGAAAATAACCCCTATCACCTCACTATACATATAAAAAAAAGAATCTTCTTTCTGTCTGACTCCTTCTCTCTACCCACACATACTTACAAACAAGCACGCATACACATACAGACACATAGACACGCACACACATATCTCTCTCTCTCTCTCTCTCTATATATATATATATATATATATATATATATATATATATGTGTGTGTGTGTGTGTGTGTGTGTGTGTGCAAAGGTAGAGTGAGTGATAGAGTGAGAGGGAGAGAGAACTAATGAGAAACAAGAGAGGTCAAATAAGAAAGTAAATAGTTACGGATCGAATCTAAAAATGTGTTTGCAAGTGAAACATTTGCCAAATGTTCTCAATAGATAACTATAGTGACAATGGCTAATAAAAGATCAATGAACTTATCCCATTTAGCCGATAGCAGATTTTCGTATAATGCCGCTTTTTAGGATATGAGGCACTGATAGCAGACCATGTAACGCGAAATTCTGGAATTATTCAGATGAGAAACGTCTATCTATTTATCTCTCTCTTTCACTCACTTTCTCTCTCTCTCTCTCCATCTCTCTCGACATATATATATATATATGTATATATATATATATATATATATATATATATATATATATATATATATATATATATGTATGTATGTATATATATATATATATATATATATATATATATATATATATATATATATATATATAATGGAGTATCCAATAGACGCAAAAAATGGACAATTCCAGCCAAGGTACAGTAATAAAATTAAGCCAGCACCTAATCACAGTGTAAATCATTTAAAGACCATTGGCTCCCTCTGTCTTTCCCAATAAATCGACTGTAAGAATATAGTAAAAAAAAAAAAGATGAATGCAGAATAAACGCGTGGGATACAATTTTAAAATGCTGGCGCTGAGAGGGAAAAAAGATAAAGCAATGGAAAAAAAAGACACTTGATTACTGGGTCCCTCGCAAAATCAGTAAACGTGTCTCAACCTGGGCTTAAGTCTCAAGTAAAAATAAACCGTTATGAATATTTGAATGGCTGAGTCTGAACGAAATTCAGCGAGTGAAATAACGATCTTTTTACCGTTCGATAAGTGTTGGACTTTTGCTTGAACTAAATTTTCCGAGTCTGGACAAAGGTACTAATTCATGCATTAAGTAACAACACTCTGATAACTATGAAATGTGGGTGGCATTTTCTATTTGTTTTAACTCTCTCATTCCCTGCCCTGTCTCACATCCCTCTGTTCCTTGTGCGCGATTAATTAATTTCCACCATGCGAGATATTTAATACATATGAAGCTTTCCGAGCTTCTCTCCGCTCTTTCTATACTTACTTGGTGTGTATCCTGGTGAATAAATCATTTTCTGCCACCAACACGGGACTTTAAACCTGGGATCTGTCATAATAAGTACACAGGATCTAATCAACCTCATTTCCATAGTAAGATCTAAGTTTCGTTCAAAAAGCTTCTTTCCCAAAACTGTTGTGGAATAGACTGGAAGGATGTTTTTCCAATCACAACAACATTGTACTATTCTTATCTAGAGTTAACATTTATATTTCTAGTCTAGACCATATATTTCATGCCTTGACCTTCTCACCCTTATACAAGACTACACAATGACCCTCTATATTGTGTGTCTTCTATTCTCAACAGAATGAATCTCGTTGTACTTGCTTTAGCTATGAACTGTCGATATAGGAACATTTAAACTCTTGGAAATTGTTGTATATCCACCAACATTTGTGTGTACATCAAATAGTTTCATTCGCAGATTCTTATCAACTTCAACCGTTTTGTCCATTGTTACAGAATGAATGAGTTATCATGGTACGTGGAACTGATATATTGTCGTCTTCATTACCGTCTAAAATGTTACAGAATCAAGTCAATAATATTTCATTTTCAAAGCTTGTTTGTACGAGGGTCATTCAATAAATAAGTTGAATTTTTCGGTATAAAGACTTCTAATACAGATAGAAGTTTCTCTTTTTTCATTTATTTTTGTTTTACTGCTTTTTAACATTTAATTTCTTTTGCAGATTTAAAAAAAAACTTTGAGAGTTTTGGCGATTAACAAAGATGGCCGAACAAGGAGCATACTCCAGGATTGAATAGCGGTCAGTTATCAAGTTTTTGGTTACTGAAGGGTGCAAACCAGTTGAAATTCATAGGAGAATGTCAACTGTGTATGGTGCCACATGTTTCAACCAAAAAATGTCTACAAATGGGCTAAATTGTTTAAAGATGGACGGAGTAGTGTTGAGGATGAAGACAATCCTGGGCGGTCTACAGAAGTGAGGTCTCCTGACGTGATCGAATCAGTCAATGACCTCATTCAGTCTGATAGAAGGGTGACAGTGGATGACATTGCAAGGACTTTGAGCTTATCTGTTGGGACAAACGCAGGGGTCATCAGTCAGAAGGAGTCATCTTGCATCATGACAATGCAAGGCCTCACACAACAGCCCAAACGGTGCCGACCATCAACGAGCTGGGCTGGGAACTGCCCCCTCATCCCCCTTACAGCCCAGACCTTGCCCCTTCAGACTTTCACCTGTTTGGTCCCTTGAAAGCGTTCACGAGAGGCACGAAGTTTAAAAGTGACGATGAAGTCAAAAGTGTTGAAAGATTTTTACGCTGAGGGAATACGGAAGCTTGTGTACAGATGGGAAAAATGTGTGACAGTGCTGGGAGACTACGTTGAAAAGTAAAAAAAAGTAAGCTTCTATCTGTATTAGAAGTCCTTATACCGAAAAATTCACCTTATTTATTGAATGACTCTTGTATTAAATGTCAAATTAAGTGGGCCTGTTTGTTTCATGGTTAAACGCAATCAATGGGATATCTTAACGATTGTGTTTAAGCATGAAACAGACAGCCACTACTGATTATTGACATCAAGTCCCGCATTTGTATTTACAAACGCTCTATACCACTTATCGAGCACTTTAATTTATAAATAATTTTTCAGCAATTAAATTGTATATGGTATTATTTTTCCTTTTTTAACAGTAACCTCTGATTAGTTTCAAAGTTGGATTTGTCTGTTGACAGTATATTTTGCTAAATTATTAATATTTTGTTTGCGAAAGATTATATTTTCCTTTCGCCATTAAGCCATGAGTAGAACTTTTGAGTTTACCAAGATGTTCAACTAATGTAAATGTTAATACAGGTTCTAAAATTTAACTCAGCACTGACATGTTTTGTAAGCAAACATATATATATGTCCCTGTTTGAAGAACAAAATATACAATGTGCAATTACGACATAAATGTGTTTATGGATTATTCTTAAAATTATTGTTGTTTTTCATCTTGGACTAATTTCGAGCACATGGCAAAATCAAGCAGCTATGCTTTAAGTGGGGGCAAAAACTCCACTGCTTTTCACCAAAAGCTGCCATGAAAGACAAATATCCATAACGTTGAAGATTTCTAAAACGGGGGGAAATAATGGTCGTGAAAAAATAAGTTAGAAAATGGCACCAACTTTTATTAACAATGAGCTGAAGCACCAAGACTGACAGCTGCTGCTGAAGATAAACACTTGATGACTGAGAGCATAAGAAATAAATGGAAACCTGCTCCAGAGTTGACAGCTGAAGGTAATCTTTTTGAACAGTTACTAGTGTCGCTGTTAACAATTCAAAATAGATTTAAATAAGCGTTGCTCAAGGAGTGCATAGCCATCAAGTAACACCTGTTACTGAAGGTGAATGAATATAAAAGATTGTTATGGTCCAAATAGCATAAGAACTTCATATCGGAGAGTGTGAAAATGCATTTTGGGCAGACAAGTTCAAAATTGGAATTTTTCAGAGTAAGAGGAAAATTTATGTGATAAGAAAGCCAAGAGAATAAATTAATTGATGGGTGTGTGGTTCAAACAGTTAAGCATGCTGACATGTCTCTTATCTCGTGGGTGTGTTTTGTTCCAGAGATGGCTGGAGATCTGATTCAGATAAAGAGAATAATTAAAAAAGAACAATATTCGGATATTCCGACCATAAGCAATTCCATTTCTTTTACGCATAATTGAAAAACGGTTCGCCTTTCAATCAGAAAACGATGCAGAACATTCTTCTAAATTATGGCAAAATACCTTCAGTTAAAAACAAAATGAAAACAAATTTGGAAATTATAATTCGGCTACTATTTTGGTGTTCTCCCTCTAAAGAGTCTATGTTAGACTCTTCCGCCTATTATAAGATTAGTAGGACAGAAGGCTTCAGGGAACTGTGAATACGTTGGGCCCTGTTTCATTCTATACACTCTCACTAGTCGTGAAATAATATTTTGGTGTGCTTACTGCTTAATATACGATATATCTGCAAACCTGGTTTTTGTTATTACTTAACCATTTACTTCGTCGCAACAGCTACCTCAATATGTTGACCTCACTTCCGTTGAATTACAGTGGGGTTAACTGGATAGGAGTATTTAAAGAGAGTACACAAGCAGTGAGAGTGAGCATTTTAGTGCTTGAGCAGTTCCATCATTTACTTTTCTCAAAAACTGTTGGAATGCATGACATTAACTTGTAAAGTAGTAATTAAGACAGTTGATTATTTTATTAACGAAATGAAATATGTTGCTGTTGTAAGATAATGTTTTATAGTTTATAAGTGCTTATTCATGATCAAAATATGAAACCGCCTTTTTCTCTCTTTTGGATTACGAAAATAGATTCATTTAATTTTATCACCAGTTAGAATTCAACGCCAAAAGCGGACATCTTTAGGATTTGTCATATTTGCTTACAAGAGTTCACAAGTCGTTGAAACCTGTCCTTAGACAATTCATATGAAATACTCGACAACTTGTTGCATTGTAAGGGGCCAAATTCTATCTTCAATGTACTTGTGTTTGTTATTCAAACAACTCAATTAATGCCACATTTTCCTCATCGTCTCCCTTGAAAAGTCTGAACAAATTTTATGCCACTTGTTCTTTGACAAATCCTGGGTTTACCACATCATAAATTTATTTTGCCGCTGCCCTTGCATCCAGTCAATTTTCTACAAGTAGCAAGAAATGCAATTTGTCACCACTCATTTTCAAATGCATGGAATAAACAATGAAAAAAAAAAAACGTTTATATGTTATATATGAAATTAAATAATAAAGCGTTGTATCAGAATAAGGATAAACCATAGAGATACAAGTTACCTGAAATTATCAGAGAAAATTCCCTGAAGCACACATTCTTCTATTAAGTTTACTCGACTGGGCATGTCGGTAAAAAAAAAGAAAAACAAAACACGAGACATCATATCAGAAATCATTTGCCCATTGATAAAATGTTTAAATTGAAAATAAATTAATCTTCTGAAAAAGTATTGTGTTTTCGGTTAAGATACGAGATCAAGTAGATATGGGGTTTTGGAAACATCTCAGCGAGACAAGCTGCATTCCTTAAACGTGTAAATAGAAACTTGCTAAGCTGCAAAGATCTCTTCAGCTGAGCTGTCTCTAGAATGCTGAATTAGACGGTGGTTTAGACTTTTCATGTTGACCTCAGCATCCATTCATCTTTACACACGCTGTATCTCTGATATTCAGCACTTTTCCCCAAAATATAGCATACCATACAAATATATTTTACCATATATATATATATATATATATATATATATATATATATATATATATATATATATATATATATATATGTATGTATGCATGTATGTATTGGGCAGTATATATTTCATATTATAAAGAGGTAATCTTACAATATATCAATTGCTAATATTAATGTAATTAATGCCGAATTCTTTTTAGCTAATAGACTTAATATAATCATTAACTTACTAATAATCCAGTGAATGATGCGATCCTTATGCATAAAATTGTTGTCAGACGGATCTGGTGTATTTATAGAGCAGCAACTACTTTAGAAAACTTCATGTTCTCATCGCCAGGCTGTACGTTTTCATTGAAAATAAAACTCCAAGGTGAAATAAATGTAGAGTAGACCGAAATATAATGCTCAGTATAATAGGTTTATGGCAAACAATTCATCTGCAGTACGAAATTCCGGAAATAATCTTCTGAAACATATCACTCTATTGATTGAACTATATACCTAGTTCATGTCACCTTAACTGGAAAACACTTACAACCAAAAATTCGTGGACTTACCATATTACAAAATTCAGAGAAAACATTCTCACTTGAAATATTTGAACTCTAGCGTTGCGATTTTCACATTCCAATATTATAAAATCTTTAATAAATAACATTTCTTAAAATTTTCGGTCTACTATACATTTATTACGTCTTGGAGATTTATTTCTAATGAAAAAATTACAGCCTGCTTATGAGAACATGAAGTTTTCAAAAGTACTTGCTTCTCTAAAGATACACCAGATCCATCTCTCAAAGATTTTATACATAATGATCCCGTTATTCTGTGGATTCCTAGTACGTTAATGCTTGTATTAAGTCTGTTAACGAAGAGAATTCGCCATTAATTACTTTAATATTATTAATCGATTCATTGTATTATTACCTCTTTATACACACACACACACACACACACATATATATATATATATATATATATGTATATATATATATATATATATATATATATATATATATAAAAGCGAACATTGTCAGACCTGACGATTGCGTCCAGCATGAAACAATCTGTCGCATCTGAGTGTTGACTTCAATGTTCACTTTTATAATTATATACGCTCTATCCCTGATATTGAGCACTTTATTTCATAAATATAACGCACATTAGAACTATAATTCTTCATATATATATATATATATATATATATATATATACACACACAGATAGAGAAATTGCATAATCATTGTATAAATACCGCCATAGTCGCATACATTCGCAAATATAAATAATTATATTTGTTGCTCGAATATATATGGATATTTGATTTTGTTATTAACATAATGACATATTAAATAAATGTCTCTTGAAATGTGTAAAAAAACTAACATTATTTCAAAAATGAATTTTTGAAAGAAGGCAAAAAAAAATATTCAAGAATGTTTACTAGACAGATACTGATTATTTGAGCGGTAAACATTTTTTGTTATTTGTTTTATTTAAATATTAAATAAGAGTTTAAATTCATTTTGTTTTATTTTTTAATTCATGATGTAAAATGAAGACTGCAATTAATTATCGCTGCAGTAATTATCTCTTTAACTCTTCCAAGACGAATCTTAAAGTTGTTGGAGATTTCCTAGCAAATATAAATCCGTTGAAGAAGTTAATAATTTTTAATGATAGTGTGTACAGTACAAAAAATGTTGAATCAGAAATCTTTGTTTTAACAGACAGAAATAAGCTGAAGGTGCGGCTCGGCAGATTCTTAGATTTTCAGCGATAAAAAGAAGCCGCGTGAAAGAATCCTTGTTTTTTAACAAAGTCCAAATGATAAAAAAATGCAAACATCATTCTTTAAATCTGTTTCAGGAAATCTTGCAATCGTTGGATCTGCAAATGAAAGCGAAAAAACAATTAATCAACTGTTTTTTGTTAATTTTTATAAGAGGAAAACATTTGAAAACTTTGGGCCTGTCTTTTTTTTTCGTCTGTAATTTTTGCAATGAAATAACTTACGTAAACGAAACAATTTCATTTGAAATGACTGGGTGGGAGAACTTAAAAAAGCAAACAACGTAAGGCGTGGCGTCATCCATAATTTTATAATGTTTTTGTAGCAAAACTCTTAAATGCTTTTCATAAAAAATGATAACAAACCCCAAAAATATTTTATAGCATAACATTTCTTTTTCTGGTGATCAGAATTATTTTTCAAATAACTTGTTTCGAAAATTATATATTTTGTAATTTTGACTTAACCCTAATAAGGTGGAGAGAAGGAAATTGAAATAAATATTTGATAAATATCTGTTATTCTTTGATCAGTTAAGTTCATAAAAATCGAGACATTATCACATGGTTTCACCGATTGGAAAATCACCATAAATTTGAACCATATATCTGTTACCGTAGTTTTCGGAAAAAATGTTAAAAGAATCATCTCTGGGTTCGATTCCTGTCGGAGGACGAATATTTTGTATGAAACTTTCTCGAACATTCAGTCTGGTAAATGTTGTTTAATTCTGTTCATTATAAAACAGAGCATTTTCTTAAATATTTGTATCTATAACAATAATGTATAAACATAAAAAAATGTCTTTATATATATATTTGTTTGTTTATTCATAGATTTATTTTCGCGGTCCATATTTCGATAGGTGACACTTGGGGCAATTTTACTACTTATGTCACAACAGACTAACGAATTTGATTTTCATTTTATCCAGCAAGTAATCTGAACTCTCGAAAACCTCCTCACTTTCCATGTATACATCATAACACGCGGCTGTAAAGTCGCCCATCGGAGACTTAAATCGCCGATCTAATAGTAAATCCAAAATTCCTCCATGCTTGATCTCGAAAATTTAAAAAGATTTATTAGTTGGTTCGTGACAACTTTTAAATTTATGAGCATAGAATAAATGTCAATCATTTAAGATTACGGATTAAGAAGACATAGAGCTCCTAGCTAATAAATGAATAAATATATTCCTGAAAATCTATCTCATTTCAGAAATACGTTATATTTGGTAATATCAGTTGACGGTAAAATAGATCCGTAAGATAAGTCTAACCATAAGGGCGTGGCTGAGTCTATTCGTTAGGCCGTGAATTGGCTGAACAACAACTGGTGAGACGATGAGATTTCCTAGTAAATAAAGGATTCCCTACTAGATTATTCTTTGAGGTTTTTGTCTTGGTAACGATGAAATGAGATTACAGAGGTTTCCTCTCCCTCTACCTTCTACGTTAAGGAATCGGCAACATATCCCTGCTGGTGACATACAGATCTGACAACAAGGGTTTCATTATGTTGTACCATTCTTATTACAACATTTTGCCCGGCGGAGAAGATACTTTTTGACTTTCAGTAAAAAACTGAAACAGTGCGTTGCTGAGGTATTGGCCTCTAGAAAACTGATAAGAAAGAATTCTAAGCAATGACCACATGTTACCGAACACCAGTTTGATGATCTGACTTTACAGATTTTATTTTTGTTTAGTCATATGAAGGACTACTGCGTTTCGAAACCAAAAAATCCTACTTCCTTTATACTGCATTAAAATTCCTTCAGAAAAAATGTAAAATATAAACGTCTTGAAAACTTTATTTGCATCTCTTGTAGTTGACAACAGCAACTAATACAGATATAATGACACAAATGACGTGAGACTATCTTAATATTTAAATAATTTATGAAGGAATTATTTTATATATTAATACGATAGATATTATTAGCTAAACGACATTTTTAGAATGCCCATGAGCGTCAATTCTTGTTAAGAGAAACTACCGTTAGGCAGCAATGAAGTGCGTCACCGATCAAGCAAGCGTGACAGAGGTTTCAATTCTTTAATGAGATTTCTTGAATATTCAATCCGGTAGATAAAAATAAATAAATACAGGCCATAATATCAAGTGCTGATTCACCAAACGGCATCTCGAATGCAATATTTAAAATTATTTCCATTAACACTTTTTATTATATATATATATATATATATATATATATATATATATATATATATATATATATATATATATATATATATATATATATATATATATATATATATATATATCTGTACTTCCGAGTCTTTGCACAAAGTTTCATATCCATTATTTCAATCTCCAAGATTTACCTTAACGCCCTAATGAGACAGCTTGTGATACAAGGACGGTTTTTAATGTGGGGACCAGAGTGTTTCCAATGGCACCGCTGGTCTAAGCTGGTCTTAGGTAGCCTGGGCTTGTCAAAGCTTGTCTAATCTGATATTAGCTGGTCATAGCCTGTCTAAGCTAGTCATAGTCGGTCATGCCACCGCTACGTGACAGAGACATGCAACGGTGAGGGGAAAGCAACGGAGAGGAAAAGGCCTATGGCACGGAGCACGGAACAGATACTACATGTGCAGGATCCATCCAGAGTGGAAAACCCTCTTCTACTCCTCTGCCAATCCCTCCAGAAGAATCCTGAAGAAACCCCCCTGTCCATTAATTCAATTCCCATTTATAAACATTTAGACGTTGCTTTTTTATATCAATATATGTTACCTATACGTTCCTGCACTTTCGAATTAAATTCCAAGAATTTAGAAAGCGTGAGTCTTATGTAGTTGATTACAAGTTGCTGCTGGAGAGGGGGAGAAGACGAGCTCGAATTTCATTCGAATATCCGAATATAAAGAAAAAAGAATCACGAGATGAATTTACGTATCTTTGGAATAATGAGAATAATTATACTCAGATTCCCAGACAATTTTTTGTACGTATTTTTTATGTTGGTATTTTGAATCTTGTTTTCCTCAAATGTAGCCGCTGTAAGAAAATAAAGGAAGGTAACAACATGACTTCATGAAGAAAATAAATTTGAAATAATCTGTAGGTAATAAGCCTTTGCGCCTCATAAATCATTGAGCTTTGAAAAAAAAACACCCTTGATTCCTAGACAAGTTTTCAATTCTAATTTATTATCAATTTGATATGAATGAGATGCCAGGGGAGAAAAAGAATTAATATAAAGATTAAAAGTTAAAATAATTATATTTTGTTCGACAATCAATTCAGATGTTGATTACAATTTGTAAATATTTTTAATGAAATGTTCGAAGGTATATCAGCAGAAAAAATAATGTCAAACTGAATGAAGAAAATAGTTTCCAAATTATATTAGTACAGATATTTACAAAGTCTACTTCGGAAATGAAAATAAGAAAATTAGTTTATAGTAGCCATCGAAGAAAACATATCCTATCTACGGCTACTTTATATTCTCTGAATTTCATGCTTTTACATGTGCAAGACAACAATTAATCTTGCATTTTTAATTAAATCCTTGCAAAATAAGAAAATATGCCATGGTTTAAATGAAAAATGGAAAAGAGACAAAAACGAAAATGATCATTGCCTAAATCCTTGATATATGTTTCATTTTATTTCAATTATTTTGTTTTAAGCAAATATTATGATTGATGGCATAATAATATTTCCTATGTTGCATATGACAAAACTGTATTCATCTAGTATATTTTCGTTTTAATCACTTTAGCAATATGAAACCTGTCTGGTTGATTCGTATAATTTCCCTTATGTCATAATTTGAATATCGAATTCTGTATAAATCAGAACAGTCAAAAACTGATGAGCGAAGCTGGCAGATTTAACTCCCCTTGAAGTTTCGCGCATAGCAAACTTCCTACTCAAATTTATTCTTTATGTGTAAAAGTGCATGAAGTTATATAATATAAATATCCGGATAAAATTAAAAGAAAATGCTTCTGAAATGTTGGTTCGTATAAGATATTTTAATCTTTGGTGCAATACGGAAAGAATTCTACTTTTGATTTTGTGCAATGTTTAGCAACGAAAAAGTTGTTTACAGTATAACAGATATAGGAGAATCTACAAAAAAAGAACGTGATGATAAAACAAAAAGAGATAGATTATGGGAAAATGAAGAAAAATAACTGAAAACGTAAAAAAAAGGATATGTTGAAACCTGCAGTAATAAAAAAAAAACGTAAATTAAATTAACCAATATTATGGGAACATATAATAAATCTGTGTAGAGTCTGTGAAGTAACTGAAGTTGAACTTATTAAAGGGGCAAAATGGTATAATAACAATGATTAGTGTACAAGCGGTCAACTAAAGATATATCAAGAATTGGCACTTTTCGATAGCCGCAATTAATTCACATCTGTGAAGGGGCCCTAAGATCGATGAAGCAACGATAGATAATTTCTGTCCAAATTTGTCAAGGGAATAGCAAGGAATCCAGTGCACTTTGAACCTGTAATTAACATTTAGATCACGGATCACCAAGAGACATATTGTCTTGAAGGACTAGACTAGATGGTATCGTCCCAATGACCTCTCTTCTCAGGTTTGAGGAACGTGGATTTATTCAACGTAATTTTAAATAATCTGCAAATGATACTAATGATTCCATTGTTGCTAAGAGCCATGAAGTACTTGCTCAATTATTGGATATATGAATTTTATGCCCAAGGATATGGTATTCTGGAAGAGAATTTGAACGGGTCTTGCTCATTAAAGCAATGTATTCAGCTATTGTATAATTCTTGCTAAAATCAATGTACGCATTCATTCTTGCCATCAGGTATGATATATTTAAACCTAGGAGTCTGTAATTATTTACATAATTGAGCTTCTTTAATTCTTTCAAGGCTTGTTTATTTCTTTTTCTATGCCATGAACAATCATTGGAAACAAGCTAATATAGTTTTTAATTATGAATAAGAATGAGTTCATCTGGCAATGGATAGATTCGTTGGCACATATACTCGCACTATTAAAACCCGACCGATTCTTTTCACTTCCTCTGCAGCATTTACTTCTATTGACTTACTGTATGTGCCCCGCAAAATTGTGGTATATTCCAGCAGTATAATGAAACGTGCAGTTTGGTCCAAGTTTACCAGAACTGTCTTGAGGAACAATCTGGAGATTTCCGTCAAATTGTACAAATTTAGCAACATCGTTCCCCAAATGTGATACGTAGTGAAGAGGTTTATTCAAATGCAAGATTTTAGCTATAAAGATGAAGAAACTATCGGCGGCTATCAGGACCGCATTTTTGAAAAGATTCCCAGATATTTTCAATCGACTTGTGAAATAAACGCCACTTTGAGATGATGCTCTTTGTAGGCTTAGAAAGGATATTATATGATAAAAGCGTCACAATAAGTAGTTTTTGTCAAGTCTAAAATAAAAGTAATTTACGAGGATTAACAACACCAACAAAACCGAAGATTAATTCATGATCTGGCAATTTATGATCATGTTGCACTTATACCATAATCAAATGTATGGAAGCTTAATCCCTATTAGTCTGTAAGTTAAACAACATGTATGTCTGATCTTTCTTGCCTAAATTGACTAGAAATCTAGAAAAAGAAGAATAGAAATATAGTTAATCTATAAAGTAACGATAAACCTTTTTAGTATCTGTAGGTAGAACCATCATGTGTCTTTTGACGTCTGACAACAAAGATGTGAACCTTTCTATTACCAACTCAGGAGTGTCTCTTAATACTATCTTTAGGTTAAACATGATAAAAATTAACTCAGAATAGACTACTTATGAATTATGTTTAAGGAAGTGTACAATGTTTTATTAAATGTTCTTAAGAATGTTTGCCAAGATTTAATACGTAAAATGATCATTTATACCCCCTTGGAAACCATCAAATTAATATCAGTAGTGAAGGAAAGAGCGGGAAGAAAGGATTAAACATCAACTCCAAGGAGACAGAATATGTAGTTGTTGACAAACGGACGAAGCCAAAGACTTACGTGCCAATCGGGGATATGAAAATCAAAAACGTACAAAATTCCGAAGAGGTACTGGGATAGCCAAAGATCGATTGCAGAACGGAAGCAAAGTACTAATAAATAGAAACACTTCTCTAGAAATATGTAGATATCTACTAAACTGTTACGTCATATCTGTTCTCTTGTATGGCAGCGTGTACTGGATATGTCCTCAAAGACTTGGAGCAACAGAAATGTGGTTATACAAAAGGTTGCTGATGATACCATGGGCCGATTATGTAGAAAATGGAACCAAAATGAAACATTTAACATCACGAATGGACAGTTGAAATTTCTATGGCGCATGTGATACTTACAGCCAGATTGAAAGCAAGTGAAGTAGAATAAATCAGGGCATAACATACTTAGTGAGGATGAATAAATGGATAACAGAAAAGGGTTTAGGAGATATAAGGAAAACACAAAATTTGTTAACCACAAAAGACAGAAAATTGTGGAGACGCATCATCGTCACCGTCGTGACTGGAAACTGCAAATAAAGAAGAAGCTTTCTGGATCCCTTCGATATGCTGCTTGCAATGATTCGAGGAATTATGACTTAATTCTGCGTATAGCAGATTTGTACTATAACTTCCTTGTTTGTGTTATATACTAAGTTTATCGGGATTCACTTTCTAGGTATGGTTACTGCATAGACCAAAATCATGTGAGGATCGATTATGCACTTGGTGTCAAACGGATGCAGCTGCATTCATCGATAATTGACCTCTTGTGATGTTGCTTTGCGTTTATACGGAAGTAAAAGTACAGTTAATCCAATCTTAACGACCGGGTTCCGGTCGAAACAGCTGATCACTAAACGAGTTGGTCGCTAAACGAACTAATCGTTAAACGAACTTGTCGGTAAACAAGGAACCGTATATGTGTATTATCTGAAGTATTCTACACTCGTGCACCTTTTGTAACATTTGTAATTTAAATAATAGATTGTCCGGAATATAATCTCCAATTTTACAGTAAACCTTTTATATTCGTTCAAATATTATAATATATTTCTCTTAATTTCATTCCTCATACCTAATAAGAAATATGACCTATTAATTTTATATCAATCTCTTTCAAGATTTACCTTAAGACATTATATAGCCCTCATGTTTAACATAGAAAATGAAAAGATGTGTTTAACGTTTTTGTTTGGTTTCAAGTTTGGCCATACTACTTCTCAAGCTATTAATAAACTTGTGATTGGATATTATGGAGTTGGTTTCTGAAGTTCCGCTGTGGGATTACGCATCGTAAATATTAGTGGGTTAAAGGAATTTCGGTAAAATTCACAATCAATATCTGAAAACTCTAGTCAAACCAAACATACGTCAAGATGAGAGATAACTATCTACGATAATGGATGTTAGCATTTCTACAATATCTTATCTGAAAAAAATTGACATGGTGAAAAAACTCAATAACAGAGTTCAACATGAACTCAAAGAAAGACAAAGAGCCCCGTTCTGCATATGGGATATTCTCATGATATTTGTTCTTGAATTTATAGTAACCATTGATGAGAAATGGATTCTTTATTACAATCGTAAACGATCAACTTCAACATGACGAAATGTCTCAAGAGTTTCCTAAACCGAAATTGCACCAAGAGAAGCTTATGGCGAATATCCGCCATTGGAGTTTTCTGTTACCACTTTCTGGAATCTAACGAGAGTATCACTGCTGAAGTTTGCTACTAGCAACTGGGTGAAATGCACAGGTAAGCAAAATAAGACCGGCACAGGTTAATTAATAAGTTTAAAATCCGCTTCATCAAAATTCTCTGTTACATGTTACAAGAAGCTCACAGATTTGGGATACAAGACATTGCCTTATTCATCATATTCCGCTGATCTCTCGCCCATTGCAAAATAACTTTTTAATCAATGAAATGAAATACTGCATTTAAAGATTACTTCGAAGAAATGCAATTTCATACTGTTTAAATACATTAATTCATGAATAAAAATACATTCTTAAATAGGACTTTATTCTAAGAGCAGCATAATATTTATACAGTAGGGTAGAATGGTAAAAAGTAAAATGTTGTTTTATGTCTTTTTTTGTTTAGCGACATATCAACACATCTGTGGGTTATTTAATGTGAAATCTGAATATTTTTTTACATATTTTTAATATATTATTTTTAATGGTTTAGTGATACACGTATTACTAATTAACCCATAGTTGGAGGGAGAACAGATGAATTCTTATCTTTCCCAAGCATATTTGTACGTAAGTGATTATAACGAAACCAACTCGGCTCCCCGATTAAAATTCCCTTCCCATTATCCAACACTCCACCAACAAATCGAAACTTACAGCAGGTGATATTTCCAAGCGACACCCGGATATCAATGAGCAGGCTCGACGTTGCTTAACTTCGATGCTGTTAAGGTACGGGTGTTTCAAAGTGATGTGACCGTAGTAAGCCCCAGTAAAAAAGAAACCAAATTGAAATATATTTCTATATTATGTACATTACTTCGGCGTGTAGATTCTGAATACAATACTATTAAACTTTTATTTTCCACTTTCTTTCTTTATTCATTTTCAATTGTTTTGATTCATTTTGAAGAAACAGAAAACAATTCCTTCTTAGAATAAACTCAACCAACTGGTTAGATTTTCTTTCATTTTAGAATTATTTTTGTATTCTGTTTAAATTCTGTATCTGATCCTAAAAGCAACTCATGATTCAGTCGTTAAGTGGGAAAAACATTTATAGTGTTTATTTTTACAACTCACATAGACCACACAAAGCTAGATAAATATTAATGAATCTACCAAGTAAATTTTTCTTAAGACACAGGAAGAAGGCCGGAAAATACAATGTTAAAAAATATTATGACTCTTTCAAAAAGAAGAAGTGATAATAAAACGGGATAACCCACTGTGTAATAATAATTTTCATACAGATAATTTCCAATAATTGCCGCTAATTAAATATCGAGTTTTAAATATCTTTTATTGTTTGTTAACCTCGTCAAACCGGGACAATATCACTTGTTAATCTAGAATATTTAATGAAGTAATTTTCTCTTACCTGTTACCTTGCTATGACTACAACTATACAAAATTGAAGTTCGCATGGGGTATTTCTCCAATTAGCTTATAGCCATTTAAACTTGTACAGACATCGAAATTGATCCGTCTACCCGTGGATAAATGAGAAAAGCATGCCGTAATTAGGAGCAAAATCTCAACAGGTAGCCGAAACAGAAAGCATATTTGCATCGATAATATTCATGCGAGTTTCATTATTATCCACTCCAGAATGCTCACACATGCTTCCTTACTCGCCGTAGCAGTTGAGAGTGAACTATGGTCAATATCTTAAAGAGTTGTGCGAAGACCATGTCGACTTCATTTTGAGGATGTTGGAATGCCAATCTGCAGTATGCAAAGTCATTGAACTCTACCATGCATCTAATCCCACAGAAAATAACACTGCAATGAAGGAAACGCCTTTGTCGAGGTTTCGTCTCCATAGATGTCAGCTACTGAAACGCTCAAATAAATTGTGTTACGCATACAAAGTAGATTTTTTATTTGATTTCCAGCTATCATTCTACAATGGTTAATAGTTGTGATTGTCGTGTACAGTAACAAAGTGAAAAAAATGAAAACATTTTATGGGATCTCGTCATTTTTCGTTTGACCGTTAATGAAACGATATGAAATAACTTATCTCCTTTGAAAATCTGATTCATGAAATGAAGCAGGATTATTTTTTTAAATACTTCAAGCATTTTAGAACACCACTGCTTCTATGATACTATTTTTAAAATCATTTCTCTCCAAGAAAGGCGATAATGCCACTAGTACGCAAGGGGTTAAATGGAGTAAAAACTGAAGAGAAAACAGTACGAGAAAAACTACGTACGAGAAATACGAGAAAAAAACACTGCTAGAGTAGATCTGGCGGTGGTAAGAAGGCATCACCCTTTGAAATAGAGGCCTCAAACACCAATGGACACCTACTGGTAAACCTTTATTACTCCAAAATATAAACACATCGTTCAACCATCCCATGAGAGAGCGCTTCACATGGCAGAGCCCAGATAACGTAAAAAAAGGTTATTGACTTGGGTATCACGGACTGACGAATCAGACAATTTGTACCAGATGTTAGATCATATAAATGCTAGTTGGAATCTGATCATAGACTATCTATATCTATAGTCCTCAAAATGTGTGTGTGTGTATGTCTGTGTGTGTGCATGATCGGATGTTGTTTATGCGTTTCCACAGTTTTTATCCGATTTCGATGAATTTCTTTGATAGATAATTCTTCAGTGCCGGTTTTGAGTCCAAATTGTTGGCGACAATGGCTCTCCACTACGTCTTGTCCATTATAACTCTGGGCAACATTTTACTATTTACTATGTGTTCTTGGATATATATCTTTCATAAAAACTTTAAGAGAATAAATGCTTTAAATTATTACAATAATATTATCTATATCTATTATTCTCAAAATGTGTTTGTATGTGTGTGTGTGTGTGTGTGTGTGTGTGTGTGTGTGTGTGTGTGTGTGTGATCGAATTTTGTTTATGCGTTTCCCCAGTTTTCATGAAATTTAGATAAATATTTCTTCAGTGACGGTTTTGAGTCCAAATTACACATTCCTCTTCTCTTGGCCAAGCGTTCAATCTCACTCAAGTGAGGTTACCATTTCCGTTGCATAAAGTTTTAAGGCGTTGCTTTCATTGTCGTTTATGGCAGTTCCCAATACAATTTTTTTATTGTTCAGCTAGGATTTGCATTGGATTCATCGTAGTAATAATTAAGCTTGCTTTTTTATTGTTCAGCATTTATTTTCCAAAATTTCCTAAAGTTATTCGAGATTAGTGATCCCTGTAGCTTTACAGCGTTCTCTTCTAGTATTTGCCCACACATTCCATTTGACAATTCATGCTTGCCTAAGACATGCCACCAAAGAAAAGAACTTGCGTAAGTCGCAAAACCGCTGCGGCCATGTCCGCCATGCGAATAAGAGATAAGGATTTGTCTTTAAAACGTTTAGTTTGCCTGTCTCAAAATGCCTCTCAGGACGCTTCAATCAGAGCCATTGCTTCCGAAGTTCAACGTAGCCATCGGGTTTCTAGAAGAGCATACCTGAACGCTTCTGCACGCGAGGCTGAACATGATGATCAAAGAACTCAACGGCTGAGAAGAAACGCTTCTTCAATTGCTGCTGAGCGTGAGGCTGAAACTGCTGACCAAATGACTTAGTGGCTGAGGAGAAAAAGCCTCTTCAACTGCTGCTGTGCGTGAGGCTGAAACAAGATTGAGAACGCAAAAACGGAACTTTTCAAGGGCACTCCCCATTTAAAAAATTGTTAACCCTCCCCATTTAGGGATGTGCCTCAGTTACACACAAATTGTTGTTACTAATATTGATGTTCGGGTGGGCTGACTTTAAACTTAAACTGCTCCAACTGAACGGTAAAAATTCTCAGTAATGAAAAACCAGACCGAAGACGGATTATACTATTAGTTGTAAATAAGCTGACAACACCAGGAAAATATGTAACTCACTTCCGCCAACACAAAGCAAAATATACAGTAATTATAGCATTCAGTGATAAAGTATAGTCCAAATTGATTTCAGTACATCTTGAAAGAAACAACATAGAATAATCAAATATCCTTATTATATCTGTATTAGATTAACCACATGTGACGATACAAAAACACCTAGAAAGAAAACGATACACTTACGGGACGGCAATCCTGACTTTATTAAAATTGGTGGAAGAAAGAAACAAATATAAAAGAGGAAGAAATATGGAGGGGGATACTGGATAATTAAAAATAAATAAGAATTAAAAATAGTTAAAACTTAAAATTCAACTTCTCCAGAAATTTGTAAATAAGATTAATGAAACCAATCGCAGTATACATTATGTTAAAATATGTAGATAAACACTTAATATGATACATTCAAAATCCCTGCAGATGAAATTACCTGATCGCAGAAATCGCTGCGTCCCATACTATTCAATATCTGCAGAAACAGAAAACATACGAATATCCATCGACTTTATCCTTTGCCAAACAAACAACAATGGACATAGAGAAAATAAAGAAAGACATTAAAAATAGTAAATAATTAAGGTTGAAAATTTGAATATTGCATACATTCTTCCCGAATTCAAAAACAAGCTTCTCAGTTTTATGTAAGTAAAATGAAATGAGAATCGTGGCCGCAAGAGGTTGGGTTTAATACGCATTAAAAATAAGAAGCCAACCATCAACAACCAAACAAATACAGAAATATCTCAATTGGATCTATTATGTTTAAAGTATTAATGTACATTATATTAACTATCAAAATATATCAGATAATTATTTACATTATTCGGACAATTGTCCTCATCTTTGTCGCCATATTTATTACAACGTTTTGGCCGTTGTACGCTCGGGCCTTGTTCAGGTGGTTGGAATGTCGAACTGAACCCTTTATTTTGCTCACTGGGGTAGACTGTTCTAGTTCCACGTGCAATTTTTAATGGATGTCAGTTATCAGTTATCTCCTGCAGAGTTAATTGCTGGTGTTCCTAGGTCCACCCTGACCCGGGGTGGTAGCACCTGTTAGTGTCCCAGCAATGGGCAAATAGCAATCCACAGAACTCGGGTAAAAACACTATGAAAGTGTAAAAATAGGTTTTAATACCAGGAATACTTTGTAAAAAAATTATTACCAGAAATACATTTTTGAAAAACAAAAATTACCAGTAATAGATTTATGTAAAAAACACAAAACACATATTACCAGCTATAGATTTTTTGAAAAAATATTACAAGCGACGGAAAAATATTTTCCGAAAAAGATTTTTTGAAAGAAAGAATGTTACCGGAAATAGATTTTTGGAAAAAAATATTAACAACAATGATAATTTTCTCGGCAGTAAATAACCTATTCAGGATGATATGCCGTAAAACAAACCAAACCATTTCAAACCAAACCAAACAATAGACTTCAACGATTACAAATCTGTCATTTTCAGAACGGCACACTTGTACTTATCAGGACAACACTCTTCAACGATTACAAAACCGTCTTTTTCAGGACAACATTTTTCAAGGACAGACAAAAATGTCGTTCTCAGGACAACGCCTTTCTCACTTTCAAGCGTGTGCGATAGATAGATTGTCGTCAGATCTACGCAACAATGAAATTAACCCTGGCATTTTAA
>OZ038489.1:104129754-104182254 GCA_964036315.1 Acanthosepion esculentum | reverse complement strand
CAATAATTTTTCTAATTTGCTCATGGAGTCAGCCTTATACCATAATGGTATGATATGTTGGGGTACAGCCTCAAGGAGTAAAGTTGAACACACCGATAATTTTATTTTGAAACGCTGTTAATTTTTTCATTGAAGTCGATGAGTTGTGTCCCTTTAATAATTTTTGTCATCCAAGATGGCGTAATCCGAAAACAATCACAGTCATGAAAAGTTTGAAATGCAGAATTTCAGGATTGCGGGCCCGGATCCGAATACGAGCCGGAATGATTTTAATTTCCCACGGAACCGGTTTGATGCCGAAATAATACGATATGTTGGACTACGGCTTCAAGAATATATATCTATATCTCTCTATCTATATATATATATGCAAATATATATGCACACACGCACACACCCATCCATATATATATATATATATATATATATATATATATATATATATATATATATATATATATATATATATATATATATATATATATAAATTATATTTACGCAGTAAGAATACATAGAAAAATACTTCTTTTAATCGACCCACAAAATTTATTTATTTATTTATCTACCTATTTGCTATTTGTGTAAATTCTTTGTCCTACGCGGCGGATCAAATTTATATAGGAAAAGTGCAAATGTCACCAATGAACGTATACTTTTAATGTCGACAATGTTAACCCAAAACATAATTTCACCTTACACTGTTGTAAGTCATTTTACTTTCCTGATTCCATGAAAACCCAACCGCCAGTCCAGCCATCAAGTACTTCCACTATCGCTCTACGTTCAACATTATATATTACTTTCAATATATCCCATAGTTCTTGCTCGAAATTTACCATTTTTCTTTGTGAAATGAACGTCGTAGTTTGGGTGCCTTCTTGATTTTGCGTAATGTTCCTTCTATTCAGCTTCTTTTCCCCCCCTGTTTACATTCACAAAAAACAATAAATCAATGCATTTGGCTTATTAACTTTTTCCTTTCTCTTTTTATTACTTTCTTAAAGCCAATTTTTTTGCCTTCTTATCTTTTCAATGATTTCAATTTCTTTTTTTCCCCTCCTTTGAATTTTTTTGCCATTTTCCAATATTGCGTTCTCATCACACAATAACGTGACATAATCTCTGTATCTTATTTGTGATTCTATTTTTTATATTAATGGCAATCTTCAGATATCTGAAAAAAGTAAATATTAATAGCATTTTTATATTATATAAAATATGATGAACAACCCTCTAATGTTCTTTATAAAATTTATCTCTCACCACATGCTCAGATTATATATATATATATATATATATATATATATATATATATATATATATATATATATTATGAAATGGACAAAGTCCGACAAATATTTAAAGACATTTTTATGTTTAACATTCTTTTTATAGATACAAGTATTTAAGTAAATTAAATAAAATTAATTAAATTAAAGTAAATAAGTAGTAAATTCGACCTTGCCAACCGAACGATCCTCAGTGGCCGAATTGGTTAAGGCACGTCAGGCTATACGACAGTTCCGTATAGGATAGAGGTTCGAATACTGTCGGAGGACTAATATTTCGTATGAAAATTTCTCTGACATTCTGGCCGGTTATTTAATATTATTTAATAATGCTTAGATAAAAAGAGAATTTACTTAAATACTTATATCTTTAAAAAGAATGTTAAACATAGAAATGTCTTTAAATATATACATATATATATATATATATATATATATACATACATATATATATATATATATATATATGTATGTATATATATATATATATATATAAATATATTATATATATGTGTGTGTGTATCTGTGTGCGCACATACACGCAGACGCAGACATACGTCCGTGATTAAAATAAGGGATTTAATAAATGGTGAAATATAATATGTATAGAATAATGGATTTACTTTTAATACACCTGCAGATTTCTTGTAATCTTCCATTTCATATACGCCTGCACGAAATACGGCCTGTTCATTGCAAGTGTCCCGCCCATTGCATGCGGCATGTGCAGTGCAAGTGACCCACGCAATGAATGCGCCCTACGTGCAGGGTTGCTATCGAAGAAAAAGTCGCTTAAATAGTTAAAATGATTTTTTTTTATAAAATCGCCAAAACATAGATAAATATATTAAAAAAAATTAACTTTGATTAAAATGGTTGAAAATCTGTTCTAGCAGCAGTGTCAATTCCTCGCGAATTTCTTTCATTTCTTCTTTTATTTCTAAAGTATGCACAATAGAAGGGCCCGTTTCTGTATTTTTGAAGGAGTCAAATGTTCCTATTTTAGAAATTACATTTTCCGGCAATTCTCATTAAAACTGCATTTTCCTACTCAATTTAAGCCAAATGTAATTGCCAGTATGCTAGTGAACGTTCCTATCTTCACGGAACCATTTACTTAATTATAATTATATTCATTTAGCACTATAGGGTTTCCACTTCTGCATTTGAATGTGGAAATGAATTAGTTTTAGTACAAAAAAGAAATGAAATGTATTCTCTCCAACAGCATCCCGTTATTGAGTTTCTTCTACCCACAAATCTAGTGCACAAGAATGTTCTTTCCACTATCGGATAGAGTTTCCGCCATTGAAACTCTATGCGATTAAGTACGTCGTCGTCGAAGAAAAAACTTTTCGTACGGCTAATTATATTCCTTTCGATTGGATTGAGACAATGATCAATATTCATTGAAGACATCGATTGTAAAATAGAGATAATGTCAAGCAATCTATATATCTTACAAATCTCATAAGTAAAGTCAATATAGTCCATTGTTTTAGTTTTTCATTTTTTTTTTTTCATTTATTAGTTTTAGCATAAAAGTACATGAGAAAGAACCTAAAAGTTTTTAGGGTCGGTGGGAGTTTGCGTTTTTGTTCAGTCATCATCGAAGTTAATCATAACGTAAAATTTAACTTTGTTTTCAATAAAGCAAATATATAAAAAATATAGGTCTTCATAATAAATATATTTGTTTTTTTTGTTAAATTAAGATTGTAATGTTAAAATTCGATAAAAATATTTTTGCATAAACTAAGAAATAGCTACGTACAAAGAGTACTGAAAAAATCCCTGCCGTAAATATGAGCTTAAAAATCTTTTTCTTTCTCTCTCTCTCTCTCACATTGTTTACATTAAAGCTCATAGTGCACCTCGAGGCGGTGTAATGGTTAGCAAGCTTATCTCGCTAGAACAATTGCAACTGAGTAGTGAGTTCGATCCTCACTGGGTGCCCCATACATTTCGGCCTTGTGCCACATCCGAGCGACGTTTGGAAAATCGCTACGTTAAATCTAATAAACAAAAAAAAAAGTCATTTTGAAGTAGGAATAAATTTTCCCTTTGTCACCGGTATTACAAATAATCATTCATCGCGTTCAATAAATGAGAGCCGTAAATATTCAAGAAACAATATTTGAATGCAAAATTTGTTTATTTAGTAATTATTTTTTAAATAAAAATTAGTTGTTAAATTTATTATAGACTTATATATTTGGTAAAAATAGCCAAAATATAGTTAATTTCTTTTAAAAATCTCTATGAAAAACCACTTTCACTAAAGAGAAAAAAAAACATTGCTATGAATGACAAAGTGTCGCAAAATTCAGCAATTATTATCCAAATTGGCACTACTGCTCGCGTGACTGTTCAGTGTGTACCGATAGGAGTTTTCAAAGCAGTACATTTTCTGTCATCAAGATAAATTCGGCGACTGAACGCGTACAATAATTCTCTCTTGTGGCAGCGTAACATTAGTCCGCCCAAAATTGCTTCTGATTAAGTCATATCTCGTTTAGGATATATTAGCGCTTTTTTATTCCCTCAGTAATTTACTCTAACATTTAATCTTACGATATACGAGTAATTTGTTTGGCAAGTCATGTGGCCCTTCCAGTTATTTTTTGTGTATGATTTAGCAAACACCGTATATTAATTTAATACAAAACAAAAAATTGTTCGAAAAAAAACGCATGCTGACCAAATATATCTTCTTAATCTTCAGTGAATGCTAGACCGTTTCCTTCGGAAAGAAAAAGAGACTTGATCGACGCAAATGCTGTTTTCAGTGTGGCATTGGAGCAACCGACATGGAAGTTCTAAAAGAAATATGAACTAAAATGCAATGTAAGCGTAAAATCAGAAAGCGGCAAGTGCAATTCCTGGAGCGTATATCGGGGAAAGAGGGTTTGTACAATTTAACAATGATAAAAAGAAACTGAAAGCAGAAGCGACAGAATGTAGCAGTGTATAAAGGTAACTCACGGTTTGGATGACTGAATGTGTTTGTACCAAGACGGATGATAGGAAATCAAGTTTTTCTTGGAGCAGGAGGAGACAGTTAGATATGACATAAAATATCACCTAAGTCCTGAAAGCACATACAAGCAGAGATTGATTGAATTTAAGTCATATTAAATTGCCATTACCTACTCGATCATTAGAAAAGAAACATCAATTTTAAGAAACCGAAGTTTTTATCCATTGTCTTTAGTAATTTTCATAATGTGAACTTTTTCTTCTTGAGTGATCAGCTTTTCGATTAAAAAGAGCCACGTCATTAACGTTGCATGATATTCGAAAACAGAAAAAAATAGCCGGAACTATAATTCTATAATATTCTAAGAATTGTTAGGCCTTTGAAATGATCGAGATTCTGTTCATATGATAAACATCTAAAGGCATTTATCGAAGTTACTTATAGTGTCAAAAATGGATCTTAGCAAGGGCGACGCTTGTTCATTTATAAAAAGTCATGTTTTAGTAAAATGTTATGCACTATTGAGAGCTTGATAGATTCATATCAAAGCTAAATTGATGGATGACTAATAGATTACCAATTTCTTCTCGGTACCATTTTACGAAATCCAGAAACGATTATTTATGATTTATTTTCTTTGCTTGAAAAATAATCCTTTGTTTACTTATATGGACCAGGAGCGTTTATATTTCTGCTTGTAGTCCAAAACTGCTTCAAACAATACTGACCTTGCATGTTCTTTTACAAATATATGTTTTGCTCATCAGCAGTGTTGAAATGATAGTGTTTATATATGATTATGTACCTGCCACAAATTGTGAACATTTAGTGACAAGACAGAGCTATACTAATCAACGTGAGTATCCTATATTCTGGATAAAATATTTTAAGAGAAAGACCTTATAAATCTCAAAGGATTGTAGAGCTAATTGGCCGGTTAATGAATGCCATATGTTACCTTCTAATGAAGATTATTTTAATGGATACTTAGGTGATTCATTTACATATGAAGTCACAAAGACTATAAGTAGCTAGAACTATTGCCCATGAGGCATTTGAGTGCATAATTCTTCCCGTGAATCAGTTAAACTATACTTCAGATACCATAGCAAGAACTATAATCACTGTCGTGTAATTCAGCATGAGTTTAAATAAAGGAACCGTGATTATTATGCATCTTCGCTCAGTGAGAAAATTCTTGCATGGACACTGATCGAAATGTGTACATTATTAATATTCAACACATATATGTTTGCCGAATCAATAGCTTACTTAAAACTGGCTCTCTTTGTCAGTGTTAATGCTTAGATAAACGTATGTTCTTCCTAACTGAAGGATTAGTAGAACTATATGTGCCCCGTAATACAGGTTTATAAAATAGATTGATACATTTATTTAAATAATGTGATAATTTCGATGTTGCATACATGTTTTTCGTTATACTACAGGCTAGAAAACCTTCTCGGTGAGAAAAAATAGAACGTGTCTCAACTGCTTTTCAAAGAGTGAATGAAAAGATTTGAAACAGAAAAGACATTCCGTACTGCACCAAGACTAGACTCTACTACGGTATCGATGTGAAATATGCAACTATGTCACCCACCGCGTTATTTATTTCTTTAGACGTAATCAAGCGAGTTTGTGTGCTTGCTTCATTAACTCTAACACATAAATCTGCTTTTTGTATCTATGGAAAATCGTCTCTATGTCATTGTTACAATGGTAAATTAGCCCACGTCGTGACCTTTCAGATATTTCCAACTTTTCATGGCACCGCCGTTCAGAAAAATGTATCTTTAGGTCAAACGGAATAAACCTCGGCGGAAAACACTCTATTTGCTTAAATGCATGGGTGGTATCCAAGGAATCTAGTTGTCAAAATAATAACCAACTCTGAGCCATAATAGTTTTTATATTTAATTTAAGATATCTGCAGACGAACGCAATAACAATAATCAAATAGATGTGGCAATATGTATGAAAATAAAACAGCTAGCAGATTTTAATGTGAGTTATTATTAATTTCAAACCTGGTGCGAATCATGGATACCCTTTCGATTTTGGTTTCAAGAATATTTGCAGTCAACTGTAAAGGTCAATAGAATTTCTAAGATGATATGCATCTTAGAAATTCTGTTTACTCGGAAATATTCAAATATTGTTTAACTTATATGTGTATGCGTGGTCTTTCGAATGTGAGGAAAGACAATTAAATACCAGAAATAATTCTCTTAAAATCAGGCTCAGCAGATATACAGTCTGAACACCTAACAAATCTCACTCACTATATTTTTTATCTTCACAGATTAATCATGGGTTTCTCGAAGGAATAAAACATTGAACTGGTAACTGTTAGTGGACGTAAAGGATTGTCATATCGATAAATAGCAGATGCATTTAATGCAAGTCATCCAATGAGGGTTTCACTTGGCTTTTCAAAGGTAGCGAAATGTTTAAAAAACGGACAGTGTCATGGACAAACCCCGTTCTGGATGACCAAATTTATCAGATGAAACCAAAGAAATTGTCATGGTTAAAATTTACGCAAGCCCCCAGAAATCACTTCCCGGGATATCCACGGAGCTGGGTGTTTCCAAAGTAACAGTCGTATCTTAAAAAGGCAAAAGCTTCATCCGTACAAGTTACAAATCTTGCAGCACTTAAGAAAAGATAAGCCTGATAGACGACTTGAGATGTGTGGATCGTTTTTCTACTAAAGTTGATAAAAACAACCTTTTCCAAGAAGATCTTTTTTTTTCCAGCGATGAAGCTTTTTTTGATGTGAATGGTAAGGTCAACAGATATAAGGTTCGAAATAGTAAGATGCGAAAACATATTATCGTGCGGTTTGTGAAAAGACTATATATTAGGAACACTTTCTTTGATGAACGTTTAATTGGTGAGACTTATCTCGCCAGTGGGAGAAACCAGTTGATAAAACAAGTTGAAAAACTCGGTGAAGGAATTCCTGATTGGTTCCAGGAAGATGACGCCCCTGCTCATTTTGACACTGTGGTAAGAGATTGGCTCAATGACAATTTAATTAACTTGATTGAAAATGTGGCCATTTGGAGTAGTATCCTTGTTCACCAGACCATAGCGCACTTGACAGCTTATTTCTGGGGGATGCTAAAGAGAAGGTTTACACAATGAAAATCACAGATGTCGCATACTTGATTGAGCGCATAAAGAGTGAATGTGTTACTGCATCGAGTTAACATGAATCTTAGTAGTCGCATAAACATCTGCATCAAAAATAATGGAAATCGTACAGAAGATGTAAATAGGGCAATTCAATAAAATAAAATTTCTTGAAGATATGCCATTTTGCCTATGTGTCCAGACATTAGTGACACCCTATCTAAATTTCGTGAACACTCCCACAATCTAAATAATTTTAAAATTCTCCTTTGAATGTAAACTAACGGGAAAATCGCACCTAAATATACGATATCCCTCTCTAAATCTGTCTCACTGTCTCTCTGAATCTGTCTATCTCACCGCCTGTTTGCCTGTCTCTATCTCCTTATCGCTCTCTCTCTCTCTCTGTTACTCTCTCTAGATATATTCTCTCTTTCTATCTCTCATATATATATATATATATATATATATATATATATATATATATATATATATATATATATAACATGCCTATGTTTGTTCATACCCCTTTTTAAGGTCAGCAGTCAATCTGTCACACATTTTCATTGCCACTTCAATTTCTTAGCATCTTTTTCCTATCTTTCAGTCAACCTATGCCAGTTTTTCTCAATATCCACATAAATACTCATATATATATATATATATATAAATGAATGATACGAACATCGGAATTGAGCTCCATTCGTTCTCATTTTACACACACGCGCGCACACACACACACACACAAACACACACACACACACACACACATATATATATATATATATATATATATATATATATATATATATTTACATATACAGCGAAACAGTCTGTCTGTGGATGATAATATATGCTCCCGAAAAATGTATTTCGGTTGAGCTCTCTGGAGAGGAAGTGTGGGTTTGTAAATAGTAACTATTACTGCTAATATTGCATGATTCTTCGGTAAATCGAATTGGGTTCTCTCAGTCACTGTATGTTTCTAAAAATAAATATGCTTAAATTTATCTTCTTCCCTGTCGTGCGCCAACAGCTTAGGGGTAAAATCTTCGACTGACGCCAATTCAATCGGGTTTCGTTCCGGACGTCTAGTGACACTGAGGAGCTGTGATACAGCTAAATAGTCTGTCTGTTCATGACTACATATATATATATATATATATATATATATATATATATATATATATATATATATATATATATATATATATATATCAAAGAAGAAATTGCTGTCAGTACATGGCGACAATATTCTGTTTCTAGTTCAACCTCAAACTTCTGGCCATGAGTTAATATCTCTCTATTATTGGTTATTGACATATCTTTATTTGTATCATTTATTATGCTATTCACCACTTTACGCCATCATGAAATCTGAGGAGTACTAACAGATTTTAAAACATCATCTCATACCTAGTGCTCGAAAATTCGAATGAAGCCGAAGATCGTGGTGCGACGTCCTATACATATGACAGCTGCTGATCCAGGGTCTTGTCCTGGTAGAGGCGCCACTTGAGACGCTGACCCATTGTGGGTGGCATGATTCTGCAATCACGACACCGTATGTGAGTCAGTCTAACCCTGGAGCACCCACTGAAGTCCTGATCGCGACGACAGATGTGACTCTCTAACCCTGCTGGTTATCACGGCATCGGATTTGAGATTCTAATTCTTGTCTTGGTCGCGGATGATGTCTGGTTAGATACGGCATTAGCCTTGTCGTCCTGAGCTCGCCTCCAACGTCTGGTTACAGAAGCAATTACTTTGATCTCGATCCAACCTACCCACGTTGTGATTTGATCTTAGGTTTCCGAGATCAATCATGGGTCGGGCCATGTGCGAGTCGAATCCGGGTCAAGGGTGATGCTGCACAAATGAATATAGAAGAAAAATAAAGAACAATTCAAGGAGTTCAAATGTTGTTAAGGAATAACAATTTACTTTCTATCTGTTTGTTGGATACAATGGTACGTCTCTCTCTCCCAGCCCACGTCTATGGATTGTGACACTTCTGCGTTTCTTAGCGAGTTTTACTATCTTAAGTTGTGTTTCAGTAAACGGCTTTTTGCTATCTTCAATCGATGTTTGCTAAAACTGGCCTTGTTATCTTCAATCGATATTTGTTAACTGGCTTTGGTGGAAAAAGTCATAGTCGGACTTCACTGAACTGTTCTTGTCTATAAGTCTAAGTAGAAAGGCGTGGAATTCGTGCGGTCACCTGCTGCGAGGTTTATTCACAAACTCTCAACTCGTAGCTGCAACTCCAACTGCAACTGTCTAACTGTGCCTGAAGAACTCTTGAACTGGAACTGACTGAACGCCCGGGGACGTTCGTTTATATGGACGTCGACCAAAACCCGGTGTGGGGCCAGACGCGGTCTGGGTTCTTCGATAATTTCAAATCCCCAATAAGGATTTTTTTTGCTTTCGGACAGGAAAATTTATCATTTTCCATTTTTGGAAATCTATTGCTCTTTGTTTAGTGATGAGAGGTCGGAGGTGAATTACCCTCCTAAGACTCTTCCTCTTCATACCGGTACCTCAGACCAAACCCTTCGAAGGGCGTCTAAAACAATTCCCTTCCTTCTCATATCTTCACCTTCTGAGAGGAGGGGTCGGAGGAGAATTATTCCTTTAGGCTTATCCTTCCTCACATTGTTACCTCACCCCAACCTACTCGTGGGCGTCAACAAGTTTCTCCTTCCTTACCATATTTTTCACATCTGCCTATCACTTCATGCTACCCTGGTGTGGGTGTGGCTAGGCTGGTGTTAGCTTACATTGACACTCCAAAGTAAAAGAAAAAACAAGAAAAAGAATTATTCTTTTCCCGTGGTCATTCAAAATCTTTATGAACGCCACATTACCATAATTAAAAAAATCCTTTCTGTTATCAACAGAATTCTTTTAGACCTCACAGAGTGTGATCATAAAATTCTTTTATCTTACTTTAGATATCTGGTAATTATCCAGCACATTTATTGCTGACTTTTCAACTATTGCAATCAACCTTTAACTGGGCGGTGGTTTTCATTTGACGAACAAAATCCCATTTCCCTCTCTCGTTTCAACTGTCCAGGTGACAATTTCTGGCGACAGAAATTCTTCGTCGTATACACAGTTTTTGTCCATATCAATAGTTTTGTATCGCTTAATTCCGTCTTTCTTGTTAACCGAATTCCGTTGACCCTCTTTTTCCACACGCAGTTGACCGACATTCGAAGTTTCGAGTGCCAGCTATACCTGTGATCAAAACCGTTGTTCTTATCAGGATATTAATTAAACTTGACACACCTGAGATCCGTTTTCCTACGACTTTCCGCTTTCCGCATTGCAAATGAAATCAAATAAAAAAAATACCCATTGTTTGTTTGTAAAAAGAAACAAATAATGTCGCTCAGTATGTCTTTCGATCTATCTATTGCTTTAAGTAATTACCGTTATTAATTTCTGTGATTAATTAATTAATCAATTAACCAACATAGCTAAATAATATCACAATGGGTTCTACCACAAGAAATTGATCCACAGCTTACAACCAAAAACACAGAGGAATGGTAGAAAAGAAAGACATAGACTGTTTTAAAACCGGTTAAGTCAGCTGAAATCTGCCATTAGGGATATGCATCCTGCAACTGTTCAAAAGCGTGAACAAATTGGAAAGGAACAGTGGATTACACAAAAGTGCAAGAAGCTTATATGTAGATATTTAACAGATATATTTAACTTCATTAATCGCTGTCAAGGTGGGTACAAACAAATATTAAAGACCTATGCCATTATTATTATCCAGGACATTATTCTTTTATTATTCTCTTTGAAATTACAAGTAAATTGAAAACAAAATGATTACATTGCATTGGACAACCACTAAAAAACTTCTGATGATATGAATTTGAATCTTTTCCTTTTATTTCTGATGAAATATTCAAAAATGAAATGGCGCCAGTAAAGGTGACAAGGGATCAAATCGAACTTCAATATTTATATATTTATTAAATTTAATTCCTTCTTTAGTGTTTTTCATTGCGATCCTTGCGCACATGTTTCGTCCGCTTTGTACCTGAACCATAACCCTCACCGGATACGACATTCACACTGTTGTTGAGCTGTCTCTGTCAAAAGAATTCATCGCATCCGAACGAAAGCTGATCAAGCGTAGTCAAGGTTGTATTCATTCAGACCTGTAAATCTGTAATAGAATTTTCACTAGAAATATGGATTCACAAGACATCCCCAGCCGCATGCATGCACACTTTTAGGATAGTGCGATCCGCTTTGAATTCAATTTATTCCTCCTATACTGGCCGCCACACAAGGCTATTGGACCTAATCTGTCTTCTTCTGCAACACATAGCGGGTGGGGGAAAATATGGATTGTTACATTTCTGAAGGGTTTAGCACAGAATATACTCGAATTAAATTCGAAATTGGCTCTCCGTTTCCTCAATACCAGCCGCTATTGAGGGAGGTATTAGAATAATACAAAATCTATACTGACAGCAAACATCCTGCATTCGGATAGAAAATGAGTTCAGCAGATATAAAAAACATATAAAGGAGTTTAAGAGAAGGATATTTTATCTCACTAGAGTTATTTAACGTATACAGCTAGGTAATTGTTTGAGAATTAAAAGGCCTAAAAGACTTCTTTATTGGCGGCCACAATCATAACAACATAAGATATGCAAACGGCGCAGTGTTGATAGCAGACAAGGAAAGAAAACTATGAAAGCTAATACAGAAGGCAGTGAAAGATAAAGTACTTAAAATAAAATGCAATAAGAAAGAATTCATGGTTGTTAATAAAATGATGATTCTAAAATGCAAATTGCAAATAACGGATGCTAAAATAAAAAAAACTACAAAAATTTAAATATCTGTGAATTTTTTTAACAATGGATGGAAAGTGCGTCAGAGAAATCCGAATACACATCTTGGTATCCAATGATGCATTTCAAAATCTAAGTAGATTATTAAGAAACAGACAGAATTCGTTAGAAACAACGAAAAGAGCATTAAACGTATGTGTTGTCTATCCTCCTATATGTCATTGAATAGTGGACAAACTCTTCAAAGATGAAGAAGAGACTTGAAGCATCATAAATATGGTTCTACCCACAGATGCTGGCGAAGCCATGTATCGAACATTTGAGCAAAGACAAGATTTTGGAGAAATGTAAAGAAGAAGGAGACTTTCACTTAATATCGGGAAGAAACTGTTGAAAATTCTGGCCAATAATGAAAAAGCAGTGCTTGGAAAAATTATACGCACAAAAGAGATTGAAGGCAAGACTGACAGAGAAAATCAACGCATAGTATAGTAAATGAACTTGAATAAATAGATGGTGGAACATGATTTAGAAGAAATAACGAAAAGGCAACATTTATTAAGAGCTAAAAAAAGACGGAAAAATGTGGAGAGCCATGATCGCATTAGTCGTGAAGGGATACGGAGCACGAAGAAGAAGAATCATTACTCTTTCCCTCCGTCCTTGTTCTAGTTGAGACTTGAGAAGAGAGGAAGAATTAATCTGCTCTTATGATAATTTTTTCCGGTGAATATTTTAACATTACAGGAGTATACGCCTCTTTGGTTTACTCCGATTTTCTTATACTTTCCACGTGTTTTAACATGATCGTTTTTTTACAATTGTTTTATGATTTCAAGTTTAACATGTACTTCTTTAGATTTGTTCATCCATTTATTTTCATTAATTTTATGGTCATTCATTTTAACATTACTTGCAAAAGTTCATGTTGCTACCTTGATATTGTCTTCTTGAAAAATGATTTGCTTTAATCATGTTTTCTCATATATATATTTTTAATGGTGGGTAAGAAGTAATTTATTGAATTAATGCTAGAAACTTTGTGTGACAGCCTTTAGTTTGGTTTCTGTGAAACTATTTCGATGGTTAACAGCCAGAATATGAAAGACAGTTTTCTTTCAATGTATATGCTATATTGATTAATGCAATCTTTGAATTGTTCTTCCCCCTTCCCAAAGAAAATCACCTTTCCAAGAACGTACAAGTTATATAACACTATTCATTAATTATCAATTTCGTCCTGTCATCATTCAATAATGTTAACTTCTTGCATTTGGGCCAGAAATATATAATGTTTCTCTGTGTATATTCTGAAATCATAATTAGTTTGAAAGGGATATTTAATTTTACTGTCAACAAATTTAGCTTAAAACAAAACTCGATCTAGTGCAATGCAGGATTGAACATCTATTCCAACCGGCAGCTCAATTGAATTTCGTCTTATATTCACAAATAAAACGTAATAAGATTTTAGTAATCTTTGATTTTATGCCCCTAAGTAATCATTTCACTTTGTAATATATATTTAAATGCAACATTGTATTCGCAAATTGCAATTTTTATTTATGCATGAAACCTGTCGTCTGATATGATAAATACTATTCTTTCACAATAGGAATTTGCACAATAAATACGTGATTGTAAATTTTTGGAAATAAATTAACGTAGTATTATTTGAAGCGGATTTAGTAAAACTAATATAAGGTTTGGTTTGGTTTGTTTTGGTTTACGGCACATCAACCTCAATGGGTCATTGAATGCCGACAACTTTTTTTTCTTTTTTTTCCTGGTAATCGTTTTGGTTCGGTTGTGTTTGTTTTGTTTTACGGCTTATCAACCTCAGTGGGTCATTTAATGCCGACAACAATTTTTTTCCTGGTAATATTTGTGTCTGTCAAAAATCCATTTCTGTTAATATTTTTTTCTGAAAAATGTATAGCTGGTAATATTATTTTTTCAAAAACGTAGAGCTGGTAATATTTTTTTTCAAAAACGTACAGTTGGCCACATTATTTTTTCAAAAACGTATTACCAGAGGCCTTGTTGTTGGATGTAGTTTATTGTCTTAGCCAGGACGCGGATGTAGTTTATCGTCATACCCAGGACGCGAATGTAATCTGAGTGTTAATTATTTGCCCATAGCTGGGACCCTTGGTTAGGTGCTACCACCCTTTGTTAGGGTGGAACTGGGAACATCAGCAATTAAGATGTGGTTCCACACTCCTCAAAACCTCCTGATCAGAGGCCTTGCTGTTGGACGTAGTTTAGCGTCTTACCCAGGACGCGGATGCAGTTTATCGTCATACCCAGGACGGACTAATATAAGGATATATTGAATGATTTAACATCATATGATTTTAATGTCAATATTATCAGGAAAAATCCTCAGTCAAATACTCTAGCTGTACCTGCAAGTTTCAAACTGTTTTAATGTTGTCTGTTATGTTTTCGTTTAAACCAATGGAATTTCTTGAAAATGAAAAGATGTCAATAGCGAGTGGTGGCTGTTTTACAAGCTTCTGACTGGAGTTAGATTGTTTGATTATATTGATCTGCATTGCTAACTACTTCATTATTATTGAGGAGTCATGACACTACAAATCAAAAATCTGACGTGGGGGTAAAAAATAAAATAAAATGATATTCCAATTTAAATTCCTAGCTTCTTGCTTGATGGCAACTCAGCGTTTGGTGAATTAAGATTTTGGATGATTTTACTGCTTTAAAATGTCCACTTGATTTTGGATCCTAACTATTTACAGTTGAAAGGAACGTTAGTTGAATATTTTCGCGGTAAATCTGACCCGCTCCGCTGTAAGGTTGTCTCCTTTGGGAAAGAATTAAGGATGTCGATTTCAGAAACAATTGAGTGACCACAAATAAATCTGTAAAATATTTGAAATCGGTGATTGTAACGTGCACAATATTAATAGCTTTAGAATGTCAGAAATTATTACTGATTAATTTTGAAGTTAATGAAATGAAGTTTGTCCAATGGCCTGGTTCTTCTGTCATTATTGAATGATTTATAGGACAACTATGTTATTTCCCAGTGAATGACTTAATATATTGGAGCCAAGATTCAAAGTTTTTCATCAATGACCAAAAATAATCTAATTGAGTCCAAAGTTATGGAAAGTGTTGATAAAAGATTAGAATAATTTCAAAGATTTCTTCCATAAATTAAATTAAAAATACAGTAAGAACAACAACAGAATGATGTAAAATTTTAAAATGCGGACAAAAGTCGAATATGCTTAAAAAATTATTTTAGCACAGCGTATCGATAGAATGTGGATATGAAATGCAGGGAATTCATATGGGGTCATCATTCATTTCTTTATAAAACATCTTAAAATGAGATATTACTTTTGCAATTTTTGAAGTAAAAGATCAAATTTCAGTAACCTGGAATGTGTTTTGCTTCTATTTTCCAGGCTCATCTTAATACCAAAATGTTAAAATTTGGATTCCTATTTCAAAATTACATTTTGTAAATTAAGAATATTCCATATGATAAACATTTTGTTTTTTCTAACTATCTCATCAAAAGACTTTTAAATTACAGGTTCTAAATGTTAGCTCAGCGCTGATTAAGAATGTAAAAAAAAATATTTGTCGCTGTCAAATTTTAAAAGAATTTGTAATTACGACAGTATTTCCTTAGTGTTATTTTTTAAATATTTTTTGATTTAAGTAATTTTTTATATAATGTTAAAATGAAAGAAGCTACGCATGGAGGTGATGTCACAATTGTTTTATTTTAAGAAGAATACAGATGATGTTTTTTTTACTCTCAAAGACAGATTACAAGGAAGATGTTAATTTGTAGACATCGGCTGCAATATTCGTTACAAATCCAGTTAGAAACTGGAGCAAATGTTAAAAACTGCTGCTAAGTTAAACACATGATTAATGGGAGGAAAGATAGAAGGACATTTGCTACAGATTTTACAGCTGAAATTAATTCTCGAAGGCAGCCAGTGTTGTTCTGCACTGTGAGAACTCGATTTACATCATGCGCATATCACGGGTGCATAGCCGTCAAAATACTCCTGTTACCGAAGGTGAATTAGCAGAAAAATCTGATATGGACCAAACATTATGAGAACTGCTCATTGAGCGAGTGTCTAAATATATTGTAAATAGATGAAGCCTAATTTGAAAATGTAGGTAGTAATAGTAAAGTGTATGTGAGAAGAAAGCTAAGGGAAAGACATGATAATGAAAGTGCGGTTCCAACAGTTATGCATGGTGATGGTCTTTTATGATATGAGGTGTTTTGGGAAACATACGGCTAGAAATTTGATTCAGATCGAGAGTATCATATAAAAACAACAATATTATTAGATTTCGCAAGACATCTCATACAATCTGGTTTAATCCTAATTGAAAAAATTCTTTCAAGAAGATAACGGTCCAAAACACACTTAAATTCTGTTTCTATTAATTCGATTCGAAATAATGGAATATTTAAGAAAAGTATGTCATGGCCGACTCAATCCCCTGACTTGCCTCCCATCAAATTAATATGGGAGGGATTCGCTAGTAGAGTTCAAAAAGAATACAGACACAGTGAAAGTGAGGTTTTTCAGTGCTTGAAGAACGTTTGGAAAAATCTGTCATCTACGTAAAAAAACTGTTCAAAATATACCAAGGGTTTTAAAATCCATAATTAAGGCAGGTTGTATAATATGTTATAGTTAAGTGCATACTTCGGTCTAAATAAAGGGAACTGCACTGTAGTACTGAAATGTTATTTTTTACTTTAATAAAATAGAATATATGTCACATTTTCCGGGGCCTTTAAAAACTTGCAGAGGTGGTTCAAAGCTTTTGACTGTAGTGTACACCTTTTCCCTTTCTTTGTAAAATTTAGATTAATTTTATTTAGATGATTTTTTCTTTTGCTGTTGGAAGGCTTAATTCAAGAAAATAATTTGATATCGATTTTTCTTTGTAAAAGAATCATTCCATAAATAATCGTACTTTTATAGGCAACTAATACCAAAATCTTTATTTGCGTTGTAGTTTCCCGGCTTTAATTAAATATTTCTAAAAATTTGGGAACGTTTTCAAGATATCGGTAATTATGTCTGTGCCACATGAAAATATAGATATCGCTGTTAATAATGTAATCCTTAAATAAATTGACGGCTTAAAGTCACATCACTTTATAAACAACGGTTCATGTGGCATCACCGAAATTAAGCAATGTCGATACTTGTCACTATCTAGTTCGGTGACGATTTGGGAATATCCGGAGCTATAACCTTGGATGTATGGCTGATGAAATGGTTGTATCACTAAACCATTATTATATCCAAAAATAAAATATGCATACAAAATATTTAGATTTCAGCATTAAATAGCAGACAGAGGTTTATATGCCTCGAAACAAAATTTAAACTTCCTGGGTAAAACGATACACTACATCAAACAGCAAGGCCTCCGACCAGGAGGTTTTGAGGAGCGGGGAACCACCTATTAATTGCTGGTGTTCCCAATGAACTCTGAGACGTGGTAGTAGCACCTGTTACAGTCCCAACTATAGGCAAATAGCTAACCCCAATCTGGGGTCAAAACACTGCGAAAGTGTAAAAATAGTTTTTAATACCAGCAATATAATTTTGTAAAAAAAATATTACCAGCAATATATTGAATGAAAAATTACTAGAAATATTTTTGAAAAGAAATAAGATTACCAGCAATATATTTTTTGAAAAAGAAGTATTGCCAGCAAATCATTTTTGAAGAAACATATTACCAGCATTTCATTTATGAAAAGAAAATATGACCAGCAATACATTTTTGAGAAAACAACATATTACCAGCAATAATTTTTTTAGAAAATGAAATATTTCTAGCAATACATTTTTCAAAAAGTATTACCAGGATACATTTTTGAAAAAATATTACCAAGATACATTTTTGAAAAAAATATTACCAGGATACATTTTTGAAAAAAGAATTAACTGCAGTACATTTTAAAACAAAATATTACCAATAATACATTTTTGAAGAAAAAAAAAACTATTTTCAGCAATACATTTTTATTTTGGAAATATATTACAAACCATACATTTTTGAAGAAACAAATATTACTAGCAATACATTTTTGAAATAAAATATTACCAGCAATAAAAATCGTGTCGGCATTTAATAAACATTTGAGGTTGATATGCTGTAGAAAGTAAATAAACACCCAACAAACAAATAAACTGAATATATATTTCGGATCATTGCTCTTCCGAACGCCTCAGCGTGGGGTAAAGTTTCGCGCAACTCGCCTAGTTGACATTCCTATCGATCTTTCCTGGGTGCGCCCAAAATAATTCTACATTAAATGCCTCAACAAGTGTTGACGTATAAAATCAAACAAACGAATCAGCGTTGCTCGAGCAGAAGTTTCCTATTCTCCAAACTATTTCATGTTATCTTACATGTTCGTTACAGATTGTTTTTTCTGATAGCGAATGTTACTACTAAAACGTTGTTCTAACCCTTAGTTGGAATGCTCACCAGAGTTTTACATAACATCCGGCATATTTAACCAGCGTTCAGTGTGCTTTGTGCTGAGGGCCTCAATCCTACTTCTGTAAACTTTTCTGTGTCTAAAAATAAAGCCACAGAATTAAATACAAATATAGTCCGTCTTTGTGCTGTTAATCTTGTGAAAGGATAAATAGTCGGTTGTACTGTTTTTGGTTGGAAAGATGTTGATCTTATTTCTCTGCAGACACAGAGGCGAGCATTAAGCGGTAGCTGATGAAATATCTTTCTTGATATGGTGGTGACGTATTAGTTAATTATTATCAATAATCTCAGATTACTCTTGACATCATCGTAGTTTTCCTGTAAATCTTAGAGTAAAAACAGTAAGTTATTTTTAGTGTCTTGAACTTGTACATCTCTGCATCGTGGTCATTTCTAGTCGAAATTTATTTATTAGATTTTGGATCTTTGAATTGCATATTAATTAGCTAAATTTCGTAATATTTAATATAGATTTTGGACGTGTTATATAGGAGGAAACGTTGAATTCAAATGCGAAAACATATTTAATATTTCCACAAATATCTAACGCGTCGACAGCTGTTTTATATGCATACACAGAAGAAGTTTTGCTGAAAAGAGTTTCAAGTTCTTTTATGCGCCATTTCTCTTCAGGTTGTAGGTGGTCATGGATCTCCACCACTTCCTGTTGCTTGTAGCTCTTAATAAGTTTTGTCTTTTAGTTATTTCTCCCAAACCGTGGTATTACGATCTATTTGCTCAAGCTCACCAAGGGCGTTATGTGCTGCATTCCACTGACTCCCTTTACCTCAGTCCGTTCTATGAGTATCTGGTTCTCAAACTCCTCCTTCCGCATTTGTCCCAGAAATTTTAACTGTCTCTTCCTGATATTAAATATAAGTTTCCTTTTTGTTTTCATTTATTCAAAATGTTGTTGAGCACCGGTTCGGTCATAACGATTCAATTTCCAAATGGGTACAACATAAAAAATTTAGGTGAAGGTAATTTTCATTGCTTTGTGAATTCTCGGCACTGTCGCATCTAAGAATGTAATTGGTAGATGGATGAGTGTCATACACACAGATACCGTCAAATAAGGCGGTCTATATAGGCGTTGAAAATCAATGCCTGTAAACAAAACAGTGGGCTCAGCGGAAATTCTTAGATGATACAAATTTCATATAAAGCAACCGGGAAAATCTTACTAGATTTTATTTCCCTGTCGAATAGATGATAATTGTCTTTCTATTCTCACAATAAAGAAAACACATAAATCGAAATACATTTAAAATATTTGTAATCAACCCTTTATAAATACAGTAGCGGCCATAATGGAAAGAAAGACATAAATACGTGCATTACTTAAAAAGTAATGCATGATTAGCAATGCAAATTTTACCGAATAAAGGTTAGGGTGTAATGCATGAATATTTTACAAGGTTACATAAATTTACATAATAGTTTTTTAAATAAAGATTAAATCGAACAAAGGAAATAAGCTACTGGACAAAAGTTAAGGAACGATCTTGTTAATACTTGATTGTGAACAAAATATCAACAAAAATTAATATTTGGTAAACATCCCCTTATTTTCAATGACATATCTGCATCGTCGACCCCATGATCTAATTAATTTCTTGCAAAAAGCAGCAGTAATTCCTTCCCATTTGCCTTTCAATAACTCCCATAGGTGATCCTGGTTTTTCGGGTTTCTTTTCTGAGCCCTTTCTCCAATTATCTTCCAAACATTTTCTCTTGGATTCAGGTCGGGGCTCTGGGCTGGCCACTTCATTAGGGCGATTCCTTCTTCTTCAAATAAAGCCATAACCTTCCGAGCCTTGTGGCAAGGTGCATTGTCCTGCATGAAAATAGGAGATTCATAAAGATTATGGTGTAATCTTGGTACCACATGCTGCTGAAGAAGCCTTTTGTAAATCTCAGCATTTATATTGCCATGTACGCGGATGATAGGGCCAACTCCTGCAGAAGAAATCATTCCCCACACCATCACACAGCCGGCACCAAACTTAACGGTTTTCTTGACACATTGAGAAGACAGTCTTTCACCTGTTCTACGGCATACGTAAGTTTTGCGCTCAGAACCAAATATAGTAAACTTGGACTCGTCACTGAAATGAACTGTATCCCATTGTGCGTCAGTCCAAACAACATGTTCTCTCGCATACTGCAGGCGCGCCCTTTGGTTTCTCTTTGAAATGAGAGGCTTCGAAGCTGGAATACGGGCATGCAATCCTGCATTTTTTAACCTGTGAGCAACCGTTTTCCTTGAGATCTTATTATCTGTCTCTTCGTTAAATTTACGGTCAATTGATGTAGATGTATCTAAACGGTATTTTTATAGATATTCTAACAATTTTTCGATCTTCTCTTTGCTAAGTTTTTGGAGGTCTGCCGGTTTTTGGTTTTGCATCTAACGTTTAATCGGTTTTATACATGCTAATTTCACGATGGACGACACTTTTAGACCTATGAACAATATCCGAAATTTCTGAAATAGACCTTTTTTCTTGATAGCGATAATGTTTTTTTTTTTAATTCAAAAGAAAGCGTTTTGCGTGTAGAATTTGCCATATCGCTTATAATAAAGTCCTAATGATAAATAAACTTCTACTTATTTTTAACAATGTGAATTAAAAGTTTATGCAAATTATTAACATCGTTCCTTAACTTTTGTCCAGTAGCTTATTTCCTTTGTTCCATTTAATCTTTATTTTTAAAAAACTATTATGTAAATTTTTGTAACTTTGTACAATATTCATGCATTACACCCTAATCTTTATTCGGTAAAAATGTCATTGCTAATCATGCATTATTTTTGTAATACACATATTTACACATATTTATGTCTTTGTTGTTTCCGTTACTTATATTATGGCCGCTACTGTATATACAGATTGAGCAAAATCGCGCACTATAGCGATAATTTATTAAATAATTACACATGTAAATTTTATATACTACTTATTTATTTGTTATATGCGCTGTTCAAAATGTCGTCCTTTTTCAAAACACATTGCAATTCTGAGCTGGTATGAATCATTAACACGTCGGAGAGTTTCCTGTGACATTTTTCATTTTACTGCATTCATATTTAACGCTTTCGTTTTTATTTATTAGTATTTCTTAGGCGAGTCTGAGAGACAACTGATTTCAAATGGTTCCACAGAATAACTCCAACAGTGTTAGGTCAGGTGATTAATTAATTCAAATTACAATGCGCGACGTTGGCCTCATATATATATATATATATATATATATATATATATATATATATATATATATATATATATATATATATATATATATATATATATATGTATACTGGGTATAACAGCAACATTGTCAAAACCGTGTAACATCATAATTATCCATCCCAATAAAAAAATAATATGAAAAGAAAATACCAAAATTAGTGGGTTTCGTTTTTCCAAGGTTTTCAGATAAGACTTTTAACCATTTTAACAACATTTCTCGTAAGAATCAATGAAAAACCTTTTGAATCATTCAACTAAAATTAGCGCAGATTAAAATTATTTTGTGCAAACACACCCTTTTCACAATTGAGCAATAGTGAGAGGGAAAAGGTTATTGATACCTTTAATAATAGTAACAATATTCATACTCTGGCATTCATCTTCAAATTCCATTCAATAACCATCAAGGGAACGGTGAATAAGTTTTAAAAAAAGGAAGCGGAAGAGTGGAAAACTTGATAAGGGTTTCAAAACAGGAAGAAAGATCATCATTTTAAATTGTAGCTAAAAATTGAACCCAATTAATAAGATATTTTTGCACGTGAGAGAGGAGTTTCAGCTATGACAGTCCAAGGAGCAGTGAGGCAACTTGTTACTACAGGACAGAAAGATAGATGGTTAGAGATTGCGTAGCTCAATTTTAATAATCGGGGAATAATATATATATATATATATATGTGTGTGTGTGTGTGTGTGTGTGTGTGTGTGTGTGTGTGTGTGTGTGTGTGTGTGTGTGTGTGTGTGTGTGTGTGTGTGTAAAACATTTGAACTTTATTTCAATCCTTCATGCGCTTCGGATACTTAGCTGTGATTAATGATGAAGATGTAATGTTCGTTTATGATCGATTCCATCACGATTTTTTGTTAAGCTTGGAGAGTAATTACACATTTTTAGTTATCAAAATAGAGTCCAATAGTGTTATAAAAACCTAGAAAAATTGAAGTAAGATATCTTTAATCATTTCTAGAATACAACGGTTCAAAGCTTAATCTAACATTTAGAAAATTTTGGTGTTACAGGTGTTGGAATTTTTTCTCTTATACCCGGTGTACATATATATATATATATATATATATATATATATATATATATATATATATATATATATATATATATATATATATAGCATTCTCCTTTGCATTGGATATTGTCGTCATATTTGGTAATTCTTCTAGTCATCTCGATGTTCTTGACAAAATCCAAAGAAGGGTCTGAAACGTAATCGATCATGACATGTCATCTCCAATTCAGACGCTTTCTTACCGACGAGACGTGGCTTTCTCAGGATTTTGTGCAAATACTTTCATGGTAGATGCTATAAAGTGTTTATTTCCCTGGTGCCCGATTAGGTGAATTTAAGAGTGTTACTTGATTGGCGTCTAGGTCTCACTCGTTTACTTTTGAGTTATCTAAATGCAGCCTCCACTTCTACTCAAACATTTTATTTTTCTCATACGTGCCCTCTGTGGAACTCCTTTCTGTTTACTTCCTAATTCTATGAGGACAATCTTCCAAAATTTACATGCGACGTCAACAGACATCTTCTATCTTTTTGAATCCATTTCACCTCATGTCTTTTCCTTAATCCTCACTATACTCAATCTTTTCTCCCAGTGTTTAAGGAAGCAACCATTAGGGAGTCTGTTCCACAAATTAGCGGTTATTGATCAGCAATCTATGAGCAGTTCGTTCTTTTCACAAATGGAATGGGGGGATTTGTGTCTTACGATTCGGTGGAGGTACCATGCTGAGTCTTAGTGATATATCTCTGAACCGTTGGAACTAAGAAATGGAGCTCATCCGAAAATTTCTTTTACAGTGGAAGTATTTATAGAGAATTTCGTGGAAACGACGATGAACTTTATAATGGATCGGAAATGATAAATAGCCAATCCAGACCAGTTATGACAGCAATAATTTACGTTTGGTCCTAATAAATCATGGTCTGGTAATTTCTTGAGCGATCCAAGGACCCGATTGTTTTTACCAGTATTTTCAGCAATGAATCCTAATAGTTTGTTTATTGCTGAAGTTTAACACGAGATACAATTCCATGTAGGTTGTTTGGTTAGTTGTTTTGTTTTATGGCATATCAACCTCAGTAGGACATTTAATGCCAACAAATTTTTTGGAATAGATTCATAGCAATAGTTTAGTAATAAAAGGAGTGTATGTATACATATTTGAACCATTTTGTAATTACTCATATTTTTTAATAAAATCAGACGTGTTGCTGGTAATTTTCTGTTTTTGTTTTAATGTATTGCTGGTTATAGTTTTTCAAAAATACATTGCTTGTAATAGCTTTTTCGTCAAAAATTATTTCTGGTAATAATTTTTTACGAAGTATTTCTTGTATTAAAATATATTTTTATACTTTTATAATGCTTTTTACCCCAGTTTTGAAGCTAACTATTTGCCTATAACTGGGACCCTAACAGGTGCTACCACCCCGTGTTAGGGTGGAACTGGCAACACCAGCAATTAAGAGGTGGTTCCATGCTCCTCAAAACTTCCTTATCAGAGGCCTTGCAGTTTAATGTAGTTTATCGTCATACCCAAGAGGCCCCATTGGGGGTTTTTACCCCTCTGCAGAGGTGCAGTCGGCGTATTCAACAGCCCCAACTGAGAGGGCGTTCCATGTAGGGAATTTATTATATTAATGTTTCCTTAAGTATCTCTCTATATTTCAGAAATGAGGTATCATGTTCACAATTTACATTATTCGGACTCTTGTCCTCATTTTTATCGCCATATTTATTACAACGTTTCGGCCGTTGTACGCCCCGGCCTTGTTCAGGTGGTTGCAATGTCGAACTGAACCGTTTATTTCGCTCACTGGGGTAGACTGTTCTAGTTCCAAGTGCCATGTCTAATGGATATCAGTTATCAGTATCTCCTGTTAATTCCCCTCTCCACCGCCGTAACCATGTATTGAACTCACACTGTTTGGGTCCTGTCACTGGATCTAACCAACGCCTTTATCCACTGTGCTCTGTTTCCTTCGTTTTGAATTGTATTAACGCTGTTTGGAATAATAATGTGTGATCTTCCCTTGTTTCGTTAGTCTCCTCTTTGAGAAAGCTATTTCTGTCTTCTGGGACTATAAGTGAACAGATACGCGAACCTTGTATTCACAATTGAATAAAGATTTCTTAAAGACTACACGTGGGAACTTTTCTCATTACAAACGCCTCACATTAATTTACCTCCTTTTTGCTAAACTTATATTCCACGATCAAAAGAAACATTTTTAATTTCAGTGTGACTTTGTTCCAAATCTGTAAAGGGCAACACACATTTACTAAAAAATAAAATCATCTATTAAAGTGCCGTCCATAAGTAATCGTCTGTTCTTTCAAACGAATATAAAATATTTTTCTCCCAAGAAAGAAAAGGTAGTTTTCAATAGTACAGCTGGCATCATCGGTATAAAAAAAATGGAAGAAAACATTAAAAGTTTCGTTCAACCGTCTATTTCTGTTCCTCCCTCTTGGGATGAATTTAGTTAGCCAAAATCTTTACCCTTATCTATGTAATTTTTGTAAGCGTGATATTGTGGGAGCATGGTGACTCTTTCCTGTGACAAATTGACATGTGTCTTCTGTGTTATTCGTCTAGGGATGTCATGTGAGGAATCGCTGTTCTTCCTTTTCTCTTTTTTCTTTGAAAGACATTCTAGCTATCTGAAAAAGCTGGAGCAGGACCATAAAAGTCTTGAGTCTCAATTGACGTAAATGCTTCTTTTAGATTTCTATCTCAACCATCCCCGGTATTATTTGCTTGTTTTTACCAATAACATGAGTTTAAAAAATAAACTTTTAGTGCATTCTGCAATAAATATCGCACTCAAACAAATAACGTATTCTGAGAAAAATGTAGTTTATTTTCCATTGACAGCAAAATACTTCCCTTATTACACGAATATATTCAACAAATGAAACAAATAAAATAGCTTCGCGTAGTAAAAGCAATGTAAAATATTTGGTAGGTTAGGTCATGATTTGAAGATTACACTTATTCTTGGTTATAACCTCAACCACAACCGATAATAGAGTCTAGACTGGCGGACATAATTGGGACACACCGAACAATTGTTAACTGCTGGTAAATTTGGCTAAGATCTACCATTGCTTGGCTCCTCAACAAACTTGTTTCTTTAATGTTTTGATTGAATGATTAACACAGTGTAAGAGGAATTATCATTGGGTTGAATCGTTTTATATTTAAGTGTGTAAATCTCAGTGTGTGAAGAGAAAGATCGTTAATTACCACTTCAAATCGAGAGTGTCGCCCTATTTCTTTCGAGAGCGAAACAGTTACTGGGCGTGATTCCTTTTTTTATGGAAGATCGTTTAACCGGAAGTTGTTCGTGATTGGACTATAAAATTTCAGAAGATTTGTGTAGGTAAATTATCTGAAGAATTGTAGCTGACGGGATGTGGGGGGGGACAAGGCGGTATTGAGTTGGTCAAAGTACAGAGAGTTTATGATGTTGAAAGACCCGAAAGGTTTCATAATCAACGGCTAAAAACAACAATGTTGGTATGTGCCAAAGCAGCAAACAGCTGTGTTTCTCAAAATAGAAAATCTCCGTTGCATTTCTAATAAAAAGGTGAAGACGATTACTATTATTATTATTGCTATGTTTCTTCTTCTTCTTCTTCTTCTTCTTCTTCTTCTTCTTCTTCTTCTTCTTCTTCTTGTATTATTATTATTATTATTATTTGCAGTCTCTTTGATTTCCGGTGTATATTCATTTCTTTAGAATTGGCATAATCCACTAAGCATTCATTTAAAAACTATAAGAAAACTAAGATTACGGACATTTAAAATAGATAAGGCCCTACGTAAGGTGTGAGCAGTACGTGCGAGTAAAGTCTTTGTATTACTTTGAGGCTTAGTCTAGCAGGGATCTCTCCTTGATTCTATAGGAACCATTTCCGATCAAACCGAGAGCTCCAACTGCAACTAGTTTTGTTGATGTTCTCAAGTGGCACATTTCTGAGATTTAGATTTCAAGATCATTGTTCTTAGATAGTTTTTTTTTTTTTAGATCTTCAAAGATATATCTTACAATCTACAGGTACTGACATGTAATTGAGAAATTACTTTGGTTTTGTGGCCCTATGCCTGTAACCGGATTTGGGTGGTGTCCACAACCATTTCTTGCAGTTTCCTTTCATTATTATAATTTGTTTTATTTCCTTTGTTTTCTGGTGTGTGTGTGTGTGTGTGTGTGTGTGTGTGTGTGTGTGTGTGTGTGTGTGTGTGTGTGTGTGTGTGTGTGTGTGTGTGTGTGTGTGTGTGTGTGTGTGTGTGTGTGTGTGTGTGTGTGTGTGTGTGTGTGTGTGTGTGTGTGTGTGTGTGTGTGTGTGTGTGTGTGTGTGTGTGTGTGTGTGTGTGTGTGTGTGTGTGTGTGTGTGTGTGTGTGTGTGTGTGTGTGTGTGTGTGTGTGTGTGTGTGTGTGTGTGTGTGTGTGTGTGTGTGTGTGTGTGTGTGTGTGTGTGTGTGTGTGTGTGTGTGTGTGTGTGTGTGTGTGTGTGTGTGTGTGTGTGTGTGTGTGTGTGTGTGTGTGTGTGTGTGTGTGTGTGTGTGTGTGTGTGTGTGTGTGTGTGTGTGTGTGTGTGTGTGTGTGTGTGTGTGTGTGTGTGTGTGTGTGTGTGTGTGTGTGTGTGTGTGTGTGTGTGTGTGTGTGTGTGTGTGTGTGTGTGTGTGTGTGTGTGTGTGTGTGTGTGTGTGTGTGTGTGTGTGTGTGTGTGTGTGTGTGTGTGTGTGTGTGTGTGTGTGTGTGTGTGTGTGTGTGTGTGTGTGTGTGTGTGTGTGTGTGTGTGTGTGTGTGTGTGTGTGTGTGTGTGTGTAAAAGCTCGGAAATGGCTTCATGAAATTTTCAACTGAACTTGTACTGAGGAATAATAATAATAACAACAACAACAACAACAACAACAAAAAAAAAAAAAAAAAAAAAATAGAATCATACATATTTTACATAAATAAAAACCCTTCGGAAGGTGTAGGATGTACCTGTGAGTATAATTTTTTATTCCTTTAAGGCTTGGGCTATCAAAGATCCCTTAAATCAATATATCGGAACCATTTACAATAAAACCGAGCTCTCCAACTGCAGATGGATATGTTGAGATACTCACTTTCCCCATTTTTGAGATTTCGATTTCAAGGCCGTTTTAATTTAATGTATTTTTAAGATCTTCAACGATACAATACTAATTGCAGGAACTGGCATGTCAAATAAGTAGGTATATTCTATTTTTGTGGTCTCTGATCAAGATATATCGGCCATTGGATGTCATTGTTCTTTCTGTGTGCATTGTATAGTCACATAAAATTGTTACAGGTCCTATGACTGTAACCAGATTCGGGTGGTGTTCAAAACCAATTTCCAATGCAAATATTATCCCACTCTGTCCTCACGAGATTTATATTCAGTTCGTGCCCGATACAGTGCAACCTGAAACAAAATGGTTGTTTCTGGGTATTTATCAGAGAATCTGCATTTTAGCCTAACATAATTTTGCAGTATATTTGCTTGGTAATTTCTGTTTGGCAACCATTGGTCCTGTACAGCAAGAACAAACCTTCAATTTTTGCTTTTAACTATGCACTATATGGCTTCTCAGGAGTACGGGATTTGTCTATATTAGGTACGTGCAGAATATTAGCCGTAAAGAGATTTATGTTGTCATCGTTTCTGCATGTGGGTCAACTGCATTTGCCTTTACTTCTTTTTTAAATGTTTTTGCAGCTGCAGTAGTTGTATTATATTTTACTTGCATTTCTTCACCCACTGAAAACACCATTTTGAAAATGCCGGTTTCCTTTATTACTGAATGAGATTTCTTATTTCTTTCATGTTCTTTGATACATATCATCATCCCTTTATCATGTATTTCACAGGTGTCTTGAAGGCCATTAGTTGATTGTAGTTCTTTAAGCAATTCCACCCCAAGCAAGGCGGGAAGCCACTAACAGGCAAGGGGTTACAGACAGTTGGAGCGAGATCAAAGAGAAGTGATCGAGGTAAGGATGAAGAGAAGTTTAGGAGATAGATCAGGGCATCTGTAGATGTCGATTGGAATTACATTTTAATAGTTGGGGATTGTAGCTATCAGGTAAACAAGAAATGCGGAGGGAGTTCCACAGGCGAGAAGTGAGAGACATGAAGCCATTGGGTTAGAAGAGACGGCTACATTCTACAGTTTCGACAGTGAAAGGGTGAGAGCTAGATGCCGGCCTAGCTGAATGTTTAAATTCATGAAGTCTGGGAACCAGCGAAAGCAGCTAATCGGAGCAGTTACGGTGAAAGTATTTGTAAAATGCAAGATCAGGGCCAATTACATTGCATATCCGTCTTTGGATTTTATCAATGTCCTTGAGACAAATATAGGGGCTCCAGATTATATATGGCAGCAATAGTCCCTGCAAGGGGGAATTGTTGATTTGTAGATTTGAAGGATTTTCTCCGGCGAGAAAAATTTCCTGACGCGGCACATGGAGCCAACTTTCCTTGCGGTGGACTAAGCTATTGTCTCAATGTATTCGTTTTATTTCAGGTCAGCAGACAATGTGAGACCGAGCATTTGCAAAGAGGTGCTCTCGTTGAATTGGGAGGCAGGGGTGGTTCTCTCTGGGAATAATAGAGAGCAGTTTTGTTTTTGAGGCATTCTCTAATTGAACTAATCTGTATCCTTCGGATCTGAGCATATATAGACGATCAACATCAGCCTTGGGACGTTGCATACGTTGGCAGCTGAGAAGCTTTCTCATTTTGGCGTCCATTTTATGGCCCAGTTAAAGAAATTGAAACCGTATTAAATCACAGAGACGGCCAAGGGGTTATGGCTGATGTTCTGTTTTTTTTGTTTTGTTTTTTTTGTAGTATTCTTTTCTTACTTACTCCTTGCTTTCGGTATTGCATCTGCTTTAGTAATGCCTTGGAACCTATATATTTGTGATAAGATTTAGGTCTATTGAGTGTGTTTCTGTAATTTTTAAGTGTTATTTTTTCTTAAGTGTTATTTTTCTTAAGTGTTATTTTTCCCATTGATCTAATCCGAAATCTATACATATGTCGTCACAGAAACATTTTACAGTATTGAGGAAACCGGGTCTCTTCATTGTCGTAGTTGGAAAAGAGTTTGAGATCATCCATGTAGAGTAGCTGATTTAATTACTTCTTGTTTATTTGGTATCCATAGTGTTAAGTTTCCGAGCATGCGTAAGGGGGATTAAGGACAGACATATCTGAAGTTGTATCTGGGGGTCTCCTTTAATGTTTCCTCGTCGGGTATTCAGGCGTTTGGAGGTGGCAGTGCCTCTTGTGTGATTTGGGTATAATGTGGTTTTCCACATTCCCATTCTTTGTTTAAGGACATTTCTTATCAACGAATAAGCTTTGTAGATTTCGAAAGTTTTAAGGATCCAGGAGTGTGGTACACTATCAAAGTCATTACTGTAATCTGTCAACGTTGTGAAAAGATTTCTACCGATGTCCTGCAATATTCCAGGATTATTTTGTTTATCAATAGTTGATTTTTGAAACAATCTGAATCTCTCCTGCATCCCTGTTGTTCCAAGTGAAGAATGATGTTTTCTTTGAGAAAAGAGTATGTACAAGACGTCAGGCCAGTCTTGATCAATTAATCGGTGGTGGACAGACATGATATTGGTCTATAGTTATTCGGATAACCTGTTTCATCCGTTTTTGGTAGGATAAATAATATATTCAGTGATACATTCTATGACTTCATTGCGTTTGTGCAATGATTTTATGGATTAATGACAGATGATAGATCCCAAAGCTTATCATTTCCTGTGGATTTCCATTTTGGGGATTTCGTTAGAGCTTGCCTAATATTAAGTATTCGTTGGTTATATTATTTCATTTTTGTAGACGTTTATCCATCAGTCGTTCTTCTTCTCGTTAGATCTACACTGCATTAGGGTTTTATTCCTTTGGGCAGCTCCAAATATTCTCACAAAATTTCTGTATTTTTCAATAGATTGAGGCTTTTTGATATTTAGAAATGTTTTTCCAATTTCCCTGTAAAATTTCGCAAGGTCCGTTTGAAATAATTTATTTTGGAGAAAGAACCTACAATGCTTTACGTATCGTCTGGTTTTCTGTGACTTTAACTGCAGTTTTTTATTATTATTATTATCATTATTATTATTATTATTATTATTATTATTATTATTATTATTATTATTATTATTATACTCAATTCCTTCCGGGTTCCAACAAGAGATCTAATATCAGAAGGGTTTCATAAAATCATCTAATGGTAGCTCTTGTATAAAACAACAAATAAAAACAAACTAAGGTCACACACATTTTACATAGTTAAAGTTCTTCGTAATGTATGAGATGTATTTTTGAGTACAATTCTTTATAGTTACTTAAGGCATGGGCTACCAGGAATCCCTTAAATGATTCTATTGGAACCGCTTCGAATATATCCTAGGGCTCCAACTACAACTGGAATTATTGATGACCTTAAAGGCCACATGTTTTAGATTTCGATTTGAAGATCCTTGTAATTTTATAGATGTTTGAAGAACATCGAAGGTACATTGCAATCTGCAGAGACTGTCATGTCAATAAGAAATCGCATTCTGTTCTTGTGGTCTTTCATCAAGTTATCTGGGCGATTAACTTTGATCGATCTGTCTCTGTGTATTGCAAATTCCCATAAGATTGTTACAGGTTCTACCACTAAACGGATCTGGGGGATTTCCATACCTGTTTCTTTTAGTAGATGCATTATGACGTTATTATTTATTATTATTATTATTATTATTATTATTATTTTTATTTCCTTTGATATCTGGCGTTTACACATTTTCTTCTTCTTCTTCTTCTTCTTCTTCTTCTTCTTCTTCTTCTTCTTCTTCTTATTATTATTATTATTATTATTATTATTATTATTATTATTGTTGTTATTGTTGTTATTGTTGTTGTTTTATTTGCTTTGGTTTCTCGTGTATACTCATTTCTTTCCAGGTCGGCCAGAGACCTATGGTAGGAAATAACATGGCATTTTCCAGGTATCAGTTCTGAAAAAAAATCGTACATATTTTACATAGATAAAACCCTTGTGAGTACAATTCTTTTTTATTTCTCTAAGGCATGGACTACCAGGTATATCTTCAGGGAGTCTATTTGAATCCTTTCCAATTAGTCCGATGGTTCCAACTATTGTTAATGCCCTCATGTGGCACATTTTTGAGATTTTGATTTCAAGGTGCTTGTATTTTGATAGATATTGAATATCCTCAAAGATACATGGCAGTCCATGGAGGCAGTTGATATGGAGGCACAGTTTGTCTTTGCGTTCTCTAATTATTAGTCTAATTATTATTATTATTATTATTATTATTATTATTATTATTATTATTATTATTATTATTATATATCCAAAATCCACTAACATTTCCCCTCGTAAATCACATGAAAATGATTACATATGAACATTCCTGACGTCCAAACCCGGGAGAAAGATGAAAATGACTGGAGAGTTCCATAAAATTTGATTAATGGCCGGTACTAACTAATCAAACAACAGAAAATTCGAAGATGAGCACGATCCCTCTCTCGTTACTTATTGTCAATTGAATTCCATTCAGCCTGGCTGCGTTTCATTCGTTTTATCGCGTTGATTCTTAGTACACGTGCTTTTTTCGTCAACATAGACGACGTTTACACAAAAACATATTTTAAAAAAATATTTTTATACTAGTATTCAATTTTAAACATATGTTTGAAGAAGACTGACATTCTGACAAAATATTGTTTAAAACTAATTTTTCTTTTCTTAATTAAATCGCGCTATTTTCTATTTGATCGAATATGTTGGAACATAATGGGAAATATAAGTACTACGTAGAAATGGGTGAAAGCAAAGGTTCTCAAATCGATATCCACCTTCTCTGGTATACTTACTGAAAATGTTTCTATACTGGTTTGAAGTTTTATTTTGTGTTAAAGTGGCAAGGTTACTTTTAACATTGAGCTCATTAGAAACAAAGTAAAGAGAGAAGAAATACTATGTAATATCAATCCTCTTATATGGACAATTTCCTCACTAATAAAAAGAATAATCTGGTTGTACGTGAGCGTGCAGAGATTATCACGGACGTCCGTCTAACCAACACAGGAGAAGGAAACAGAAATAAAAAGAAACTTATATTCAGAATCGGAAAAAAGACAGCTTAGATTTCTTGGACTGGAATGTGTGTTTGGAAAGGTTTACACTTGAAGGCCATATCGAGAGTAAAAGCTTCCTGGGCCGGTAACAGACCATCGCATTGACAATCTCATATAAATGGATGCCAGAACGGATATTGGGAAATATACTAGAAAGACAGATTTAATAAGTTTTAAAATGTTGGGGTGTTGTTGTAAATCATGATTTACCTTGTGTAAATTTATTATGTTAATTCGTCATTTTATAATATATTTCGGTACATTTGATGTACTTATATTATTTACATGTTAGAACATATGATTTTCTTTCAACAATCCTCAATTCATAACTTTGTTTGAGCGTTTTTCTACATCCAATTTGTTGAATCTTGCTACTCTCTGGTATAATGTTATTTTTTGTACAGTTTCTAATCTCTTAGCGAAAGCCTGTCCGTTGCTGCTAATCTGAGATACGTCTGTCTTTTTCTCAAAAGATATCATCATTTATATGTTATAGGATAAGAGATTCATTATCTGTTTTAAGATGTTCTCTACATAATCAATCGGTATTTTTTTCTATGCATGAATTTTAACTATCTTTCAAAATTATGTTTTTCAGTTTCTGTTCTTCATTTTGTCTCTCCTTATTTCTTCCTACTCTGCGAATTTAGATTTCTTCTTAAATAAAGTGCTGTCAAGAGAATTTTTCTTTATTTTTAGTGACTTTTCATAATTTTACATTCAATAAAAAAGGCCCTTTTGAGCAAACATGAAAAGTAGCTCTGATTTCCTATTCTAAACAAAGTTGCATATTTTAATTTTCTAAGGTTTATAATAGCAATATTTTTCTAGTGAAGACACGCAATGTATGTCGACCTAACCTTTCATCTGGTAATAATCTTTGTGGTTCATACTAAGTTAATAATTAGCAAATTTGTTTATATTTAAGAGAATGAAATCTCAAACCAACAAACCGCAGCTGAAGGTGTTAATCGTTTCAAGATGTTAATGGCTGCTGCATTATGCTGTCCCGAATGATCCCCTACATGCTTCAAAACCATGTTTGTAAAAAACAGTTAACCAATGCGTTGGGCGAATTTTGACTTTTGGACCCGTGCGTTACTCGTTTGAAAAATATGAGAATTAAAAGCCAGACCGAAAATTCCAGTATGGCTCTTCCAGTGGATAAAGAGAGCGTCCTTCAGGAGGGAACATACCTGAGATCGGGAAATTTGCCATAGGAACAAAAGTCTAAACAAACAATGGCTCTTCAGGTCCTCACAAGCGGGATATTCCGAATGATTGCCCAACTAGAACCACAAGCACGATATAGTGCGGCAATACTTTCACTGGACGATGCGCTAACACTTTGGAAAAGATGTTAATACACACTGGAAATAGAATACCTCACAATTCTTTGGCATTATACCGTCTTTACAGACAGGACGTTTGAAGCAAATAGGCCGGGCTTAATTGTCAACACCCGAAAATAAAAAATAAAAACCTACCTGATACAGCTTGCCCAGCGAATTGTAACATAGAAACCAAATAATATGAAAAAACAAAAAAACAAACAAACGAAGTATCAAGACCTGGAAATCGATATAGAACAAATGTGGAAATTGAAACAAGAACATTACCAATTATAGTAGGTGCTCTTCGATTAGGAAAAAAGGAACATACAAAGACATTAAAAATCTCCCTTGAAATCCCAGTTTAAGAGAAATACGAAAAAACTGTATTAATATGTACATTAATATGTTCTAAGAAGAACTTCGGCCATGTAACTTTAGCTATGTTAAGGAAGTTTAAAAACAATTCATTAAATGTACCCTTAATAAGACACCAACAACAACAACAACAACAAAAACAACAACAACAATATTATTATTATTATTATTATTATTAGAGAACTAAGGTCAAAAATGGCATCATGACATTTTCGACTGAACATAAACGAAAATCACATTTTACATAGATAACGCGCTTCGTAAGAGGTGAGGCGTAATCGTGAGAAAATTCTTTTGTATTTCTTTAAGGCACGGGATTCCAGGAATCCATTCAATATGTCTGCTGGAATATTTTCCAAGAAATCCGAGTGCGCCAACTACAACAGGGATTGTTAATGTTCTCATGTACTACATTGTTCAGATTTCCATTTCAAGGTACTTGTATTTTGATAGCTTTCTGACTATCTTGCAATAGGGACTGCTATATTAATAAAGAGGCATTTTTTCTGGTGTCCAATTACAATGCCTGGGCGGTGAGGTTCGATTTCTTCTTATTATTATTATTATTATTATTATCTTTTATTTCTGATGCATACTCATTTCTTTCCGGGTCCCAATCAAAGACATAAGTTCAAAAATGTTTTCATGACATTTTTCACTGAGCATTTTCTGAAAAGTGTGAAAAAAAATACCAGACACATTTTGCATAGATAATGCCCTTCTAACGCTGTAAGCTGTATTTGTGAGGACAATGTTTTTTTTTTATTTCTTTAATTCTTGGGCTAAAAGGGATCCCTTCAATTAGTCTATCTTTTCCAATCGAACTAAGTGCTTCAACTTGAATTGTTGATGCCCTCGCGTGACAGATCTTTCAGGTTTCGATTTCAAGGTCCGTGTACTTCTGTTTTGTAGATCTTCAAGGAATCATTATATTCAATATTATTATTATTATTATTATTATTATTATTATTATTATTATTATTATTATTATTATTATTATTATTATTATTATTACTTTCGTGTTTTGTGTCTTTTTAATCGAGTTACCTCTAAGTTTCCTCATAAAATCTCAAGACACTGCCTCCAACATACAATGATTGTTGATATAATTTTGGTGGACACGTATTTGGCATTTTTTTGATTGCATTATGTCTTACAATTGTGTACATTAGTTTAAAGCTTCATCCAAATGCGTATCTCTTTGTACAGATAAAATTTATGTAAAGTTAAAATGCGCAATAACATTAAATGGAATGATTGAAAAAAAATTATTAGTATTTCTATTATTATTATTATTATTCCGTAAAATATGTAGACCTTTCCTTGAACCCGGTCCTAATATACAAAATGAATTTGATTCACTCTATTTTGTATTATATATCTTTAAGATTAAAATGGATTTTCCTTGGCTGATGGCATTCTAAATCTCATAAGATGATTTCCCATCAGTCAAAGACAGTTCAATTGAAATCGAGTAACAATAACTCAGGTAGCTCGCTGTCCTGCGCGAAAAAGGCATGTGGATTTGTTTCTTCTTTCAATAACAGGCATCAATTTAACATGAAACATTGGAAATGATAGAACGTAATATGTCGGCATACAACAAGGTATCCATGTGGGAACTGAGAACTGTCGGAAGATTCAAGTTTATGAAGATTACAAATATAATAAAATTCATTTTCTTTTATTTACATAAAAACGGCTTTAGTTACGTCAAAAACAATTTCGTATCCCCATTTTGAGTGATATTATATAAGTAAAACGTTAATATTTCATCTTAACCAGCAACAATATTTAGCAAGCAAGTGAGGCAGTAAGGATTTCTTTGAACAATGAATTATATACTGTATTGCCTAGATTTAATAGAATCTAACACAGCCTCTTTAAGAAGTACACTGCGACTAAATATTAACTATATTTTATAGTTTTTATTTTATATGTAGAATATAATAGAAATTTGATTTGCGAAGCATATTATTATTTCATTTTGACATAAACGCTTAGGTTGCAAGTGGACAACGTATAGGTAAACCGTTTCTTCTTTAATATGTCGTGTCTGTATAGGATCTGGATAATCATTACTCACCACTACTTTCTCTTACTTGGAGCTCAAAATAAGCTATGAATAAACAAAATAAGCTATGGATAAACAAAATAAGCTATGGATAAACATAATCGTTCCGCTATAGTATCCATTAAAACAAACTCATTCACTGGTTACTTCTGCCCCTTCGACATTCAGTATCGCCTGTGAGTGTTAAACTCTCCAGGCCCACGTTTTGCGAATTGAGGAAATCAATATTATTTCTTTAAAATGCCAAATTAAAGTGAGAGATTTCGGGACGTGTGGTTTTCAAATTCCCAAGAATTTGTCATTTGAAGAACATAACTCAAAGTTCTACAGAGTTTGGGATTTAAAGAACTCTGTTTTCGACCTTAATTGGAATCTCCGGCCAAATCGGATTTTCAGCTCAATTCGATCTTTTGCCAGGAATTGGATTTATAGCCCGAATCTGAATTAAATGAGGTTTTGTAGTTCCATGGATTGAATTCAGGGATTCAAAGTTATTTCTTCAGAATTATTATTACTGTGTTCTAAGCTGAACCAGAGATCCCTTTAGTTTTGTGCCTATCATAAAAGTTCACAAGGGGTGCGGTTTTGAGCTTGTTATAAATATATTTCTTCTTCCATTCATTCAACATATCGTTTTTCACATCTTCAATCCATTTTTATTTTCAGCAAAGGTCTGTTGAAGTCCAGCTGTATACCCTCGTGTCGTATTTATGAGATTACTTTGCACTCACTATCATATAATAGGGAATATATCACAGACATTTAGAAGTCTTTCCTACGTCCCTATTTCTATGTTGACCTTTTCACTACTTCGATGCGTCTTCGTTTTGATGTGTAATATTTCCAGCCATCTGTATCTACAATAACCAGATTAGCAATAACCAAGCATAATAGGGTTAAAACAAATAGAAAATAATAACGAACGAATTTATCTGATATCCGAATAGAATAAAAACCAATATTTTTAGATTAAATTATACAATAAGATCCAAAGAAATCACTTTCACCCCATCCTAATGTAGTTTCGCTGTGCCTCTTCTATAAATACTTTTATCGTAATAGTTTGAATCGCCCCTCCTCTATGGTACCTAGATTTTATGATTTTAAACTCAGTACTAGATTGACAACAAGGTCTCAATTTATAGTTGGTCTTACTTGGTATAACTCTAAGTTCTCGGCTAACAGTTTCTGTTATCGCAATTCTCTCTTATTGGAATTCTATTCTGGCATCATGCTTTCCAGCCAAATTTGATTTTAAAATAAATAAATACAATGTCAATCGTTATCTAGTGTCTTCTTGATTCCTCTTTTGTACTCTATCTTTAATAATATTTTTTTTTCTTATTCTTTCACACTCTGTAACCCCTTGCATCTTTACTGCCATGTATGCGGTGAAATGAAGAAAAATACAATACATACAAATATTAAATTATGAACGGAATTATCTGAATGAGGAAAAAGTTAAATAACATCATTATCTTTTTTGTCAGATCTGAAGAATGTGTTCATGTGGCGGCAAAATCACTATTTCAAGGAAATATGAAGGATTCAATTAGCAGATTCCTCGATTATGAAGTGCATATTAATTTAAAGATTCTCCGAATAAATAACTTTATTTTTGTGGCAATAATGTTATGTGTTAGAGTAAACGTGATTGTCAAAAACCGTTCTGTGAAGTTTGTTGTTTCTTTTAAGTCACGTGGATTTCTACGCTGTCAGACGTATGCTGCAGATTTCTCTTCTCCTTTCATTTTCATCTTCCAAAATAAGCTCAAGTGTATGTTTTCCGAAATAGACATTTCTGATTCTGATTGGTCTAAAATTATGATCTGTCTTTTTTATGATTGTCAGAAACGATTTGAATTCAGCTTTTAATTTAGCTTTGCAACATTTATGTCCTTATCGTTGTCTATAAACCATAAAATAATTACGAATGATCAGTTTAATTTTAGCAGTGTCAAAATACAAACTTGACCTTTCGCCCGAAGGAGCTTATTCATACAGAAATATATGTAAAGTTGCTTGCATTAATTTAAAGATAAAATATTTTACATATTTTTATTTTGTTCGATTAACTTATTTAAGTAGGCATTTTTTTAATCATTTCACCTGAAGCAATAAAGCAACTAGGACGCAAAACGTTACTGAGGTTTAGAGAATCAAAGAAAACATTATGAAAGAGAGAGAACAATAATAGGGATTAAGAAAACCAAAGATGACGATTGACAGTGCATTACTTTTCAAATTTGACTGGGAACCAAAAAGCCGGAAAGGAGAAGTTCGATAGAAGAAAAGAGTACCATAGAAATTACGGTTAAAACTAAGCTTTTCAAAGGTAATATAATAAAACCTTGTGCCAATCTAGTACAGCGCTTAAATTCGTAAAGTGTAGGGACCATTCACGAAAGATCATTAGATCAATTACCATGATAGTATTTATAGAAAAACAGGGTATAGCTTCGGTACGGCTGTGGGAAACAGACTGAAGAAAATGCCAGGTAAGGATTAATAAATGTTGTGGATTCCGGGGATGGCATCCTGCACAAATAAATAAACAACCCCAGTAATTGAAATAGGAAAATAACTGTATTGAATGTAAGAATACAAACTGGAAATGAAGATTAGTAATCCATGAATGCGGGTTAGTAGAAAGTATATGTAGAAGTCTCTGTAAGTGAAGCCGTAATTCTCTCTCACTCTCTCTCTCTCTCTCTCTCTGAACTCTACGTATCTCAACCTTGTCTCCACGTATCTCCTGCATATCTCCAACTCTGTCAGTATAAGTATACTTTAGATGAGTCCATCTTGTGTAAAAGGAGAGAGACCCACAGCAATAACACTGCCGATTCCGCTTGGAATTTTATCAAGAATATCTAAATATATAACAGGGGCATCAGACGAGATTTTTTTCCCAGGCAAGGGAATTTATGTTCACCTCCCTAAACAACCTTTTGTCTTTCCTTTGGACACTGAAATGACATCAATCTGTATTGATTTTAAGATTCAAATAAAATAATAAATAGCTGAGAGTGTAATGTAATGAGAGAATAAGTTCGTCCTTATTGAGAACTCGGCTACTGAAACCTTGTGCCGACTAATGATTTTGTTATGTTTTATTGAAATTGATAAGCATATTTCTGACTCCATCAAAATCAGTCAAAATTTTCGTGCTATGACATTTTATTAATTAATTCGGTATCTGTCACATCGCTGGAGCCAGGATGCTCAAATTTCAAATCTAAATTATGTGTCCGTTGTTATTGGCTATTTTCTCAATTCGAGTTAAAAACGCTCTTTATTCAACTGACGGGACTATTTAAAAACCTGTCCCGAGTTCTTGGGTTGCTATTTTGGTTTGTAAGATAGTCCGACAAAACTAGCTATATTTATTAGAAGATATATTCAGCTGAATTACAAAAGAATATTTTAAAATGACTTCAAGAACTGAACATTTCAGTTTATCTTTTCGGTTACCCAAGCACTTGCAACACTGATGCGTATTTCAGTTTCATACAATGTATCTATTAGAAAACGTTTATCATTAAAAAAAAGAAGGTTTATGCAAAAAAAAATATATATTGGAAACAAATCTAGTAATCAATGTAATTTCATGTTTCTTTTATGTTTCTTTTAGTTTAAGTATATTTTTCTAAGATTCCTAAACATCTTTCATAGCAATTCTCAGTAATCTATTTAATTCCAGTTTTTATGTCGAGCGGAAAAGTACGATAAAAAAGCAAACGAGCTGATGCCAAGCAAATATATGTCTACCCTTTTGTTCGAAAACATTGCGATTACAGTGAATTCATTTGAAATCAATTTTGGAGACATTTTATACTCTCTAAACTATGTATAAACGAAAAATGTCATAATGTCTGCCATATCAGAAAAGAAATGAAAATAACAAGTATTAATATAATTTGTTAACTAAGGGCAAGCTTATTTCGAAAGTTGTAAACATTTAAAATGTTGAAAGCAAGCCTTGGCCAATTATTAATTTTAAATTTTATTTCTTTAAGAATAATAGAAGGATGTCAATTCTTTTACCAGATAGAATACCGAATTCAAAATAAAGTCAATATGTTTCTGTTCAAACTTAAGAAGATGGATTTAAATACAGGGTGTCAATAAGATCGTGTACACTTTAAAAAATTAAATCTGAAATAGAAATCATCTGTAAAACGTTTTATAAAATTTAATGTACCTAGTTTTAAGTATAGCTAAAATAACTAATGTGATTTCAGTCATTACTGTAAATCAGTTGGCAAATGTTTTCCGTGAACTGCAAAATCATATTACCCTTTGTATTGCTAATGATGGAGGGCGTGTGGAAACTTAAATAAAATTTCAATAAAACATTAAAAAATATAGATTTACTTCTTTCTAATCCTCTTTACAAATATTTTCTATCGCAAATACAAATAAAGTCATACATTTTTTAATGTGCACGCGAACGTTATGGACACTCTGTATAATGTTCCAAATCTTACAAATGATTTTATGTCTGGTCAAATAATGAAACTGCTCTGAAAATGAAGAAAATTATTATTTATGCAAACTGTAAGTTGAATGATAAATAATGCATCAAAAGCTATAAAAAAAATTTGGACAAAACAGGATAATGTAACAAACATAATATGAATTAAATGTATCTCTTCAAAATTGTGAAGGCCTTCAGTCCTACTGATAGTTCGTTTGGCCAGAGAAAATAATAAAACAGATATAAAATTGAAGTAAATATATTTATCTCATAAATGAAAAATTTAATCATCACCATCGACTCTTTCTATTTTCCGTCAATGTTCTAACCACCTTATCATTCGGGCAAAAAAGAAAAATTCAGATTTACATTTCACCAATTAGTCACCGCATATTCAATATCGATTTAGATAAATCTGTTCGCTTTTCAAATTTTCTGTAATGTCGGGTATGGTAGGAAACCTGTTGGGACTAAAAAGCCTGATGTGAAAAATGCTATAATTTGTAATCGTTTCCGTTGCATTTCGATTGCAATACTGCATTTTCACACAATAATAATCTTCTTTGAGGCCTTTTGTCTGGCGCATGTATTGTTTGAATGCTTGCAAGATCACTACTTTAGCAATTTATTCAGCATTTACCGTCGCTGATACTCTGTGTGAATTATACTCTGACCACAGATGTATACATAATTCTGCCCAAATAAAAAGATCATCAATGTTGATATCTTCGAGATTTACCAAAAACAGAACACATATATGACGTTGTTCATTTTAATCCGGTAACATTACGAGCATTTCACACCAGTGCTAGAATACTTTCTCCTGCCAACTACAGGAGGCGCTGCAATTAAATAAAAATTAACTGTTTATACACATATGAAACATGCATGATTATTGAGTCACAGGGGTATTAATATATGATTATTACGTTCATAACCCGTTCCAGTGACCGGATAATAAAGCTCTGCAATCTTACTTGGGAATTCGATTGTATACGTGTAAATATTAATAAACTAGAATTAATGTATAGTTATGTATAATTTGTTCTATTACACTCTTGGCTTTAGCAAATATATGTAGGCGATCTTAAATAATACATATCCCCGGTACATGTATTTAGACTAGAGACCTGCACAAAAACGGGTTTAAAATGAATTTTGATTAAGGAAAATCCTTTATGAAATTTTTATTTTAGTTTAAAGATCAAACTAATAGATTAAATTTAATATTTCCAATAATAAAAATATTTTGCTGTAGTTCAAAAACTAATCTAACTTGACTGGATGGAGATTTTTTGTTGTTGCTAAAGTAATTGATGAGTCGTCTTTCATCGCAATAAAAAAAAAGATCTCCCAAAAATAAAATTGATTTTTCTCAAACATTATTTGAGGAATATTAGGTGAGGTAAAGTATAATTAATCTTCATATGAAACAAATATTATTTAAGGCATTTTAGCCCTACTGTAGCAGTGATTGTGATCCGACTGGAGCGGTATTGGCGTGTTAACAACCTGATGAAAGTTTTGATGTAATCCTACAGAAAATTTATCTAAGATAATTGAAGAAAATAACGGAAGCGTTTTTTATGTATTTTTTAAGGACTCAGTAATTTTAAAAATGTAGGAAAATATTCTCCACAATCTTATTTTGTATTGAATTTTAGAAATGATTATTTAATTTAGTATAGTGATCACTCTTATTTTCTAATAATGTCGTGTACGCACTTCCGTACTTACAAAAACCGGCACGTTTATACAAAAACATTTGTTTAAATTCTTTTAAAAATATAGATGTCGATGATTTGTATTTTTCAATTATGATTAGTAAATAAATTTTTCACTTAATAATAATATCATCTACAAGAGTGAAATTCATACAGAATTTTAAAAGATTTAAAACTAATTAATCATCGAATTTCATTATTCATCGAATTTTTTTCTTGACAATAGTGTCCTTAATATATCTTATTTATAAAAGCAATTAAAAGCATTGCTAATTAAATAATGTCATAGGTTTATTACATTTTATTACAGTCCCAAGCAGACTTTCGATAAATTTTTGACAGAAAAATCAATTATTTAAATTCGTCAATGAATCAATATTTTTGCTAATATAAATATGAAGAGTCGAATTCTAATTTCTCAAAATTCTATAAAATTAAATAAGTGCATGATGGGAGAAAACAGATGTAAAATAATAGATTTTATAGCAAGTTTTCTAAAAAAAATCAAAAATAATTTCATTCAATTGTGACTATTATTTGATTTTGGCAAGACTTTTTCAAAACAATGTGTTTTAACGCCAAAAATGCCGCTAAATATCCCTATACGATTCTTTGGTCCAATGACGCAAGAAAAACAAGTTATTTAACTAAAGTTTCGAGCGTACTAGAAAGGATAATAAAATAATAAAAAAATATTTTCGTCTATTCTCTTAAATAATAATATCAAAATTTTCACTTAAATATTTGGTGCCTGTTTTCATCATGGTATGTTCTGTTTTTCGAACATATTTGGACTTACATAATTTAGACAAACATTAAAAAGCAAAACAAAGAAAAACAAAGAAAGGCTAGGGAAAATCAGAAGGACGTAAATGAAGGACGTTTTATTTTATGTAAAAGCTAAAACCCAATAAAAAATGTAGAAATGAGTTAAATGCCTTATCTCTGACTCCGAAAAAGAAAAGCATGCGAATATTACGTTTGGTCTATACAATTGTTGTGGCCTCTTCCATCTAAGGAGGTTATTGTGAATTCTTCCACGTACTATATGGTAGTAGGAAAGTAAGCCTCGGTGATATAGAGTGTTCAATTGCAAAGTTTCGTCCGGGGAGGTAAACAGACCCGAACCCTTTTAGGCAGGTTCTACGTGGAATTTTGGCCGAGCCTACGTGCTCGGATGATCCACGTTAAAATCGGCCTTGTGCTACATTTAGCAACGTTGGCGGGGGCTAATAAATATCAACAGTGAAATAGACTGTTCTACCGAGCCTGTAACTGTTCGTAGCTTCTGTCGAACTCTCTACCTTGGGCAGAGAGAAACTCGGACGAGGCTGTGCCGAAGGACAGATTTTCGTCCGAGGTGGTAGACAGATCTGAACCAGTTTATGCGGGTTCTACCTGGAATTTTTGGCCTAGCCTACGGGGTCGGATGACCCAGATTATACTCGGCTTTGTGCCACATGTACCCTCGAAGGGAGTCACTGAATATAACAGTGATATAGACTTAACGCTGGTCATCCCACACACACTCCCAAGTCGTGTAACACTCTTTTGTTCTGTATTTACTGTTCAACACACTATTAATCTGCAACCCCTTCTTTTAGTATTCCTTAACCAATTACTTGCTAATAACAAAAAGGCAGAACGTCATTTAGCGGAAGGCTCTGTTTTCCCCCACGTGACCCTGGAGCTACTTCTCTTGACGATGTCGATAAAAAAAGATCTTTTATACAGAGTTTAGCTTCCAAAAATACTTGCTGTTAATGTCACTTGACTGGACATGCGCTGTGCTTACTGATTATGGAAGAAGAGCGGGTGCTAAGGCAATGACACCATTAATATACTAGATTAGCAAAATGTTTAAACCTATCGAATAAATGACCATAACTCGATGTGAATTAAGATAATTCAGATTCTATGATACACGGCAAACAAGAAATTATCAAACCAAAATTTACAGTGTATTACTGAATTTGTATTAGGTGACATTTTTGGTCCAGGAAAATTTATAAAACTGCTCAGATCTGTAACCTTTCGTATCAGAAAATCGGCGTTGTACGTAGTACTAACGAACGCTACCGCTCAATGTCATTAATACAAATAGCATGTGTATTTCTACTAATTATTGACACAATTCAAGGCCCAATATCTACACATTGTAGTAGCTTACTGACTTATTGTTTTATTTTTATTAACGTATGAGGAGGATGTAAGAGTGTACAGATTATGTGGATATGCAATATAGAAACAGATAATCCTGGGTATGAAAAGATTAAGATTATATTGATAGGCGAAGTATTCTCCCGGTACCACAAAGCAATAGCTGACCGCTTCGGAAACCTTAGATAAGTGGGGGATGTAATGTAGAAGAAATCGAAAAACCTATTTCAGAGACAAGTCGGATTCATTATATTAATTTACACGAAAATACCCAAAATATAAGAATCCAACTATGTGTTGATTAGTAGGATTTGCATTAGTTAATAATTAATATCGCAAAATAATTTGACAATCTAAAAATAATTTATGGCTTTAAATAGCCTAAAAAGGGTTGATAAGCCGTAAGAATGGTCAATCAATCGAAAGCAATGGCTCTTAGGAAAAAAGTTATCCAATTGGAATTTCCTTCTTACCAATTAAATCCGAAGGGAACTGGAATTGTTTCAACATGGCATTGTGCACCTTAGCTGTACAAGTCTGAAAAAGTGAACCTAAAAATACAGTTCCCCAGAATGTTGATTACTCGTAAATCCCGGTATGACGTTTCATACATTGATTTACGGCCATATTACGTCGGAACTCCGGTTCCGTCAGATCACTGAAGATAAGCAAAGTTGAACATAAACAATACCTAGATGGGTAAACGCTGGAGAATTCCAGGATCTGTAAGTTATGATGTATGTGTAGTTTAATGGATAACAACTCGGAATGGAAAATCGGAGAGCCGAATTCAAATCGGCTTCGTTTTATTCACGGAGGCGCAAATACTATTGGGAAAGTTATAATTCAACCTCTTCTACCAGTTATGGGTTAAATAGTAAGACTTTTATCAGAAAATCGTTATTATCTTGAAAACAGTCTTACAATCGAAAGATATATTTATGTTAATAAGCGGAACAAGGAAAATATATCAATAACAAGTTTTATACATATAGTTGAAAGAATAGAATATTCTTATATGCTTTTTTCTATAGTATGCTCACTAGAGCAAACATCAGGTCACTGTATTAGTAAAGTTACACAATTTTCTTTCTTTTTTCTACACTGCACTTTTTACACTTTCTATTTAGTGTGCTTAACATAGAAGATATTTTATGTCATGTCGTTTATATATACAGGGTGTATCAAAAATAATTGTACAAACTTTAGCAAAACAAAGAAAAATATAATGACATATGAAAACCAGGAATATAATGACATATGAAAACCAGGAAAGATGGATAGATAGAGGAAACCTGACTCCATGATCTCCACGTTCCTGAATCATTTGGAATTTTATATTTTTTAATATTTTTATGAATTGATAAAATTGGTTTAGGCAGAAGACATTGAAAATGCAGAAACTTTTAATCAACGTGACATAGGACCTGCGAAACCATTCGACACCGTTTAGGAGTATCTGAAATTGTCCGCCTGTCAATGAAGCGACGGGGGTATGCGAATGACATTTTGAACTTTTATTATGAGATGCTGTGTTGAGATACAGCGATGGAACTTTACACCTATGTTTATATGGACATTTTGAGCGTGTTTAATGTAAGAAACACTCCTACAATGCTTGCAAAATTATTTCTGGATGGTAATTTGAATTGTAGATTCTACCGTCAACTTTAACTTTAAATTCAATAACTCAAAAACGGAGGATTTCCGGACATATGTTTATTAAGACTTTTTGTCCTTCTTTTGGTATGAAGAACTCGTATCGAAGTCTGTAAAATAATTTTTGATACTATATATATATATATATATATATATATATATATATATATATATATATATATATATATATCCGAATGTAATGAGAACGAAAATCTCTATCTATGAAAGACAGGATGGATGTGTGTGTGTGTGTGTGTGTGTGTGTGTGTGTGTGTGTGTGTGTGTGTGTGTGTGTGTGTGTGTGTGTGTGTAACGAATGCTCAGCCGCAATTTTCGACGGATTTGCACAAATATTTACATGCACATGCTCCATGTTAGCAGCATGGCCAAGACTTTGCATTTTCCCAACTCCCATCGATAGTGGAACTAATCGATATTTTCATTCTTCTACGGCAGTTTTCATGTAGTTTGCGGCCATTTTCTACTGGCCAGAGGTGGCTACCATGAATAGGCAGGAAGATTCTATTGACCAGCGTGAGAGCCATCAGATGACTGACAAGAATGTTAACTAGCATGCTAACATGCAAAAAAATCGATAGCTGCATTCGTCACAAGTGGGAAGAATTTAAATCTGCATGGTACTTTACTCCAATTGGCTCATTCGCTTGCTTAAACTCAACGTTGATTCTGATTCCGCAGAACTGGGTTGATTGTGAAGATATATGTTGTTAACATTCTTTTTTCATTCGGTTTTCCCAGTTACGAGTCCTTTTTTTAAAGCTGATCGTTTTGTGTTGATTTTGTTTAGTTCTTTTTTCGTAAAAGATTTAATGTTTAGTATAGAGCTTAGAAAAAATTTGCAGTGTAAGATAGGCATGAAGTAAGGCATGTAGCAACATCAGCACGGCAAAGGGCAGTCCTTTAAAGGGAAGGAAGGACAAATATATTTTAAGTCAAGTGATAGCGATTGATAGTATGAGTCGTACGATTTTTGAATCATGCACGGGCAACGCCGGGCCATGCTGCTAGTAATATATAAATTCTAACGTTCACAGCATTAATTCAAAAGAGAGCCCGATACCGATATTAGAACAATAATTATTTAATATAATTTTTTCATATAGACAAAAACAGTTTATTCATCTACGAATTTTCATCTTTGTAGTGAGTAGATTGTTTTTGTCTATATGAAAAAATTAATATATATATATATATATATATATATATATATATATATATATATATATATATATATATATATATATATATATGTTTGTAAAAGTGAACATTGCAGCCAACACTCTGAGTGTTGACTCCAATGTTCTCTTTTATATTTATATTTACATACGCTCTATCTCTGATATTGAGTACTTTCACTTTATCCATAACTATAGCACACCGAAAACTATATTTCTGCATATATATATATATATATATATATATATATATATATATATATATATATATATATATATATTTCTCTGGTACATTTCTTCTGTTTTTTATTATCTCTACATTAAAACAATATTCCTTTTCGTGTTTATTTTCTTTTAGACTTATACCGTTATTTTAGCGGGTCACTCATACCAGTTTGTAAACGTTACTTAAACATTAATATTTTTAAACAAAAAGCCGAGAGAGCAGGTGCAACTGAACGTGACTTATAGAATTACAGATGAAAAATGCATTGCGTTGGACAAATATGTCAATTAAGCATTGGCGCAAGTAGCTGAAAATATAACTGAATATATTCCACTGTACTCTGAATATGAAGAGAGTGTAGCCGCCTGAACGGAGTAGTAAACTCAACAAATGAGAATATTTTGTATTTGAAGATTTTGTCTGTATTATTTTTTTGACCAAATCCTGATTCAAAGTAGAGAGAATCGTGAATTATAATAGAATTCCTTTTACCAAAATCATTTTGAGTGTGTTATTAATTTTCTAAAAGTATGATTGTAATTAAGCTAAGTCAACATATATTTCCTATTCTGGACATAGTATCCTTAGAGCTAATGATAAGTGAAATATATAAATAATTTCGTGGATGATTAAATTGATAACTAGCTTAAATGTCTCTGTGTGCGGATTTTTATGCTGCCTCCTGCAGAGCGGTAATTGGACCAAAAACACAAAACTAAAGAGACATCTGGTTCAGCTTGGAAAACAGCAATCATGATTTTGAAGAAATAGCTTTATATTCCTCAGTTTTCTCTATGAAAATTCAAACCTCCCTTAAACTCTGATTCTAGCTATAAATCCAATTCCGGCCAAATGACACAACTGGAAAGAAAATTCGTCTTGTGCCGAAACTCCGTTTTGGGCCGAAATTCTAATTGAAATCGCGTTCTTCAATTCACCAACTCCGTGGAGCACCGAGTTGAGTTTTTCAAATCACAAACTCTGTGGAACTTCAAATCCTCACGTCATGAAACTTCTGAATTTAATTCTGATTCCTTGGAATTTTAAAGGAATAACATTTACTACCTCAATTCAAATTAAATTTAAAACAAAAATAATTAAATTCACAATATTTTGTGTTATTTAGATTCGTAATAATTTAGACACTTTAAAAAATACATTATTTTTTCGGTTATTTTAACATTTGAATTTTTAACTATTCCCTCCTAATACAGGCAGAAATCTCAATTCTGGATGTTCAAGCACCAGATGTACGGCAGATTCTGACTCCCGGCATCATGCTGAGATCAAAAAGGTATGATAATATGGCTATATGGCCCAAGTTAGGGCGGTTTCACACACCATTTGCTCTTTATATATTTAGCTGATAATAAAAATTATGGGCTGAGTGGCTAGAACGTTCGCATTCTGACCATGAGGCACGAGTTTGTATGTCACCATGGTCGATTTGTCAGGTAAGACAGTACCTGGTGTTATCTGATTGGACAGATCGATCTCAGCGTGCGGCAACTTTGGAAAGTGCATGAAAACCATATCACGGGTTGACCCTAAACTTGTGAGTGAAATTGGGTAGACGGAACGATTGGGTGCACTCTGCTAGGACGAAGTCGCAAGTCATCGTGGTCGAGTTGTTGAGCGTGCTGGCCTTGTCCAAATTGTTGATCACGCTAGATAACACAATCTTTCCCAGAATCTGTAACTACGGTCTGCTCAGCATAGTTGCAGTATAAACCAGAAATGGGCTCTGTTGGTGTTGAAGAAATGTAAATGCACTTGATCAAGCGTCTGCAATACGGATTGGCTAGCCGCCCGAGTAAACGGTTATCCTCGAATACGAGAGGCCAGCTATGCATACTTACACACATAATAAAAATATATTCAGAAGCATACTCTCTTTTCAGTTACATGAATAATTCGTTACTGTCAAAAAAAAGAAATACAAATCCGCAAATTATTTTTACTTTGATAATTCCGTAAATTACTTTTTCGTTTTCGCTCGATTTATGTGAAGAATTATGAAATATAGAAGATAGCAATAGCTATTATAAACTCTGCAGAAATAAGATTTTTAACTAGTTTCGTCGGGCTTAAAATACAAAATACACTTTAAAAAGCGAATAGGGTTTTAAATTTAAATTCATATCGTCTGTAAAAGGTATATTTTAGAAGATTATATTATGCTTTTTGTTTAAAGGTAAACACACAAATATCTTTTTTTTATTACATTCCGCAATTAGTTAGTAATATATATACGAGGGTCATTCAATAAATAAGGTGAATTTTTCGGTAAGGACTTCTAATACAGATAGAAGCTTACTTTTTTTCTTTTTTATTTTACTTCTTTTTCACATGGATTTAATTTCTTTTGCAGATTTAAAAAAAAAAAATGAGAGTTTTGGCGATTAACAAAGATGGCCAACCAAGTAAGCATGCTCCAGGATTGAACATCGGTCAGTTATCAAGGTTTTGGTTGCTGAAGAGTGCAAACAAGTTGAAATTCATAGGAGAATGTCAACTGTGTATGGTGCCACATGTTTCAGCCAAAAAATGTCTACAAGTAGGCTAAATTGTTTAAAGAAGGACGGAGCAGTGTTGAGGATGAAGACAGGCCTGGGTGGCCTACAGAAGTGAGGTCTCCTGAGGTGATCGAATCAATCAATGACCTCATTCAGTCTGACAGAAGGGTGACAGTGGATGACATTGCAAGGATTTGAGCTTATCTGTTGGGACAAACGCAGGGATCATCAGTCAGAAGGAGTCAACTTACATCATGACAACGCAAGGCCTCACACAGCAGCCCAAACGGTGCAGAACATCAAGGATCTTGGCTGGGAACTGATCCCTCATCAACCTTACAGCCCATACCTTGCCCCTTCAGACTTTCACCTGTTTGGTCCCTTGAACGCGTTCACGAGAGGCAGAAAGTTTAAAAGTGACGATGAAGTCAAAAGTGTTGTGAGCGACTGGCTGAGACATCAGTCCAAAGATTTTTACGCTGAGGGAATACGGCAGCTTGTGCACAGATGGGAAACAGTGTGTGACAGTGCTTGGAGACTACGCTGAAAAAAAGTAAGCTTCTATCTGTATTAGAAGTCCTTATACCGAATAATTCACCTTATTTATTGAATAAACCTCGTAAAAGGCTTATAATAAATAATTTACATGATAATGTTACGGGCTACTTTTCTACAATTGTAATGTGTGGACACACGGAACAAATATAACCATATGCAATGTTTAAAATGATGGGTAATTTATTCGGAAGTTTTTCTCAACTTACGTTTTATAGTTTAATAAAATCAGTATAAAAAATGATTAGTACTATTATAACAAAAATCGGACTAAATTCATCAAATCGAACCCGACTCTCAAGATTCATTTTGAAAAAAACTCACCAGAAAATAAAATGATTCCCAAACAAATATAATTTAAATGTGGCTAAACAAATCTAGGTTCATAAATAAATAATTGTTTAATTCCCCAAGAACAGGAAAAATAGATAAAACAGGGGTCCATTCACTTCTGAATGATGATCCATAATAAACGCTGGATTAAACATCCAACTGGATATAATCCGGGTGTTGACAAACAAAGCGGCTTGGAAAGAAACAGAATCTATTGAGAAAAACAACCTTGTGAAATAGACTAACATGTGTAAAACAATGTATAATGAAGTTCCTTGTAAAATTCGTCTAAAAATTAAATTATTGTTCATTTCAATACCGTCCACACGTGGAGACAACAAGATTTTATCAAGAGAACTAAAAATGTAGACGAATTAGAAAGAAATGAGACTAACAATAGCGCATTTATTTTACGCGGTATAAGCAGATAAAAAAAAATTGGCAGGGAAGAAAGCGGAGTATTTTCTTCTGAGTTGTCTTTGCTGTTCAATGTGAAATCATTTTTCTTCTCATTGCCATTGTTGTTTTGATGCTTTTCGATCGGCGAAAAGACTTTCTTTATTTTAAGCGTAAATTCAACTGAATACTGTCGCGACAGAGGTCATTA
>OZ038489.1:104089754-104124754 GCA_964036315.1 Acanthosepion esculentum | reverse complement strand
AGGAAAAAAGTTGAATTTATCGATTTTTGATTGGCTTTATCGACTATTGATTTTTTTTTAAAACAATGAACCTATCTCTTACATTGTAAGTGAAAAGTTTTCTCAAAATCGGTTGCATAGATCTTGAGTGAAAAGGTATCACACAGACCGACGGACAAACGGGCATCCTCTGTTTTATATAAAGAGACTGTTACACTTATATATATATTTCAGCAGTAAAAGAATTACAATTAGTTGGCTATCTAGGAGTCAGCTTAAATTCACACGGTCAATGTGCTAAGGTGTAAAGTTATATTTATTTAGAAAATACAACAGTGCGGCACAAGCCAAAAGTGGGGTCATGAGAAGGTTGGTTATTAATCTATTTTAGATTAAATGTAGATAGCCACAATTACTGAACTAAACATATCACAGTATTCCTACACCGAAGCAGCACATTCTTACTTATTCTTACAACAGTCACCTGATGCCTCAAAGTCTCTATGTAGCCCTAACTAGTTTTTATATGTACAATTTGTTTGTGGGGATAATAAAACAATATTTAAAGATGAAAGCCTAACGGATATGTACAATGAATACAATTTATCAATATGAAAGTAAGCAAAATAGTGTTAGTAATAAGCCCTCCAATCATTAATTATGGCAGAAAAATCAGTTAACTAGACGAAATTAATGCGGGACTAGATAATTAATAACAATCCTTTGACCAATTACTCACTCAAACATGCAATCATTCACACGCAAAAGCAAATACGAAATAGACGCTAGAAAAAGAAAAAAGGGCCCGCATCTACCAGTAAACTGACATTTGTCACCTAAAGGGGAGAGGGGAAATTAAAATAAAGAAAGTGGTAAGAGAAATAAAAGAGACCAATGAGCATACATTCCCTAGCTAAGTTAAGGTGTTTGAAGAAACTAAGTATAAAATAACATACCTAAACTACCCAGTTTTTGGAGGGGTTACCAATGTTCAAAGAAGATTTGAAAATATTCTCTTGCTTAACCGCCATCAAAATACGAGTCTTTGTCAATTACGCGACACAGACGAACATAATTGATCCATCTTTCGCCAAATTCTGACGGAGGGAGTTGTCGCTTTTCCCTCCTCATCCTGACTTTAAGTTGATGTTTAAAGTACAAGATCAGTTGTGAAGAGCTAAAATTCTCGTCCCCATAGGATACCTTCTGTCGCGTCGTTTATATCACGACTCTCAGAACGCCGACAAGCAAAAGAACACATAGTGCTCAGCCTTAGTCAACGTCGATGAGACATTGCTACAAACAGAACTTGAAAAGGTCATTAGAACAAAAGTCATAAAAATATTTACAGAAAATACCGAGCTGTGGGGAATCATATTCGGAGTTATTCAATTTTCAAATTCACATATATTAAAAATACTTTTAATGATAAGCGCTATGGGATATATTGTATAATATATTAGATATTATTTCAGAATTACTGCTTTCGTTCATTAATTTTGTATCTACGTCAACACTTCAGCTCATGAAAAAGTAGTATCCACTTTTATGGAATAATTCTATATTACGCATTCAACTCGCGGTATTTGTCAGAATAAAAAAATATATCAATTTAAAGTGGTATAATGTTCATCATGATATATTGCAATAATAACAACAAATTTTCAATATGAGCTCTGGTAAATGATATATTATTGTGATATCAAGTTTATATGTTCAAAAAATTCATACATAGATATCCTCAAGGAGACCAGTGAATAAAAGTGTTGGGTGTATGCAGTGACTTGACACAAATAGGTGTTACTTCAATACAAAAATAAAATTGTTAAAGGGAGATAGCTGAGACATCAGGAAGAGGCAGTGGAACTAGAAAAAACAACCCCTGGACGAAAAAAAGTGTTCGGTTTGAAAAAAAAAACAGGTACTTGAAGAGGGCCGGAGCCTGTAAAGGCCGAAACCTCGTGCACATGACAGTAAATATGGGACAAAAGTACGAACAATGTAAATAATTAAAATACATCACTTTAGAAATATAGACAACCAGAAAATTTTGAGCGCACCGGCATTCTACTCAAGTATGAGAATGCAATGAAAAACTGGTTTAAGTAATGTATTATTCCACTTTTCAAATAACGTGTTAAATATTGTGTCTCAAAGTTATGGACAAATTCATATTTTGTTGTTTTTTGATCAACTGTATTCGACTTTCGTAAACATTATCAAGAACCGATCTGATGTCTGTGAGGTAGTCAGATTTCCTTTCTCTACATCCTGACATTATTTAGGAAGCTATCAATAAAGCGTATATATATATATATATATATATATATATATATATATATATATATATATATATATATATATATATATATTTTTGAAGGTACAAAATTTTATCACATCAATAAACGTATGAAGCTTGATATTACTAGACATATTAAAAACGGGCGAAGCAACCAGTTTCGCTCCTGCTCATCAAGCTTACAACGGGTGATTTAATTTAAATTAAAAAAACACAGAAAATGTACAAAGGAACCGTATTGTCCCAGTCACACTCGTTATTTCACCTTAAGGTGCGGGGGGCACTTTATATCGGGTCCCGCAAGACTTCCTTGTGTAAACAACGTAGAGGGTTTGTTGGGGCTCGCTGTCATTTGCCTCTAGCTCATTTTGCTCATATTTTTCCCTCCTCCTCCTCCACATTTCCTTTTCATTTTACATATTCTGTGTTTTTTTAATTTAAATTAAATATCCCGTTGTAAGCCTGATGAGCGGGAGCGAAACCGGTTGCTTCGCCCGTTTTTAATATGTCTAGTAATATCAAGCTTCATACGTATATTGCTGTGATATATATATATATATATATATATATATATATATATATATATATATATATATATATATATATATATATATATATATATATATATATATACCGAGTGAAACAGCAAAATTGTACATATTGTGTAACAGCATAGGATAATTGTCCATCCCAAAAAATGTTTAATATCTAAAAAATACACTAGAAAATAATTTACGTTTAGTCATCTTCTCACCATTTGTCTTAATAATCAGAGAAATAAACATTTGAGTTATTCAGCTACAAATAAAACAGGTTAAAATCAGTTTTGTGTCAGTCACACTATGTCTTCCTAACTGAGCAATGGTGAGATAAAAAGAATTATTCAGGCCTTCAATAATGGTACCAACATTCAAGCCCTGTCTTCCATATTCAAATTCCAATAAAGAACCATTACAATAACAGAGAATAAGTGTTAAAAGTGGGACCAGGATTTCCAAACAGCAAGAGCGATTATCATTTCAACTTAGATTTAAACACATTCTTATTGTACAAAGTAGTGTTCTAAAAACCTCGGAGTATATATATATATATATATATATATATATATATATATATATATATATATATATATATATATATATATATATATATATATATATATATTTACAGACACACACATACACAGATATACTGTTTACGTCTGTGTGGGTGTGTTTTTATGTATGTGCGTGTGTTTATCTGTATCAGAATGGATTCGTATCGATAATTACAACGTTTGCCTCTATTTGATAATCACGTGTTCGAACATTTTTCTTTTTTCTTTTCACTTCATCCAAGATTATCAAATTAAAACGTGGTCGATTATTGTATTTTGTACTAAAAGGTTCTGATGCAAGGGTGTCCCTTCAGGAATTGCCTTTCAATGTCTGTTAATATAAAAGTGTCCTCGATCTAACCTGCTTAAATCAATCAGTAATTACAGTAAAACTTGTTCTAAAAATAGTGTCAACCTTAACCGACGCCATATTCTGAAGACAAAACGAGCACTTGCATATGATATAATTGACGGTTCTTTTTTTTTTTAAATAACGTTATACGTAATTTGTATTTCTTACTTCACTGTTTATTGTCAAAATAATACGTGTAAATTAATACAAATGTGGTTAAAGTTATTTTCAATATTTTTTTCTTTTTAAATTAGTTTTCTGTATGTCACATGGCTTTCCTTTTGTTCACTTTGCATGTTTAAATATTATATTTCAAATATGTCGCTACTTTCAGTTTGGCTTTGTTGGTTGTATCTTCCCTTTTTTGAGATATCGGGTTTCCATATGTTTGTATACATTATCTAAATTATTGTTATTCATATCACTCAATTCAAGGATGCAAAACCACTAAGACTTAAGTGTGTTACAGAATGTGAAAGAATAAGAAAAAGAGAAACATTATTAACGAGCGAGAACCAAAGAAGAGTAATCAGAAAGACGATAGATCACAATTGATTTAAATTTTTGAAGATCACAATTGACTAGAAAGCCTGAAGACGACAGCGATTTTCACAAGTGAGAAGTTTGATTAAAGGAGCTGATAGCATGGAACATACTGTTACATTGAGACATTTCAAATATGAATTGATGATGCCTTTCCGCCAATCTGGTAATGCGTTTAAATTCATAAAGTCTAGATACCATAGCGAAGAATTTATCTAAAGAGTTATCAGGAAGTATCAATAGAAAATTCACAGGGAAGCTACATTAAACCGGTGGGAAAGTGACTAAAACCGAGACACGAAATCAAGACAAATAAAGTATCTGATTCTTCTTTGGGTTTTATCAAGAATTTCTAAATATAGAGCAGGTATACCTGATCATATGTAACAGCAATATTTAAATTATGGAAGAATATTAAACTTGTAAATATTCAGTATATATTTAGGAGTGAAAAATGCTCAATGACGACACAGTGAAACAATTGTCTTAACAACAGACCTAGCAAAGGATTCAATAGAATGAATGTAAGCCGGAGAAGGCGAAACGGGAGACTTTCATTGAGTTTAGTACCAACCATGTTGATGGGTGGTAAGAATGCTATTTTAATTGCCAGTATTTTATTGAAGGTTTAGTTATTTTTACAACTATTGACTGTAGCATTTTTACTTTTTTGCATTTTTTGTGATATAGTATTTTGTATTATTGGTTATACGTAATTAGTTGTACGTATCTCATTCTGTCACTCATGTAATTAACCGCTAGGCATGTAGTATGGTGTCGACTTGGCGTTATACGTGTCCGGCTATATATTTACTGTCAGATAAAATATTTTGATAGAAGGTTAAATAAGTGAAAGTAATCTATCTCTCATCTGTTCAGACAATGTGAAGTCTTAACATCTGATAAAGAATTTTTTTTGCTAGCAAATGTTCTTTAAATGCTACCCTTGGCTCATGTAGAAAACTAGTCTTTCCACTTAGAACTGAGTCTCTAGTTATTGGTAAGCATATAACATTTTTCACAGTTTCTGATATTAAAATCAATCCTCACAAAGCTTGTGGACTTAATCCTATATCTGTAATATTCCTTGATATATGTTCTCCTGAACATTATCCTGTTTTCCATAAATCCTACAATAAATGCATTGCTACTTCGAAAATTGGGTTTTTATTGCAAATCCTATTCTGTAGTTCCAATATTTAAGAACTCAGGCGAAATATTTGATCTATATTGCCTTATTAACCTTCGACCTCTTTTTGGTAAATTACTAGAAGCTTTAATTAACTCTCGATTGTTTAAGCATCCCTTAGCAGAGTGTCTTCTTTTCGCTATCCTTGATCAACTGCTGATGTGTCAAAGATTATTGCTGAAAGGATATATCAGGCTTTAAATATAAATGATGAATGTCGAGCTGTTGCCTTAGATATATCGAAGCCATTTGATAGGCTTAGGTATAATGATGTTCTTCACAAGTGGAAACGTTATGTATGGATACATTTTTGAACTGATTAACTCTTTCCTATCGCCTCGCGAATTGAAGGGCCAATTTTATAGAGCTTTTAGCATAAATGTAGGTGTTCCCAGGGCAATCATTAGACCTACGTTCTTTCTAATTTTCATAAATGAAAATTCTGATGTCATCAGTTCTCGACTCTGTATCTCTGCTGATCATACAGCTATTTACTGCTGTTTTAATAGTAAGTTTGTGCGTTTAGATGTGTCAAATTGGCTGCTAAGCTAAAAAAACATGGCGTACAATCAGTTGTTAAATGGGACAAGAAGTGGCTTGTTGATTTTATCGCCGCAAAACGAAACTGCTGCGTTGTAATCATCTCAAGGATCCGTTTTATCTTCCATCAACATGGCTGATGTTAACCTCTTGGATTGTGACTCATTGTTCCTTCTGTGATTAATGTTTTCAGCAGAAAGATTGTATTGAATAAATTGGAAATACTGCAGCTAAAAAAGTTTGTTCACTATTTTGTTCTAGAGAGTTTTCTTGTCATAATCTTTCTTCCATATTTATAGGTCTATATTTCGTCTTTGTTTGAATATTTCTGCTGTGCCTGGTGTGGTGCTCTTCCTATTTATTTATTTATTATTTTTGATTAAATACAAAGAAGTAACGGCAATGTTATTCGTTCTGACCTAGCGTCTCGACTTCAGTTCCTTCTTCCACTGACACAACATAGCTAATCTATAACTACTTTCATGCTAATTGTCCTGATGAACATTTTGCTATAGTACATGGGTATTATGAATTTAAGTGCAGTACAAGTTTGGCGGAGATGTCTCATCAATTTACAGTTCTGGCTAAATGAAAATGTAAGTTCTATGGTAAGAGCTTCTCAATTCTCGATACTAGAATTTGTTTCCGTCTTCTGTCTTCCCTGTCAAATTTGAAGTTCAAAAATATAATAAAATGTTCATCGTTAAAAACCGATTTTCTTCATTCTTGTAATTTGATTTATTTATTTTTTGTTGTTTTTCAGATTGTTGTTTTTTCATATTCTCTAGCACTCGGTAACACTTTGCATCCTAGAGGCTTGGGGGTGATATTATTTAAAAAAATATTTCAGTCTTGTCAGTAGCTGTCTCGTCCTCGTAAATATTGTTGAAGACACTTCATTGAAGTCCGCAAAGGGATTCATATATACAAAAATTGGTTATAAATATGGTGAGATAAATAGTTTTTAAGGAAGCCATGAATTTCTAAAATAAGTTTTAAGTTTTCTATAAGCTAACGATTTCATTTGTCTTGATATATTCCGTCAAATGACGAAATACATTGGTAAATAATTCAAAATTCTTTTACTTTAGTCCTTATTTTTAATTTCTTTTTATGGCTAGATACTTATGATTCATATATCATATATATATATATATATATATATATATATATATATATATATATATATATATATGATATATCAAATATATATATATATATATGATAAATCAAAAATATATATATATATGATATATATATGTGTGTGTATATATACATATATATATATGTGATATATATATGTGTGTGTATATATGTTTGTATGATATACATATGTATGTATATATGTATATATATACATATATATATATATATTTATGTATATATGTATATATACATATATATATATATATTTATGTATATATGTATATATGTATATATATATATATATATATATATATATATATATATATGATATATTCCGTCAAATAACGGAATACATTGGTAAATAATTCAACATTGTTTTACTTTAGTCCTTATTTATAATTTCTTTTTACGGATAGATACTTATGATCCATATATCAAATATATATATATATATCACATATATATATATATATATATATATATATATATATATATATATATATATATATATATATATATATATATATATATATATATATATATATATATATATGATTTGTCAGGAAGGCGACTTCCTGATGTCATTAAACTGGATCGAGGTCGATCCTAGCTTCCGGCACATTTGGAAAATGGTTGAAAATCATAACATGATTTGAGCTATACCTTCTGAGTGAAATTCGTTAGACGGGACGCTTGTGTTCCATCGATAGTTTTGCAACCAGGAAACCACATGTCATCGTGGATGAGGGTTTGATCGTGCTGACCTTGTTGGTCACGATAGATAACACGATCTCTCTCTCTCTCAGAAACTCCAACTATGCTGAGCAGACCTTAGCATAGTTGCACTTTTATCTACAGGTGGTCTTGTTTATGTTGAACATGCAGAAATGTGCTTCTGCCAGCGTCTGCAATAGGGACTGTGTTGCCGCCCTTGTAGACGGGTATACACTAATACGAGTAGCCAGCTTATATATACACCGAATATTCTCTAATATATATTAGAACCTAACTATGACAAATGTCACGGTATAACGTATGCAATATGTATTAGTAATATGTTCAATATCAGAGACAATATATATATATATATATATATATATATATATATATATATATATATATATATATATATATATATACATATATATATATATATATATAACCTGCAGTGTAGTGCACCAGGTCTCTGAATTCGACCCTTCAAAAAGTGTGTTTGTTTCTGAACAGAGCCTTCATCACAATAATCAGATCACATGTGCAGGTGTCTGGCTGTCGTTTCGTAGTAAATGAGCTGCTTGTCACTCATACGTCGAATACGACGGCAGTGTCCACTATATATATATATATATATATATATATATATATATATATATATATATATATATATATATATATATATATATATGAATTGGCCAGTGGATAGTGAGTGTTGTCTTGTTTTTTTTATTTATTTAGGTTTAATTTTGTTTTGACAATATTTTCATTCTCTATAATCAGGTCTTTACGCGTCGACAGATATCATGTCTGTTTTTCAAGCATCGCATCCTCAACTCTTATGACACCAAGCGACGCGTCAAAATTACCAACGGAAACAGAATGCGTTCATCTAAGCACAACACAACACTGGCAACAAAAAATGAATATCATTGATAATGGCGTATGGAAGCCAGAGACGCTCAGAAAACTTTGTGAAATTTAAGTTCAAATTATCACGTAGAATAATCCTCCATTTCATAGAAATGTACAAAAAGAAAATATAACAATTTAAGACTTCAGCGTCGTAGAAAATGTCATATTCTTAGTTAACGTATTAAAGTGAATGAATGTCTCTATTTTTGGAGAACGACATTTGGTAAACTCATGCTGTCTGTTGGTGTGTTAATTTCTTGAAATGTGTAAAGAATTGTTTAATTCAGTGTAATTTAATTCCATAATAAATATGATGAATGATGAAAGTGATTCTTTTTTTTTATCGTCTGGTGAAAATATGATTAACTCTTTCCCTGGCAATAATTTTGCGAAAAAAACATTTCATTTTCAGACGAAAGCTTTTATTTGTTTTAATATATTAACTAAGGCATATTGAAATAACCGAGCTGGGGCTAAAACCTCTACCAGACGTTTGAGTTGACGATAGGACTCGTTTCTAGCTCATAAGTGCATAAAAATAAGGAACGTCGACGTATAAACACGTCAGTAGGTGATTTTTTAACGTTAGTTTCTGGACGTGTTCATTCGGCCTTGTCTGAAAATTATACTTCCGGTAAAACGTGTATACACGTTTACGGTGATGAGATGTTGATACATCATTGTGTTCATTACATTATACCTAATATTTACATCTTCAATACATTAAGTAAAGATTTTAGAAATACTGCAGATATGAAAAAATGCATCTGACGGGTGCATGAGGCTTTTTTAATAATATTACTTCTATGTATTTTCTCTGTTACGTGTTCTATTCCTGTCATAGTAAGTTATCATTTTTCAATCAAACACCTAGATAATTCGTATTGGTTGCTTGCGATCAAGTGATACATTTTATTTCGTATTCTCTTTCTTTCTTCACCTATTCCACCTGCATTCCTATCACACCCATTCTTTGTTCTTTGTTTGAGTTCATTCTTTGTTTTATTTTTGTTATTTTTAAATAAAGCGTTGAGAAGTAAATAGATAAAAATCACTTGAGGATACACTAAGGTTGAAACCAAGTTGTCGAAATCAACTGATCTCCTAATTCTAAATGTTAAAAGCGCTACATATTCAACTATATTTTAATTTTTTTTCACACTTTTAATACTAATGTTTCGAGGTCCAATTCAATCCTGACCAATTAATTTTATCTATCTATCTCCATATATATATATATATATATATATATATATATATATATATATATGTATCTGTATGTGTGTGCCTCTGTGTGTGTAGAATGTAATATTAATTTTAAATTAAAAGAGGAAAAAAGGTGTATGAAATAACTTTAAATATATAATTAAATCGATTTAAATGATTAATGGAAAAGGGTTGGTGTCGGAGAAGTTTATAAATTATAAATATAGTGTAAAGAGGTTATAGGGCGGAAATATATAAATTAGAATTAGTTATACTTTCGATATTTGAAGAGTTAGAGGGGAGGAAATATTATGGAAATATAGTATTTAATTAAGTTAAAATTATATGGAAATATAAATTTACACACGACATCGCTTTCGAAATAATTCTAGCACTTAAAAGAAACCAATGAAACACCTACACTAAAATGGAAACTAATAATAAAAGCTAGAATATGTAGGTCATTAAATGACCTATGTCCTTTGTGAAACTATATATTATTAAGTTTTAAAAAAATGAAAATTTACTGAATCAAAGAAATGAAATATCTCTTCTTTGCCGACATTGTCAAAATATTTCCTTAAATATTTAAAAATAAAATAAAAATTTTAAAAAAAATTCAAAAATGGGAGCTGGTAATATACATACTTCTATTTGATATGAAAAAATGATTGTTAAGTAGATTAAGCAATTCCATTTCATTTACTTGATTTAAAAAGAAATATAGTCTATTAGTAATTAAGAGTAAAAATAAAATTTTACAATTGTAGTTAAATGTAACGTATTCTAACCCAAATAACCATTTTAGAAAGAATCTTTAAGTCTACAAGTAAGAATTTAAGGGAAAAAATTCAGAAAACCTTTTTGTCGTTAATAATAATAATAATAACCCAGACGACACGCGTTTAACGGATGTCAGAATTTGTTGAAAAATGAATCCCTACCCTCCCTAGATTTAACGACTTTTTCGAACGTAACTCATAATTGATACAACAATAGTTAATAAAAATAAACACGCTACCGCCGCTGTCTGAATGATTGGATTTCTCTATATCCTTGGAAAATAGAAATTATGAATTATATGTGCATTTAAAACTCAGTAAATTTAAAAATTCGCTTGAAGATGAAACAGAACTAATGCTTATAATTTAATCATATAATTAAATTTGAAGATTTTAGCTACGGTTTTTGAAACGTGGTTATTACTGTGTAGCGAAGAAACCATATTTAAATCAGTTAATTTATAATATTTATGCTCTGTAAATTTGCATTGAGCACTATTTTCTGAAAAAAAAAATATCAATAAGACACCGGATTATATATCTTACTGTTCTTTCTTTTTATTATCATAATGGGCATTGAAGTTAACACACAGAGGCGACAGTGTGTTTCATGATCAACGCAATCTTCAGACCATGTCTTTTTAATTGTGTCTACCTTAAAACAAATTGTGGAATGTGGGTGTTAGCATTAATCTATATCTATCTATCTATATATATATATATATATATATATATATAGTTTAAAACTTTGGAAGGCAATAAGCGGCGACTGCATTTTTTAGGCCGAAAGATTACCTTCAATTCTGAAACAGACGCTCGCTGCTCGGTGTTGAATTCCAGGTAGACATCTATATGTTCTCTATCGCTTTTGCGCATAAATATAACAGACTTTAAATCTATGATTTAGCATATATAAATCCTGCGATGGATAAATTGTCGTCTAAATTAGGCAAACATTTAAAATTTCACTGACATCTTATTTTAAGATATATATTTTACCAAAATTACTTTAAAAATATCTTGAAAAAAAAAAGAGTAATTATGTTCCATATAATATTGGCTTCAACTACAGCCTCGAAATGACTTCGAAATGTCCTGCAAATATTCTGGACGATCTTGATTAAATTTGTAATTGCTGCTATAATTATTGCCTTCCGTTCATCTTCAGCTGCAGTCGGTTAGGTGGACAGATGTAAGTGGTAATGTCGTCTGAGAATTTGTCTGAAGGCCATGCATGGATTCTCCTGTTTGTGTGATATGTTGCAGTGGCCTTTTGCCTGACACAAGTTCTTCCAACAGCCACTCCCTTGACAGGGCAGCAGTACCCACTAAAAGCTTTGATGTAGACCCCGGTGTTGTTTCTGAGTCCTTGTGGGAAGATGTATAGAGGCATATCATCGCCATCAATACCTATCACTCTAAACAAACACCATGATTTTCACTGTATATATCATCCAACTCCTTCCGATTCCTCTGCACTGTCTTCAGATTGACACCGAAACACTCCGAAATGATCGTATTCGAGGTTCTGCCGGGCATGACGTTTCCAAATTTATGTCGGGTTGAATCGCGTCATTGGGCACTCTTTCTCAGTTCGTCTTTGATGTTATAAGAGGTGGATCCTTACATAATATTGAAATGTTCTAGCGATTAACCCAATTGACTCTACTCTGCTGTGTAGTCGACAAAATCAACAAACAAATAACGCTCACTCGCGAAATTATATACCGAATATAGCGAATATTTACCCATCGCAAACTTCATATACCGAGTGCAACATAAAAATTTTCCAAATCGCTTAAAAGCAAAATTGTCCAATTGATTGAATAAGATCCTAGAAAGGATTAAAGATATCTTAGTGGAATTCCACGAGGTTTTCATAACACTATCGACTCTATTTTGGCAATAATAAAGTACTGTTATTTTCCAAGCTTAACAGAAGTATATATATATATATATATATATATATATATATATATATATATATATATATATATATATATATATATATATGTTCATATATTCTATTCCATGATTATTTTGCAACTTAGTCAAGATGATCTTCGCCTTCACAATCCTTCTAACTGTCTGTCACATAGTAACAATATGTCTCACATGTTTCACGTAAGATTGCGTTTTCAAATCTATTTTCTCTGCTCTTTGGACTGACATAGGTGAAACCATTTTCTTGTGTGCCAAATGTCTTATAAAATGAGTTGGACCTATTTTAATGATCATTTGTATGATCCCTATGGCTGCTGTGACCTCCTGATCAAGTTTCTTTCTCTTCTGTTCCCTGCTTTTATACCTATTCAACGTTCTCTTGCTGATTCTTTAATGGAATTTGTAGATGAAAGCCAGAGTACGAATGTTGGTAACATTACTGAAGGTCTGAATGAACTTTTTCCTCTCACCATTGCTTATTTGGGAAGACAATTGGTCTGACACAAAACGATTTTATCCTGCTCAATTTTTAGCTGAATAACTCAAAGGATCTTTCTATGATTCTTTCGAAAAAAGGTGTATGAAAATCTGGAAAAATTAACATCAATTGGTTCCGTTATTTTATTAGATATTAGTTATTTTGTGGGATGGCTAATTATGCTGGAGCCCGATTTGAGTTATTTTATTGTTTGTGGTATATATATATATATATATATATATATATATATATATATATATATATTTTTGAATTGGACAAATTCCGACAATTTATTTAAAGACATTTATGATATGTTTAACGTTCTTTTTATAGATACATGTATTTAAGCAAATGCTCTGTTTTATAATAAACAGTATTAAATAACATTTACCGGCCTGAATGTCCAAGAAATTTTCATATAAAATGTTCGTTCTGCGACAGGAATCGAACCTGTATCCTATACGGAACAGTCATTTCGCATGACGTGCCTTAACCGTTCGGCCACAGAGAAGCGTCTGGTTAGCAAGGTCGATTTTACTATCTTTAAACTTAAATCTTCCATGAATCTCTTCTATTCATATCTGCTCTAGCGTATCTATGAAAATTTCTCGGTCATTCAGGCCGGTAAATGTTATTTAATACTGTTTATTATAAAACAGCGCATTTGCTTAAATACTTGTATCTATAAAAAAACGTTAAACATATCATTAATGTATTTAAATATATATATATATATATATATATATTTAAAGACATTAATGATATGTTTAACGTATGTATGTATATATATATATATATATATCACTCGCCAATAATTTACAATCGTCTGACGCATCGTTATGTTGGTGAAACACGACTGCAACTGTGTAACGATTCTTACTCATTTCTGTTGTAATAGCCTAAAAAGATATATATATATATATATATATATATATATATATATATATATATATATATATATATAGATAGATAGATAGATAGATAGATAGATAGATAGAGAGAGAGAGAGGTGAGAGATAGATAGATATAATCTACAATTAGCGTATAATGATCTTCAATATTTTATGAGCCTTAACATTTTGCCGGAGAAATAATTGGAATTACTTAATATACTTGTTCATTTTTAAAAACTACGTTCTGTCATCATTTAAAAATAATTACGAATGGTTTGTTTTAGCGTGAATATATGTATGTGTATGCGTGCGTATGCTTGTGTGTTTCATTATTTCAAAAAAAATCTACTGATAATTGACCGTTCTGGTAACGTTTATGTTTGTATTGTAAGGAATATTGTGTCGAGTCATCAAAGAAATGTCCAGTACTTCGAAGTATATTTGTGCAATAAAGCATTTAATAAGATTTGCCGGCGGACATTACATAATTGGCGCTTATTTCAAATCAAGATTTTAAAGGGAGACAAGCGGGGATTCCATATTAATTATCAACGTATATTTGCTTTTTTCTTTTTTATTTGGCAGTAAATAATGTTTTAATTGTCGAGAAGAGGACCGGAAGAATATAATGAAGCAAATCTGAAACATTAGGAATAAAAAGAGAATATTGGGAACGTCTCAGACGAAGTAGAGAGAAATGTGCAAAAAACCCAAAAAAAGAAACAAAACGAAAAAATAGCAAGAAATAATCTATGGTAGATTTTTTAAAAAAGCCATATATGTGGGAGAATAATTCGAACTGATACGAGATACCAATAAAGAATAAGAGACCGAATAAAGATATTTATTTACTAGTTTATTTAAAATAATCTGTAACCCCTCCACATAAATAAATTAAATAAAGTTGTTTGCTATTTGACTGTTCTCTCTTTCGTTTCATACATCATGCAAATATTACATTTTTCAACCGTCTTCAAAATGTGTCACAGATTTGTCAACTAACACCTTCAGATTTGACGTATGGATGTGCTTCGATTCCTATTCCGGAATAGTCTTGTCATATCAAAACCTCCATATGAATGACCTCCAGATTCGTCCGGCCATTTCGAAACTGTATCTGTATAACACCTCTTTCTCAGATTAATTGTTAAAAATCGTTTCGCGCGTGTGAAAGCTGTAGGTCTTAGAAAGAGCCATCATTATTCGTAACTCTTGGACTCGCGATACAGAATCGGAACAAAGCAAAGAACCAGATAACCGAATCCATATCTCTTGGGTACTTTAACCAACAGCAAAGGACTAAAATCGTTAACACATGTAACACGAAGATCGAATAACCATATAGTCAAGATGTTGATGTTCCATAATTCTTCAAACATGTGGTTAAGTAAGACGCCTCCATCACTATTGGAAAGAGAGGTAAGAGTTACTGAACTTGAGAAGCATATCTCCATGAAACAATTTGTTTTATGGAAATATTTTATAAATTTGAAATGACACCGGCAACGGCTTCTTGGACAATAAAAAACAAATGTTTTCTTATAAGGAGAAAGTTATTATTATAATTACCATTTAGAATTTGTTTCGTTGCTTATGGGATCTCGCATTGGTATTCTCAAAATCTGTCTGTAGAAAATCACCCATGCTGCATCATTCATCCGAAAGATTTTGGTTGAAATTGTTTAACGGCATATAAACCTCTATGGGTTATTTAATGTCGACATTTAAATATTTTGAACGTAATAGATAACAGATAACAGATAACAGATAATATTTACATTATTCGGACTATTGTCTTCATCTTATGTTGCCATATTTATCACAATGTTTCGGCCGTTGTTCGCTTCAGCATTCTTCAAGAAGTAAATATAGACAAATAATAAAATGTACTGTTGATCATTTTGCTATAAACAGGTATTGCTAGTAGTTTTAGTATAACTATGTATTTTTATACTTTCATGGTATTATATTTCTATTTGGGTGTCCGCTATTTGCTCATAGCTGGAACTCTAACAGCTGCTACCACGCCTCCTCAAGGTGGACCTGGGAACAACAGTAATTAAGCGGTGGTTCCACACTCTTCAAAACATCCAATCTACCTATCAGGGGTCTTGATGCCGGATGTAGTTTATCATCTTACTCAGGTCTTCATCTGAATAATAAGAAAACGGATGTAAAGTGGCTTCTGAAGACAAGCAAGGAAATAGAAAAAATAAGGAAGCATTAATATATGCAATTAAAATGACAGAAAATGGAGCAAATCAAAATTAAAGATTTGGAAGCCGACGAAATTCGGCAGAAGCGACAGGAGACATGTTTTTCTCTTTAAAATCACACGTCCCCTCAGAACTCAGGTGAATATGTCTCTCCTTAGATATTTTTCTTAACTGTTTTTGAATTGGAAAGATATGGGAAAGAATGGGGAGTAGATAGCTATGTGTCGTTCCAACTTTTTCAATTTAGAGATATCATTCTCTTAGACAGGATGCACATATCCACACTCACGATTAAGGTCTGAGGATTATATTTTTTTAATGCTATATTTCAGCTAACCCACTATTAATATGTTATAAAGTCTTGCATATCATATGTCCACTGTGTTTAAATACAATATAATGACTAGGAAGATAATCGATAACAAAAAAAATCTCTGAATTATTTTAACAGTAAACTTAAATTTATTTTAACATTGTAATTAAACATATGCAGTGAAAGTAATATGGGGTTTGCGCAAAAGCTATCAATGCAGAAGCTATCGGGCCGAGTTCAAAATGCGGCGGAATATGATCGGCTCACCTTTGACCAATAACCATGGAGAAGGAATCCAGTATTTTCATGTCCTCTAACTAGGAGTTGAATACCAAAGCAACGTTTTTGCTATTAGTCTAATAACAGGAAAATACTTAATTCATATTTGCGAATATATCAGGAAATCACTCTCGTATATTTTCTAAGACATCTCAATTCGTACATAAGCAACATGTTTCTCTAATGTACACTGATCGTCCAAACACTGAAGAAAAATGAAAAATTTACCTACGTTCGTTTATTAAGCATTTTATTTAAAAATATTAACTTGCATAGATATTGATATAATCTCTGTACAAATTTCATATTTTATGGACGAAGAAATTTCATGTCTCAGTGGAGAGCAAGTATGCATTGGAGTTGGGTAAATGTTTATTTTTTTTCTGCCGTCTAGATCGGTGATTTTGTTTTGTTTTCCATTTTCCCCCGATTTTGTTATGATTCGGAATAGAGCGCACTGAATATTACGGACGGATTGCGACTGATTAAATGTCAAATTCTTTGCATTAAAAAACATATACAAAATAAAAGTTGTTTTGTGCTTGCCAGTGAAATGACAAGGAGATTAGGTGAAATCAGAGGAAGAAAGAAAGAAAGAAAGAAAGAAAGAAAGAAAGAAAGAAAGAAAGAAAGAAAGAAAAAAAGAAAGAAAGAAAGAAAGGAAAGAAAAAGAACACAAAAATGAAGGAGAACCAATATTTCAACACCGAATATGAAAAAGATAAGAATCAGTTGTAAAACATATGAGTAATTACTATTTACTAAACTTAATTTAGTTTTGGCACAAGGGCACAAATTTGAGGTACCCAGGGAGGATCTATCTTTCTCAAGGAGGGATGCGTCACTTTTATCCTTGAGTAAAGTGGACCCTATAAAACACAAAAAAAACTCCAGTTTAACAGCGTCAATATCAGTATGTCATATATAAGCAAGTACTTTTTGCATCATTTATTCGTTTATTAAATGCACAAGTGTATGGGAAATTACTTTATATTTCATAGACTTCTTACTATTAATCTGGTTTATACAACTGAGTGAAATATTGAAAATATGAGAAAGAAAGAAAGATAATGAGAAATTCTCGATAAATCCAGTGAGACATTGATAGCATATCTCAAAAATACCATCTTATAAACACCCATGTAACTAGACGTATGTTTACTCTGTGCCGATGACTGAGCATTGACGGCCAGAAAGTTTAGTGAGCAATGATCCGGTTCAGTCTGTGTTAGTTAAGTGTCATACGTGATGAACACTTGGCTGGTCATATCCCTTTCGTTTCATGACGGTCTAGACAGAAGATTTTCCAGCCGAAGTTTGCCGTTTCTTTCTGAGGTAGACACGTTCACACCGAAGGCTATAAAATTCAGTCTGTCCTGTTATGCAAACAATCATTGGTGGGGGGAAGATGGGTAACGTTACCAATGGTATTTGCGCGTAAGTAAATGTAACGAACCCTGTGCATATGTGTATTTTACGCACAATTAAACATTCAGCAAATTAACGAAACAACGTTTTAATCCACTAGGCTATTTTTTTCGTGGGACAATCCTGAGTGACTTCTCTTCCGTTAGTGGTACTGCTACTAACAATTAAGCATTGTAGTAATTTTACGAAAGATCAATATCGGCAAAGTGAGCGAAAACAATACCCCGCTTTGTTTAAATCACCTTTTATCAATTCGTTCCGGATTTTCCTGAGGTTGTCTGGATAGATACGCTCTTGAGGAAGATCGTAACTCTGAACGCCATAATACGTAAATATGTCGAATGTAAAAAAAAAAATATAAATAATTATTGATTCTGTTTGAAATTAAAACTGTCAAATTCGAAATGGGCCGACATTCATTCTTTAACGGAAAGGGTCTCCCTACTTTTTAACTGTAGGTTAACGAGGAAAATAACTTCATGATTTCCTGAGAGGCATGAATCTGAACTGAAAGAAAAATATCAGAGCTCGATATTGAATTCGATATGAAAATCCCAGTCACCGATCCTTAAATAATATTTACACATTCTAAAGCATTTAGTCGCGGGCGAAAATAAATAAAGCTGACTCATGAGACGTAGGTAACTATGGTTATTTCTAGATCGCGTGTCGATAGCGAACATAATCTTTGCAACATAAGATACGTGGATGACCCAGTGTTGATGGTAGTCGCAGAAAGGAACCTGAAAAGAGCCTTAAGCAAAAGATTAAAGAAAATGTCTATGAATGAGTAAATCTTTACTATAAGTAGGTAGAATTATCAGCCAAAATTCAGCCCAAGCGATATGGAAATCCAAATGGTATATAAATGCAAATATATAGCGGGTGTAACAGCGAAATTATCTAAATCAATTAACAGCAAAATTGTTCAATATTTAGATTAAGATTTGAGCCGTTGTATCATAGATATGATTAAAGATATCTTACTGGAATTATCCGAGGTTTTTATAACACTATTGGATTCTACTTTGAGCAATAATGTATACTTTCTCACAAAAGCTTAACAGAAGAATCGTGATAATATCGATCATAAACCAAAATGACATTTCAACACTAATTAATTACAGGTAAGGATAGGAAGCTCATAAAGTATTGAAATGAATTCAATACACACACACACACACACACACACACACACATATATATATATATATATATATATATATATATATATATATATATATATATATATATATATATATATATATATATATATATAGAGAGAGAGAGAGAGAGAGATAGATATAGATATAGATATAGATATAGATATAAATATATGTCTGTGTGTTTGTGTGTGTGTGTGTGTATCTGTGTGTGTGTGTGTGTTATTCTATCATAATTTCCAACCCATTTAAGACGATCTTCGTCCTTTCTGGCCTAACTTTCTGTCCTTGAGTAAGAAGTTGCCTAACAGGTTTCACGTACGATTTCATTTTCAAGTCTTTTTCACTGCTCTTTGGACTGTCATAGCTGAAACTCCTCTCTCACGTACCAAACATCTTATGGAATGAGTTGGATCATTTCTGTCTCTTTCATTCTAAGTTGAAAGGATGATCCCACTTGCTGTTTTGACCATCTGATACAGTTTTCCTCTCTACAGTTCCTCCTGTTTTTTTTACATTATTCACCATTATCTTGATGATTCTTTAATAGACTTTGAAGATGGAAGCCACAATATGAATGCTGGTACCATCACTGAAGGCATGAATAATTTTATTTCTCCTAGCATTGCTGATACAAAACGATTTTAATCTTAAATTTATAGCTGAATAACAAGGGTTTTTTTCAGTGATTCTTACGACAAATGTTGTCAACATGGTAAAACTTCTTAATGAAATCCTGGAAAAAAGTAACTAAATTAGTTGAGTGTCTATTTTTGCTATCAAATTTTTTCTGGAGTGAACAATTATGCTGTTACGTCATTTGAACAAACTTTGATGTTGGTACACCCGTTAAGTATTTTCCTGATACTCAACTGGAAATATGGTGCAGAAGTCAGATGGTACATAGTGGTAAAAAGATTGCTTTACAGAAAATATGCGCAGTATTAAAATATTTGATAATGAAGTTAGCATCATCAAGAAGCGAGCCGAACTCTTGTTTATTATCTTCTATGCGGCCTCTATTTTATCTTCTGTGTGGAATTGAATACGGGACTATTATGTAGTTAAACGGATTAATACTGAGAATCTCGTTTACCTATATAGCCGAGACAGATCGAGACTTTCATATGAATGCCATTCATGGCGCCAAATCTGTTACGAAATATGTTGACTCTATACAACCGAGTTCTTATACCGATGGTTAAACATGGTTTTGAGCCAATGGAAGCATGAGCGGGGACCATATTCTTCGAAACATGATGACTGGCGCTATAAATTTAAGAATAAAGAATTCTATCAAATGACAGAAAACGTATCACTTGAATGATTTGACACCAGCAACAGCTAAAATGGACAGGGAATATAATGGCATATTCATTATTTTGATTTTCCCCACAACTTAAAAAAAATAGAAAGCGCTTATCAATACTGGAAAGAAAGATAACAGTTGTTGAACTTGAGAAAAGCTATTTTCCTAAAAGAATTGTTTGAACAAAAAATGTTATAAATTTCAACAGACAGTGGCTCTGGCTGCTCGGTCAATGAATGCTGAAAATTATCTTACGGAAACTGGTAAGAGTACCATTTCCATTACTTGAAAAGAAAATGTCTGTATCTAGTAAGTTTTGAGGAGTATAGGAAAAACATGGAAACTTCTGGCAACGAATTAAAACTGTCAGTTGATATTTCTCGAGGATAAAAAAGGCTTTCATAATTTATAGGGGTATATTGAAGTAATAAAAAAAGATGACACATGTAATCTAGTTAACGTGTTTTTTTTTATAAATCGGTGGCAGACGAAAGGTTACTTCGAGAAAGAAAATAAAGGATGTCATGGTGTGCAATGATCGCTTACGTAAAATAAATGTCACAAAAGTAGAAAAATCCCTTTTCGCCATCTATCCTGCCCATATATTAGGAATAAATTTTGACAAAATATATACTCTTCTCGTTTAGAGGAAGTTGTTTAAATTCTGTGTTTTAATTTGTCGTGGTAACAGCTGATTATTTCGCAATAGCGCGGCTGAGTACAGAAATCCAGCTTAGATGAATCTGAATTTAAAATGATTATTTCCACAGTTTCGAATCGATAAACAATACAGTGTATGCAGGTGACACCGCGTTGTTTATAGAAAACAAAAATATTAACAACGAAAAGAAAGCTAGATAAAAGTACGATTCACAGTAAGATTACATCACCCTGAACACACAAGCACACATTGTTTTATATACGGGTAGGCACGGTGGAGTAATAGACAGAGGCTTGGATTAAAAAATAGGAAGGCCGAGTTCGAATTCCAGTCAAATTGATTACATTGAGAAAAGCTATGAATTTTCTTCTTCTTCTTCTTCTCCCACTATCTATGAGTAAATAGCAGGACAGACCGGTTCTAGAGTCGTAGATGGCAACTAGTCTACCGCAGAAATAAATGGCAGCCTACTGCGGGAAAAAAATTGCGATCCAGTATCTTTCATTACATGAAAATGTACATGATCGCCTAAGTAACATAACTGACTTATATACTTTTTTTGCAAAATGATTTTATAAAACAGTACATGAGAATGTATGTCTAAATTTTTCAGTTTTGCTAAATGAGAAACTTGATCCAGCATACTTTATATTATGCGTTAATAATATGGTGATTTATATAATTTTATAAAAATCCATCAGGTTTAGAACCTGAATCCTCAATGCACACACGTAGAGAAGCGGAGGACGGCCGTTTTTGCCTTACTTTGAACTCATCAGCAGTACGTATCGTCTACCGACTCTGAGAATCGAACCCCCGACCGATTCAATACGATTTTATGCTGGATCAGATTTCTAATGCTATGTATTAAGCGGCTCGATGAAGGAAGTCGTTGCTCACGGGGGCAGTTCTGTTGTTTTATGAACGCTTTGAAAAGTGTCGCCAACAGGAAGGATGACCTGTGCTATATAGTGTCTAGTAATTTAGTTTCCATCTCGCTACCATAGCCCAGAGGCCCAACATTATAATGCTTGTATCGGAACGGAGCGGTCCAGGTTCGACTCACAGAGGATGTTGGCATAATATGATTTGTCATTTTTTTCTTCTTTTTTTTTTCAGCTTATCACCCGAAGCAAGGCTGGAAGCCACTAGCATGCAAGGGGTTACGGAAGGTTTGGAGGAAGAGTGGATAGGAGTGGTAAGGAGAGGATGTGGAGAAAGATAGTGGATCGATCAAGGCAAGGTGGTTACAGAAGATTTGGAGCGAGAGCAGATAGGAATGAAAGGAGAAAGGATGTGGAGAAGGGAAGTGGATAGATCAAGGCAACTGGAGATGTCGATTGACGTTACACTTAAATAGAAACCAGTCATGAGTTTATCTGTCATATTTACCCCAACTTAGTTGTTGGACCATAATTCCTGATTTTTTAATATGTGACGGGCTGGTGTTATCAAGGATATGTGCTATAAGTTTTGTTTTGACTGGTTAAATTCTCGACAGCTCTACCAATAACTGATACGATGTAGCGCATTGGAATAGGCATATATTTCTACGGTAATGGTATAGATTTTGTATGTGTCGTATTGACTGGTCTTTTGTAGACTAACTTCCTTTTCTCCCCCTCCCGTCTTTCGTACACTGCATATTCATATTTTCTCAAATCTCATGGTCGGCGTCAATTTTTCAGCGTAAAAACAATATGGCTTCCCACGATATTCTTTTTACGTACGGACGTCCATGAGGTAAGTTTTTTTTTTTTTCAAACTACATTTCTGAAATAAAAAATAATAAATATCACTAACTATACTATTATACATATATTTCTTTACAATGTGATAAAGAAAGTTTATTTCTTTAATGGCCCTAACCAAAGTTAACTGGAAACCGAATTAATTTAATTTCAAATTTCCATTACACTGAATCTATTAATTTATGAGAAATAAATGTCGGCGTATATTCACAGTGATGTGGAGTATCCAAAGAGACATAGCCTAATTATCACAACCTCGGTAACCATGGAAACCTCATTAGATCACTAATCAACTGGATCCTGATTGCGGAAAATAATTTGCCGTTATCATTAGTTACCAAAGTTGACAAGTCTAATTAAACGATTCCCTATCGGTAACAATCGATTAGTTTGAACAGGAGTTCAGAAATGGTACACGTTAGCATTTGCAGCTGATTTCATTGTCTCCCTCTCTCTGGATTGTTGTCTCTTTTCCAATACTACCCCTCGTCGCAAAATATGTCTCCATTTTCAGTTGTTGAGCTAAAGCAATTAGGAAAGGATGAAACGGAAAATATTTCTTTGGAAATATTCAAGACTTTGTCACTAATTACTGGATTTCGTGGATTCCAGGTGACAACTGTGTCTGGAAAAACGTCACTACTTTTCTGAAGATTATCCGTGGGTTAAATGTCTTGTTAGTGAGCAAAAAATAAGAATTTGTTTATGGTCGTTGTCCAAAAAAGTAACAGCATATGATATCTTCGTGAATAGGAGCAATATACGCTCTTCATATCTATGTGTGCTCGTATCGTTCGATTCGTACATCTACGTCTTTTCAACCGCAGTAATAGTTCATTCCTTGTTTCCAGTTTAGGATTGGACTGACGTTTCCTTCTGAAATCTTTTAGTTTTCACCCAGTAGAACCTTTCGCCTTAGTGGCATTATCACCTTATCTGGGGCCAGTTGCTAAAACACACACACACACACACACACACACACACATATATATATAAAGTTGCCTGACGATTGCACTAGCATGAAACAGACTGTCGCCTCTAAGTGCTGACTTACTTCTATGTCCCCTTTTATATTTACACACGGTCTATCTCTGATATTGAGCACTTTATCCCATAAATATAGCACACGTTAAGACTATATATATATATATATATATATATATATATATGTATATATATATATATATGTATATATATATATATATATGTATATATATGTATATATATATGTATGTATATATATATATGTATATATATATATATGTATATATATATATATATGTATATATATATAAAAGTGGACATGGAAGTCAGCACTTAGAGGCGACAGTCTGTTTCATGCTAGTGCAATCGCCTGACGATTGCACTAGCATGAAACAGACTGTCGCCTCTAAGTGCTGACTTCCATGTCCACTTTTATATTTACACACGCTCTATGTCTGATATTGAGCACTTTACCACATAAATATAGCACACTTTAAGACTATATTTCTGCATATATATATATATATATATATATATATATATATATATATATATATATATAGAGAGAGAGAGAGAGAGAGAGAGAGAGAGAGCCAAGTGGTTATAACGTTCGCTTTCCGACCATGTGATCCGGGTCCGAAACCCACCAGAATTGATATGTGAGTATGAAGACTTTCTGATGTTACCCGTCTAGAGGGGGCGATCTCACCGTGCGTCACGGGGGAGGGTAAACGGAACCCTTGTACTAGCACGAAGCCACAAGTCATCCTCATGGATGTTTGGAGTGTGATGGACTTGTTCAGTTTACACACTCTTTCCCAGAAATTGTAATAATAAACTGTAACTAAATTCTGTGGTTTATACAGCATACTATCAAGTTTGATTCTGTGGGTGTTGAACAAACACAAAGAAAGCCTCTGCAATAGGGATTGGGTACCCGACCTAATAGTTGGGTATCCTCGAATACGAATGGTTAATTATTATTATATATCTTTGAAAGATAAAGAGTTATTAGAGAGATTAGATAGACACAATATATATTTTTTTTTTCCTACGTTCGGACACATACTTAAGTGATAATTTTTGGTATTGAGCACGATTTTCATAAAGACAGCATATTCATGTTTAGTGAGTATTCATTGAATGCCAAAATGACTAGCTATTTTTTTAATGAATTCACTACAAGACAGGCGATAATTTTACTAATGCAGTTGAGGCTACTTGAAGTGAATGAGAACAAACAGACGTATGAACAAGAAAACCGAATCTGAGCACGGATCAAGGGATAAACATACTGAAAGATGCAAGAAAAGAAACTGAGCAAGTATTTGTTTGAATTTCGACCAGAGTATAGAAAATAATTTATAAGAACGGACAGAACATTGGGAGCTGCGAATTAAGTTTTAAATAAGATGACCTCTGAAGAGCGTATCATTTAAAGCGCTGTGAAAATTTTCGAATGTCTCCTATATATATATATATATATATATATATATATATATATATATATATATATATATATATATAATCTATTCTCCCGTCGGTTTCGACGTATGAGGATCTGACAGCTTAATTGACTCTGTTATGGAATTTTGTGCGATAATCTTAAGTGGCACTTAATACCCGCTAGTGATCTTCAAAGGAAGCCACATATGGAGCAATAGTGAGGATTGTGACATGAGACCACTGTTAGATTGACTGACCTTTTAGATCTTGCTTTCGCTCATTGAAGATGATTCAGAGAGGCAGATTGAAAACTGCTCTGTCCACTAAATCACGTTGACGCGCATTCTACCTGGTCCAAGGCGTTATGTGGTATATTGACACCGGGCAAGTATATTAAATATATATATATATATATATATATATATATATATATATATATATATATATATATATATATATATATATATATAACTTCCTATTCATGGATGTAATTATATATATATATATGTAAGTATATATATATATAACTTCCTATTCATGGATGTAAGTGAAAAATGCTTGTAGGTATTGACAATACTTATATAATATTTAGTTACAATGTTTTAGCAATGACCTTCCTGATGTTATCGGTTCTCCCATCGGTATCTCTTCTGCTAACAGACTTATTTATTCTTATCTTCAGAATAAGTCTGATCGTTTCGATGAGGTTAAATCCGCAGATTATTTTTTAAAAATACCTATATTCTCTTTTATAACTGGGTCAAACAGTTGCTTTTTAATTTTAAACTTCTCAGAGAAAATTTTTTTTCCCTCATCAGCCTGACACATAGCACCTTCATCAGCTGAAGATTTTCGATGAAATAGAATGGAAATATTACATAAATTCAATTGTTGGTTCTGCTGTTGGAACCTAGATTCGCTGTGTCTGCTAGACAATTTGTTCTCTCGAAAATCTATCGTAAACATGTTTAAATTTACCATTCCCCCATTCATTGAAAATTGCTGCCAAATCTGATCTCAGATTTTTCTATGTATTTATAGATTGTTTATAAAATGCAAACTTGAAATGTGATTATTCCAGACCTGTCATCTCGATTTTATTCATTTTGCCACCGCCGAAACATAGCTTCCCTTTAAATTTACTCTAAATATTTTCATACTGACTTAATGGTACTTAGACTTTATAAAGTTAAGCACTAAACTAGATGTTTATCATTTTTGATTATTGAAACTGTTACATGTAACCGTCAGTTGAAATTGTTAGATTTGACTGTCAGTTCTCTGCAAACAGTTTCTTCTATCGCACTTCTCGCCTATGCAACATTCGTCTGGTTTCTTGCTTTCCAGTCAACTTTGACCTTCAACGACAAACAATTGTCCTCTGCATTCTTATTTCCTATTCATGTATTGTCCTCTCTCCATAGTAATATTTTCTGATGTTCTCAAGCACACAGTAACCACGTGCATCTTTGGGGGTCTTATTACCTCGATTCTAGTGAAATGATTCACAAATAAAAAAACAGATATCTACGGTGCCTTGGTTACTGTCAGTTGCATAAACATAGTGGTCTCCAGACATTTTAATGTTAAAATATCAGCGAAATTCGTGAAACCGACAATCATCATGCCATGTTCAACTTTATATATATATATACATATATACACACACACACACACACACATATATATATATATATATATATATATATATATATATATATATATATATATATATATATATATATATATATATATATATATATATATATACCCCTACACGGAAGAGCTGTGATACAACGAAACAGTATATTTGTGGATATATATATATATATATATATATATATATATATATATATATATATATATATATATATATATATATATATATATATATATATATATATATATATATATATATATATATATATATGTGTGTGTATATGTATATGTGTATGTGTGTGTGTGTGTGTGTGTGTGTGTGTGTGTGTGTGTGTGTGCTGTAGAAAGTTGAACATGGCATATATATATATATATGGAGGCACTGTGGAGTAATGGATAACGGCTTGGATTGAGGAATCGGAGAGCCGAGTTCGAATTCCAGTCGAATCCATTACATTCACTTACGTGCTAACACCCTTGGGAAAGGTGTGAATCTTCTTCTTCTCCCTCCAACTATGGGTAAATAGCAGGACAGACTGGGTTCTATAGCCTTGGACGGCAACTGGTCTAGGAGAAGGACAACTCTGAATTCAAAACCTGCGGAGGGTCGTTTGGGGACTTTTGGCATTCGTTGCACCAGGTCCCTGTATTCGTCCCTCCAAAAAGTGTGGATGGCCCTACACAAAGCCTTCACCACTATAATCAAAACTTGTGTGGGTGTCCGGCTTTCAGTTTCTGGGAACTCATCTGTCTGGCCCTCATACGTTGAGTTCGACGGGAGAGTCCATCATATATATATATGTATGTGTGTGGTAATATTACACAGCGTGACATAATAATTATATATATATATATATATACATACATACAAATAATAATGCTAGTTTTATAAAAAAATCTCTGATATCTGAACTTTTAGTTATGGCAAAACAAATCGGTAGCCGAGGAAAAAATTGGAAATAATGAAAGAAAAAACTAAAAACTTACAAAGTACCAGCCTGTCCATATAAATATGGAATATAAAGGAAATTGATGGGAGTTACCCTTTTTTAAAATGGGAAATATTAAAAAAAATTACCATGAATATAAAGTAGGGGATACATTTTATTCGTTATGTATGAATGAAAATCTCGCAATTGCCACCTACTATGAATGTAATAATTTACTAACTCAAAGATCTTTGATCTAAATAGTTGTAGGCAGAGGAAATAGTGTTTATTGTCATATAGACTTGGTTTTGTGTGTATTCTTCTGCTACCGGTTTTTACGCTATATTAGTATTTAATGCTTTTATCAATAAATCCTGTCTCGTCATTTCCTTTTTAGTCAGCTTACCCTGAAGATCCGTGTAGGTGAAACGTAGGTAGATTTTCCAGACTCTTTAGGATATATATATATATATATATATATATATATATATATATATATATATATATATATATATATATATATACATACACATTATATATATATATATATATATATATATATATATATATAAATACACATTATATATATATATATATATATATATATATATATATATATATATATATATATATATTGTTGCTAGGTAGGTAGTTACGTACATAGGTGATGTATTCTTAAACAACACAAGTACTTGAAAGGTAAATGTTTTAATCATCAAGTGGCGATGTGTCTCAAATATAATGATTATAATAACAGATATTTCAAACTAAATACATCTAAGCTTACTAAATCTCATTTGTCATAGTGACTCTTCTTTTATTGCACGCATAAAAATGTCTTAAACAGTCATGCCAAGATTTTGGCGATACTGGAAATGGAAACCGTTCCAATGTTTGCATTCCTGAATTCAGGAAGTTAATGAAAAACATGGAGTGGACATTCTTCCATATTAAAACTTACCCTCTTATGGCATTAATAATAATAATAATAATAATAATAACAATAATAATAATAATAATAATAATAATAATAATAATAATAACACACAATACACACTGACAGAACCATCAAAGCTAATCGCCCAGACATTGTTATTAATGATCACAAAAAAAACCTGCTTCCTCATTGATATGGCAGTCCCTGCAAACTGCAATGTATCTTTGAATATATTCGAAAAGCTGTCAAAATACAAGGACCTTGAAATAGATATGTCAAAAATGTGGTACATGGGAACATCAACATTCCCTGTTGTAGCTGAAGCCTTAGGATTGGTTTGAAAAGATTCCAGTAGACTAATTGAAGGGATCCCTGCAAGTCCATGCCTCAAAGAGATACAAAAAATGATTCACACTTTACGAAGGGTTTTATCTATGTAAATGTTTTTTTTTGCAGTGGAAAGTGTCATGATACCATTCCTAACCTTAGGTCCCTCAGCGGGACCAGGAAAGAAATGTGTAAACGCCAGATAATAATAATGGTAATGCTAAAATTAGCCGTTATTATATATTCGGCATTCATTCATCGATTAGTTTTATTTTGAAATTTATAAAATCTTATTTTCTGAAAAAAAAGATTCATGAAAATATGCTTCCCAAGTCCAACAGAAATACAATTATTAATAATAAATCCCCTGGTGCTTCATCATTCATGACTCTCGCAGACTCTAAATATTTTAATACATTGTACATGTTTTCTCAAGTTATATTAAGATGAAAAAATATCACGCTCAGTAAAACTGGGGCTGTTGCACTGTGCATCTCTCAGTATATGCTGCAGTATTTCTGGGACAATAAATCTCGGTAACTGCGTTGGTCTTTTTTCTTGTTATTTGAGGGATGAAGTAGCACAAAGGAATAAGAAGACATATCTAAATCCTCTTAATCGGAAATCGTCTAAACTGAGTTAAACTGTCGCCACAATGTGAATATTTGGTGTGTATATATTTATCAAGTTTGATATCGTGATAGTCATGCTGAGCGACGTATATTTGGTTGTCAGAAACAATTTTTGGTCGCGTTGCTCCCTCATCCAAGAGCAATAAAAGCAACAGCAAAAATAATAGCAAAACATTTGCAGATAAAGAAGATACCTAATTATATAATAACCGAATATAAGATTTTCTCTAATTATATAACAATTATTATTGATTGTACATACTTGACATGTGAAACCTTTTTTACCTGAAAAATTAATTTAAGGAAAAGTTTATATAGATTTCAATCGACAGTAGTACTGTGCCCTCGATCAATGAATGCTGGCAGATTCGTGATAAGGAAGCGGCTAATATTACCGTTACAATTATTATCTGACTTGAAACCTCGCAAACAGCTTTAGTCGGTTATATAATGAACAACGTGTACGAAATGTAAACATACGTCTAAGTAATAAATAAAACCATATATATATATATATATATATATATATATACATATATATATATATATATATATACATATATATATATATATATATACAGACACACATATATATATATATATATATATATGTGAATACCTATATATATATATATATATACATATATATACATTGTGACCTCCAAAAAACGGGAACTTTTTAACAATCCAATAAAACCAAGAATGATGGAAGAAAAATATTTAATTCATAGTAATTGAAACCTTAAAACATGCCATTTAAGAAATAATGATGGAATTTTCATTTTTTTAAAATTGCGTCCTGTAGATGGCGTCCTCCTGTGCGAATGCATTCTTGAAATCTGCTGCTGAGTTTCCTCATTGACTGCTGCAACATCTCAGCTGGGATACTGTGAATTTTATTCTCGTTACTAAAATGTCGAAATGTTTACTTGCTCAATGTCACTGTCTCGCAGTTTTGCCACTTGCTCATGTCTGGCAATACACACTTCAAACATTCCCGTTTTTTGGGGTCACCCGATATATATATATATATATATATATATATATATATATATATATATATATATATATATATATATATATATATATATATATATATATAAGGCTTGAACACTAATATTCCATGGTTATAATTTATTACATTGGAATCGTAATCACAATTCAACATACAGAAAAATTATATGAACCGCTTCGAAATTCCAGATATTCGTGTTAAAACAGGGGCTTAGAAGTTGATATATTATTTGTTTTTAATTCGAAACCTTTAACCTCAATCCAGGCAATAAAGTCATGAAAACACAAGCGGTTACTGATTTTACAAGGATATAAGAACACGAAATCATTAAGTACGGAGAAAAACAAAAGAATAGACATTAAGTAAACAGTACAAAACAGGTAATATAAATTTCTATATTTGAACATCAAAGTTGGTTTGAAAGTATGAAGCCATCAGAAAGAAAAGAAACTGTGAACCTAAAACGTACAGAGACATCTGGCTATTTCTACTGTAAAATGATGAATACTTTTTGCCAATCAAGATCTTCGCTCAAATTCATGAAGTTTAAGTACAATGGAAAGCGATATTTATTCTGTGAAAATACAGAAATGTGGCACAAGGCCGAAGGGGGGTTTGGGGAAAGGATGGTCTTCTTCTGTCTTAAATATAACTTAGCTAGACGCAAACACTGACCCAATCGTACGAACAATATTCTTTACACCAAAACAACACATTCATACGTACCTTTCTTACTACAACTACCATAATTCCTCACTGTCTCTATGATAATACTAACTAGTCCACATATTTACAATTTAATGTCTGTGGGGGTAGGGGAATAAAATAACAGTTCTAAAAAACTAACCCCAATGAGTATTTACAATATGAATACAAAATATTTACAAGAAACGAAAGTAAAATAATATTAGTAATAAAAACCCCCACAATCACTAAATGTGGCAGAACTACCAGTTCACTGGCCGAAATCAATGCGGGACTATAATATTATAGAACATTCATTCATCCCAAGCACACACACTGACACGCACACATTCAAACACAACAACAAATACGAAAACACTCACGCGAAACGAAAGGCGCCCCGCATCCTACCTGCGAACTGACATCACTAACCACCTAACGAGGTATGGGATGGGGAATTAAACTTAAAGTACAATGGAAAGCTCATCCTAACAATTGCCCTGAAAGTATTTAATAAAAAGTCACAGTTAAGCTACATAACGCCGCTGAGAATGTGACTGAACCGAATCTGCCATGTCAGGACAAATAACATTCAAGATTCTTCATTGTATTTTATGAAGCAATCACAATATATAGCAGTAGCAGCCAGCCATATGTTGCAACAATATTGAAAGCAAGAACGAATGGTAGACTTATAAATAAGTAAAATAGATTCTGGAGAGATTAACTGTCTAACACGACACAGTAAACCAATTTTCCTAGCAACACATCTTGTAATTGATTCACTATACTCTTTCGCTTCATATCAACAGAGAACTTTAGCCTGAGAAGGCGCAATGATATCACCGTTTGGAGTTTAACAACACTCATATTGATGAAAGACAGAAAGGTTTATCTCAGGCAGAGATAGTTTCGGTTTTGTGTCGTCAAAATTATCAAGTCTTTCCTTGTCCGAGTTAACAGTAGATTGTCGGTCATATATTAGATTAGCTGTCAATTTAATCATATCAAACAAACCAGATTTACTATTAAGACAAGTGTTAATATTTCTTTCATAAGCATAGATACCGAGATGAGAACTGACGATATCACTTATGTCATTGATGAAATTTAGAAAAAAACGTATTTCCAAGTATTGATCGACATGAGGTAACGGAATTAATGCAAAAGGATCTAGAAAAGAGGCAGTCTATGATAACATTTATTTCGCTATTTGATGACAACGATTCAGTCAGTTCAAATATTCGTTTAGAAATACCAGGACCTTTCAACTTGTGAAGAGGACTGGTATACAGTTCCCTGTCAAATACATTCGCAACCATTCTTAACTAAAGAATTATAGACTCTTCCAGCAATAATCCCTTAACAAATCATCAATAGAACTAGTGAAGCGTGTCGTGTTATTTATCTAAAAGAAGACCCTAGAATATAAGAAGCTTAACCAATTCAGATTTTCTTCGGATATCTATTACGTTGTCAGAAAGAGGTAGAATAATAAGAGACTGATAGACATAAGAATCAGGCAGTTCACCAGAGTACTTTAAGAATTGGACTACAGAAGAGGATTTCCAAGAGGCAGGCGTGCAAGAAGAGCAAGAATTGTAGAATATGGTTATTTGAATTTAGCTTAACCAGCGGTTTTGGATAACTCCCGAATATGTTGCATGTGATTGATATAAATGTTCTTATTTATCTTCAAAACATAACAGGCCCGAGAGCCAGTCAATGTATCGGTTAATATATAAGACGTGTGATATGAACGTATAAGTGAAATGAAGTGAAAATTATGAGAAACCGTATATAGAGGTTAGAGAGCAAATAGCCGTAAATATTTTACCATTAAAAGATAATAGTTTCCGTATGGTATCTACGTGAGTGTTTATTCGTGAAGTAGGGGATCTTCATAAACATTTGCCCAGTGAAACTTACTTCAAATAAATAGAATACTGAAGTTAGGTTGATTCAATCGTGTGGATATAGAATGGCGGCTCTTGAATGTAAATTTATAAGCAGGTAGCAATAAAGAATAGAGTTCTTCTGAACAATTGCCAGGAGTTTGAACAGCTATTGGCGTGCGATTTGGAGATTTTGGGAAACGTGATATAAGGCGGGAAGCATTTGGTATCTTCAGTTGACATATGGCAGCAATACTCCATTTACCGCCTGATCTGAGATGATCTTACCTAAATTACCAAACAGTGACACGGGTGATTGTTGTTCATGTCTCAGGAGACACTCTGTCGTAAACATTGTGAAACCAATGCGTGATCTCTTGCGAGTGTTTACGTTCATAATGATTGAGTAAGTCTGTCTATATTTCTGAGATGAGGTATTATGTACAGTATTTACATTAGTCGGACTATTGTCCTCATCTTTGTCTCCATATTTGTCACAACGTTTCGGCCGTTGTACGCTCCGGCCTTCTTCAGGTGGTTGGAATTTCGAACCGAACCCTTTATTTCGATCACTGGGGTAGACTGTTCTAGTTCCACGAGCCATGTTTGATGGATGTCAGTTATCAGTTATCTCCTGGTAATTTTCCCTCTGAAAGTTCTCCACTGCCTGAACCGGGTATTGAACTCACACTCTTTGGGTCTGTCACTGGATCTAACCAACGCCTTTATCCACTGTACCATGTGTCCTTGAAGAAGGCCGGAGTGTACAACGGCCGAAACGTTGTGACAAATATGGCGACAAAGATGAGGACAATAGTCCGACTAATGTAAATAATGATTGAGTAAGTTGAATTTTCAAATCTCATGGAGGGATTTTACTCAAAACATAGATCCATCCATATTTTTCTGCTGGTCAGTCAATCCAAGTGTGTCTAATTTTGATTTAGTTCTTTGCCTAAAACTAAAGTCACCAATGAAATCCCCTGCAAGATCGATTCAGAAGGCGACAACGTCGCAGTCGGTGATCTCGAAAGAGGATATTGCAGACATTTAAAAAAATGAATGGGCTGAAAGTATAAGTGCGTGATGTCACAAGTGGATACATTTGAAGTTAGCTAAGGATTAATGTACGAATTAATATAAAAGGACAGATAATGGATAGCGGCTCGGATTGAGAAATCAGAGAGCCGTGTTCGAATTCTAGTCAAATCCATTACACTTAGCATCTTACTTACATGCTAATATCATTGGGAAAATTATGAATCTTCTGAGTAAATAGCAGGACAGACCGGGTTC
>OZ038489.1:104007254-104084754 GCA_964036315.1 Acanthosepion esculentum | reverse complement strand
GGATTATAGTAGCATTCACCAACTTAAACTAGGACACCGTCCAGAAAAATGCAGGAAGATTCTGAATTCGTTTGGAAGCCGTGTTTGAAATCATTGGCGATTTTATTGAGTAAATTTACTCTTTTGTATTTCTTGATATATTGTGTAATATCGTAAATATATTTGTGAAAAAGAAATGTCAGTGTTATCTTTTATTTATTTTTTGTATATATATATATATATATATATATATATATATATATATATATATATATATATAAAGACTTTTGATGTCGAAAGGCCGGTTTAAATTACCATCATAAACAAACACATATCATTTTTGGGACGTATAATGAGGAGAGTAGACTTGAAATATCTGCCACACCATATAAATTGAAAGCAAGATGGACAGAAATATATCATTGTGTAGCTTATGTAACGTATTTGTGTAAATGGGGACAGACCCTAAGTAAAAAATTACAAACATAGCAAAGAGCTTCAAAGGATATGAACTTGTGAAGAGCCATGATCTATGATGCTCTGATGGGACTCGAAACTGTCTCCTGTTTCTCATAGTTTCTTTCTTTTGTTTTCTGTCTTTTTCTTTTTTGCTTTTACTTTGTTATTTTTCTTGTTTCATTTCTTTCTTTCGTCTTCTTTCCTTCTTCTTTCTTTCTTTTTTTCCTTTTTTTAATTCATTATTTTTCTTTATTGTTCTTTTATTATTTATTTCTTTTTCCTTTCTTTTCATTTCTTGCATATTTCCGTTCTCGCTTTCTTTCTTTGTTCATTTTCTTTCTTTCGTTTTCTTCAATGCATTTTTCTTTCCTCCGTTTTCTTCCTTTTTCTTTCGTTTATTTATTCATTCTTTCTTTCTTTCATTCTTTCATCTTCTTTCTTTCACTTTCATTTCTTTTTGTCTTTTTCGGACCGTTTTCTTATATTCTTCAATTTCCTTTCATTTATTTCTTTGTTTATTCTGTCTTCAGATTTTTCTCTCCTCTCATTTTTTCTTCTAGCAATTATTTATCTTTACTGTCTTTTGCTGATGTTTTTCATTTGTCCTTTGTTTTCCCGTGTTAAATTTTGGTTAGCGTAATACATAGTTTTTGCCCCGAAATCCCTCTACATTCTCTTTCTGTATCAGATTGCTCTTTTACTCTTCAGAATCTTTCAAAACATCTATTTTCGAGCAGGAACACTACCTTGTCAACAGGTAAACGCCATGTTCTTCACACTGTTCTTATCCATAGCTGAAGTGTCACTTTCTCGCTAGAATGACTTACAATTCTACCTTTAACGGATAGGCATAAATCCTGAATGACCCCTCAAGTAGGAAACCAACCGAATAGTATTTCTCTTTCTTCTCAATTGAATCATTGTGCGTTTATGAACAGGGAAATTGGCATTTACTGCAAGAAACCGTATAATTCTAATCTTCATGGATTTAATTATCTAAACGTTGACACAGAACATTAAGACAACAGATAGACATCTGTAAAGACGGTGAGAATATCCCAGGGAAAGGATCGAGAATTGAATATTGTCATTGAAAATATCCATGCATTTGCGGCAGAAAAAAAGAGAAATGAAACTACAGCAAGGAAAAAAATAACTTAATGTTTCACAGATGGGAGATTTCTTTTTTTTAAAAGAAAAATGAATGGAAAAAAAGTCAAGACGGATATTGAAGGTAAGAGAAATCTAGTAATCAGAATTGAAATAAATAAACAAAGAATAAAAATAAATTAATGGGTGATAGCGAGAAATGAAGAAAGGAGAAAATATAGATTGATGGAAAGAAGTCTGTAAAAGGGTTTGATGATTTGAAAGAGAAATTAGATATAAATAGGTGCAGCAAACAGACCTCCCGTAAACCCCTCCCTGAAATACCTGCCACATAATTTTAAGACCTTAATCGCCATGGTGTATTCGTCTAGCTAATAATGTCTTATCATAATGTGACAGTTATGTCAGTGAAGTATCCGTTGAAGTTATTTCTGACGCACGCTGTAAAATAGATTGCAAAACAATTTTGAAGAAGGATAAAAAAAAAAAACATTTCAAATAGAAAGAAATTAAATATAACGTAGAAACCTAAGGTTTCTATAAACACTTTCATGTTAATTGTTCGGATGATCCTTTCGCCATGGTTTGCGTCTGGATGCGTGGAAGTGAGGTTTCTCTTTCCGGTCCTTACCTCTAGCCGGAAGGACCGGTCAAGATATTCGGCGTCTGGTTCCGTCACTATCTCCTCTTGCAAATAAATTGTTCGGAAATGCGGGAGAAAGCTGAAGATGCAGTTTGCCTGTGGTCCCGGGGGAATCTTTCCTTAATCGGGCGGGCGGAAGTATGTGCCTCATACATCTAACCAATTCTACTTTACCGACTCTACATACTTCCACTTCCGTATACCACACTAATGCCATTACTAATGATCTTGTTCTCCTTCTTGTTTGGGGGCAAGACCACCGAGGTAGTTCCGGAAGCCTGTTACCTTTATCCTTCTGAAGGCGGTCTAGGGCTCAGACTCGCCAAAATACGGTTCGCCTCCCTAGATCGAAATCGTCAGTAATCGGATTCTGAGCCCGAATTCTGGAAGTAAGACGCCCCTAAGAACCTCCCATCCCTGCGTAGTGAGTACGTTTGCGAGGAGAAGGGCCCTGTTTAACCCGTTGCTCCTTCTATTATGAATGTCGGGTTGGTCTCTATAAACTCTTACAGGCGACGTATGGCATCTCCGACGTCCAGGCATTGTCTCGCAAAACATTATATAATATTTAGTTAGGGGATATGTTCAAGATGATCTCATAGATGAGCTGGGTCTTATGAAGCAGGAGATTCGCTCAATATAGCCTTAGGCAACTGGGTTGAAATGCCTCAATAATGATGAGTCATAACTCAACTTAGAAGGGCCCTCTGGATTGGCAAACGTCATTGTTCGGCGGGCTTTGAAAAATCTTCAAACTACGTTCGCAGTGATGAACCAGTAGAAACTCTGGATCAAACTTTCTTTTGTTGCAGTGGCGTTGTCTTGTTGGGCATGTTCATTGAAGATAAGGTTCTATTTTTTCGATTTCGAGACCAGTTCTGTCTCTAGTAATGTGGTACCGTCTTTGCGAAGGCTGAACACTGTTTTCTTTTGTTTGCTTGACGTTATGTGTTTCGTGATATGGCGGACACGTGAGAAGGAATTCTATGGGGACGACGAGCTCATTTTGTTTTTTTATGCATCAGCTTAAAGTCAAGATTAGGACGGAAAGGCGGCGACTACCTCCATGAGACATGGGAAATAAGCGGATGAATCTTGCGCGGAGAATCAAATTTAGAGTGGCACTTTCATGCCGGTTAGGCAGGAAGAAATTGGTCTAGATGGAATGAATGTTAGTAACCCCACCCGAAATTAGGTTAGTTTGGAGTTGATTTTTTCTATAGATTCTTCTTTCAATTTTTACTGTGTTAAGAATGTAAGCACATTGGCTCCATTGATATCTGCTGTGACTTTCTTTATTTTAATTCCGCGCTTCTCCTACGTTAGGTGACCAGAATTGTCAGTTCTCTTGGTATGCTGGTTGTTTTTCGTATTTTTAGTGCGTTTGGTTTGGTTTACAGCATACCTCAATGTGGTATTTTATGCCGACAATATTTTTATTGCTGGTAATATATTTTCGAAAATCTATTGCTGATAATGTTTTTTACAAAAGATATATTGCTGGTAATATTTTCCGTTCAAAAATGTATCGCTGGTAATATTGTTTCTTCAAAACTGTATTGCTGATAATATGTTTTTTACAAAAAATATATTGCTGGTAATATTTTTCGTTCAAAAATGTATTACAATAAGGTTTTTTCAAAAAATGTATTGCTGGTATTAAAACCTATTTTTATACTTTCATAGCCATTTAACCCCAGTTAGAGTTTAACTATTTGCCCATAGCTAAGACCCTACAACTACTGCCACCCAGGGTCAAAGTGAACCTGGGAACACCAGCAATTAAGATATTGTTTCACGCTCCTCAAAACCTCCTGATAAAAGGCCTCGCTGTCGGATTTAGTTTAACTTCTTACACAGGAAGGCCTCATTATTTTTTTTGGTACGGGGGGCGGGGCGGTCTTACTCAGATGTGCAGTCGGCTTATTCTGAAGCCCCAGCCGACAAACCTGATTTCGACTGTGCTTTTCGTATTTTTTGAAGTATTTGTTTGATTCCGTGTTTCAGCCGCTGGTTTGATGTATGAGTTTTTATATTATTATTAATATAATTATTATTAATTTCGACCAAAAAAAACGATGTTTCGGTTATTAAGAATTGTGTTTGTTTTTATTTGCTAAAATATTTGTATTTAGTTTCTTGTAAATATTTTATCTCATATTGTAAATACACATTGGGGTCTTGATTTTTTTAATAATGTTTAATTACCCCGCTATCACCCACACAGCAAAGAGGTGTACTTATGGAGACTAGTTAGAACTTCATAGAAATGTATTATGGTGGATGTCGTAAGAATTGTAAGTAAGAATGTTTTGTTTTGGCGCAAGGAATATTATGGTGTGTTGGGGTCAGTGATTGTGGTTAGTTAAGTTTCATTGCAGAAGAATTAATAGCGAAGAATCCCACCCTTTCCCTACCCCCAGTGGATATGTGCCACATTTTTGTATATTTACAAAATAAATCTGGCTTTTCGCTATGATATCTAAACAGTTTGAATCTCTATCTATAAAAGGCAGGATGTGTGTGTGTGTGTGTGTGTGTGTGTGTGTGTGTGTGTGTGTGTGTGTGTGTGTGTGTGTGTGTGTGTGTGTGTGTGACAAATGAACTGCCGTAATTTTCGACATGCACATGCTCCAAGTTAGTGGAAATGCCTACCACTGACATTGCATTTCCCAACTCCCATTGATAGTGGAAATAATCGATTTTTTCATGCATCTACGACAGTTTTCATGCAGTTTGCGGCCGTTTTCTACCTGCAAGAGTGAGAGCCTATAGCTGGCTGCCACGAATAGGCAAGACGATTCTATTGGCCAGCGTGAGAGCCAACATCTGACTGACACGATTTTTAACTAGCATGCTATCATGCAAAAAAATCGATAGCTGCATTCGTCACAAGTGAGAAAAAATTAAATCTCCATGGCACTTTACTCCAATTGGCTCATTCGCTTGCTTGAACTCAACGCTGAATCTCATTCCGTAGAACTGGGTTGGGTGTGAAAAAATATTTGTTGTTAACATTAATTTTTCATTCGGTTTTTCCAGTTACGAGTCCTTTTTTTTTTTAAAGCTGATCGTTTTATGTTCATTTTGTTTAGTTCTTTTTTCGTAAAAGATTTAATGCTTAGAAAGTGTGAGATAGGCAAGAAGTAAGGCATGTAGCAACATCAGCACGGCAAAGGGCACTCCTTTAAAGGCAAGGAAGAAAATATTTTAAGTCAAGTGATAACGATTGCTGTATGAGTCGTACGATTTTGAATCAAGCATGGGCAACGCCGAGTCATGCTGCTAGTATAAGCTAAGTACTCGACTGCTCACGAGACCTCATCAATTTAAATTTGAGTTGGTTAGATGTTGATTAAATTCTATGCTAACAGTTTTTTTTCTCGCACTAGCTTGTGGATCTACCTTCCAGCTTCATGCTTTCCAACCAAATTTAATCTTCACAAAATTTAAATGCAATGTCAATTACCTTTCACCTGATTACTCTTTTGTCTTCCCGCTCATTATTAATGTTCTGTTTCCTAAATTTACCACATCCTGTAAACCCTTGTGCCTTAGTGGCATCAACGCCTTGCTCGCGGTGAAGGCGATTAAAAATAAATGGATGAAAGAAAGAGAGCGGAGATGGAAAATATTGGCAAATAAAATATAAAATGCGATATAAGGGAAACGAAATAAGTAATGTTATATATGGAGAAACAGATGGAAAATAACGAAAAATATAATAGAAGAACAAGGACATGGAAGAAGAAAGAGAAGATAAAGGTGAAAAGAAATGCAGAAAAAAGAAGACGAAGAGGAAAAGAGAATAAAAATGACAAAAAAATAGAGATGAGATAATAAAAAAAATAAATAAAATAAAGATAAAATGGAATTGAACAGCTTTATAGGGTAAAGAAAAATGAATGAAAAATAAGAACATTAAAAAAATACAAAATATATACAAAAACAATAAAAAGCAACACAAACACAACCAGAAGCGAAGCAAAGAAGCTTCAAGAACAAATGGTAATCACGTAAAAAGAGAATAATAATGTTGATAGAATTTTCTGCATAAAGAAATCTCTTCCATTTCATGTATGTCTTTTACATCAGCATCGCATTGACACCTTCGGCATTTTGAAAAGTATTCTTCTTGAACAGATAAAATAAACCAAATCTTCTTCCCGTCTATCAGTTGTATTATTTTTTTCTATATCAAAATTAAATCGCATGCATTCCCCCCACCATTGCAGCGTAATCCCGGGTACGTTTGAGAGCATTTAAAGTACATCATAGATGCAGATGTTTCCTATCATTTTGAAATCAACGCTGTGTGTGTTAAATCGAAAAACAGAATTGCTCACCTCAATAAAATTATCGTCTATCGCAAGAGTAAAGAATGTGCAGAATTTAGGCATGATTGTTTGTGGAAATATTTCCTTTTTTTATCTAGTTAAATAAATAAAATTTAAAATAAATATAATGTACTGGTTTATGCAATTCTTTATAGCACTGTAGAATACCTTAAATCTGAAACATTTTATTCAAACTTGGAATGACATAATTCGTACCACAAAAATGATTAATACGCAATGTAACAATAATTAAGTCTTATTTCCATATAGGAATAACGATATATCTCTAGAAAACTTTACTTCTTGTAATTACTAATTAACATAAACGATGAATAATGTAATACAAAAATTCGAAGGTCATATTAATGACGAAATAAGTCTTTCAGAAATTAGGTTCATCTGTTAAGAAATAATAAAATTAAGTTAATAGAAGATGAAATAAGTATCTAATTGCCTATATGGTCATACATTTTGAAGATATCACACCATAGATGACGATGATACTTGAAGCAATAATGATGTCGTTGTCTTGGCGAATTTTGAAAATAAAATTTACAGAGGTTTAACATAAAACAAGTAAAAAGAAGCTTATGCAATCAAAATCAGAAAGTTAAAATTTCTGGGAAATCGAATGCTTAATGAGGGTTGTGCGTATTTAGTAAATATAGAATGATTTGATGGTAATGAAAATACAGGGAGACAGTGATATATATATATATATATATATATATATATATATATATATATATATATATATATATATATATATATATATGTATATATATATATATATATATATGTATATATATATATATATATATATATATATATATATATATGTATATATATATATATATATATATATATATATATATATGTATATATATATATATATATGTATATATATATATGTATATATATATATATATATATATATATGTATATATATATGTATATATATATATGTATATATATATATGTATATATATATATATATATATATATGTATATATATGTATGTATATGTATATATATATATATATATATATATATATATATATATATATATATATATATATATATATATATATATATATATATATATATATATATATATATATATATATATTGCTTTTCAACCGAATTGAATTAAGTTCTCCGGACCAATGGCGTATTTTGTATAGAAAACATTAACATTTTCTTCCGTTGTGTGACGATAGACGAGGCGTAGAATCTCTAACTGATGCCAAATCGTTCGGGTTTCGATCCCGGCTTGATTTAAACTGACGTCTAACCACATTGAAAAGCTGTGATACAGCGAAGTAATCTATCTGTGGATGACAATATATTTATAAATTGGCAACTGGAAAAAAAAACAAATACATCCGATTATGCAATTCGCCGATTAGTTCGCATTAGATCGAAGGTGAAAAAAAATTAGTTGCGTTTGTATGTATTTGTGTATGTGTAATATAATTAAATCATATTTATCCAAGATGGCGTTGCTAGTAACAAAAGAAAAAGAGAAAGAAAATGACTTATTTAAAAAAAATATGTCGTTTAACATTTTATGTTCTTTGCTTTTAGTGTCCGAGTTTAGAGATAGAAACGCTCATAATGGGTAGAAAATACATTCAAGGTTTGTTTTTCATCCAACGTTTTCCGTAAAAAAAAATGTTATACATTTGGCTATATGATCCCTATAGAGCTATAAATTATTGACAATATACCAAAATTTATAACAGCTTGGGAAAATATAAGATTTCATTATTTTAAACATGCACAAATACATACACAAACAACACATTTTTTCAACTTCTGGTCTTCAGCTAATCGGCTGTTGTTTTTTTTTTCGAAACATAGATTCATGAACTTTTTTCCCATTGTCAATAATTTATAACTTTGTCGGGAACACATACCGAAATTTATAACACACACACACACACACACACACACACACACACACACACACACACACACACAAACACAAACACACACACGCGCGCGAGCGCACACACATAAACATACACATATGCACATATATATGATTAATGTATATTTGGCTAACAAGCTTTTTTTTTAATATTTGCTCATATGTAGAGAAGGAACCCTTTATTATTTTTTACTTAGTTTTCTCAGCTTTTTTACATTTTATCCGTTTGGCTAGGGGTGAAGGAGTATAACACACACACACACACACACGCAAAAAACACACACATACATATATATATATATATATGTATGTGTATATATATATATATATATATATATATATATAGAGAGAGAGAGAGAGAGAGAGAGAGAAAGATATATAGAGAGAGATAGATAGATAGATAGATAGATAGATTTTTGTGTGGTGGTGTGTGGGGCGTGTAACATTAGCCAAACATGGCGTCGGAATGGCGGCATTCAGGAACATATTTCGTTCGGTCCTTGTTTCTATTGGCAGATTCGATCGCATATAAAATTCAAATATATTTTTGCAATGAATATTGTTATTCTGTTCTAGTTCATGGAGTCGGTCTATTCATCTAATATTTTCTTAAACAGTTTTGAATAGACGACTCTTTTCATAACAATTGCATTTCCCTCTGTCCATGCCTCTATACGGGAATTAACTTTTATACATGTGACATACAGAAATATGAAAGGGAGACATTGACTTTTATATTTTCATCTATCGGATCACTTCGACGTGGTGAACTCGGGAGCAAGTTTTTCTCGCTCTAGCAACGTAGTGAGATCGAATGTCACTGAGTGCTCCATAGTTTCGGCTATGTGCCACAACTAAGCTACGCTTAGAAAAGTGAAGGACATCATAACATGGTTTAATGGTTAACAAACTTCTCTGGCTAAAACAATTGCAATAGAGTATTGAATTTGAACCTCACTGGGTGTTCGACACCTTTAGCCTTGTGCCACATCTAAGCTTTGTATATAGGATTTCCTCATATATATAATACTCAGTGTGGTGTAATGGTTAGAAAGCTTGTCTTGCTAGATCAATTATGACTGAGTAGTGAGTTCGATCCTCACTGGGTGCCCCATACTTTCGGCCGCGTGCCACATCTAAGCCGGGCTTAGAAAATCACTATATATAATACTCAGCTTGTGGATGTGTTTATTGTTCAGAAGGGGAAGTAGAGAGGGGTTTTAGTAATCTTTCCATGGTACTGCTGATAAACCCACTTTAAAAAAACACTAGATCGTCTCACATTTGTTTTATCATTCTTTTCAGTCCCCCATAACCTTATGCGTTCTAGTGGCTTTATCGCCTTGCCTGGAGTGAATAGATAAAAAAAAATATATAAGATTAATACAAGTACATTTAGCCACTTAGATAATTGGTGTTATATGCATCAACGCTATTAGAGTTTCGTGGATGAACATTTTTGCAATTGTCAGTTCAGTCTGTCTCTCTCTCTGTCACCATATATATATATATATATATATATATATATATATATATATATATATATATACATATATACATATATATATATATACATATATATATATATATATATATATATACATATATATATATATACATATATATATATATATATATATACATATATACATATATATATATATATATATATATATATATATATATATATATATATATATATATATAAGCTTGTAAAAACTTAGTTGTTTTAAACGGAATGAAAATAATTATACGAGACGTTTATGACTCAACTCTTTGTGTGCGAGTGTTTATGCTGAATGTGCTGTCGATAGAATTGTTTGGTAACGTACTCTCTCATTATCGGTCTGTCTGCCTGGTTGTTTCTTCAATTCTCCCTACCACAGCAAGAATTGTGGAAAGCTTGTAATCATTGCTGAAAATATTTAGAAATGTGTCAGAAAATAATGTATATTCAGCAATTCTCAACAACCTTATTGAATTACGAAGAACAGCAACCCCAGTGCTATGTCGAAATCAATTCAATGTTCGCGATGATCTATTGATCCCAAACACAGAAAACACAGACGTGTCAACGCGCGCGCGCGCACACACACACACACATATATATATATTTATATATATAGGGTGGCATTAAAATCACTATATGCATACTTTCAATAACAATTAAGACAAAGTAATTAAGGAACAGTGCAGATATTCATTATTAAAATGGTTCGGGTTAATTCTGGTCAATAACAAGAAAATACTATGGTAAACAATAGTAAATTAATTACCGATACTGTTCGAACTACAAGCCACCTGGTTCAATGTTTCGCTCTTTATTATAAGTAACTTTAATTACTTTATTGCCACCCCTTTATGTGTGTGTGTGTATATATATACATACATACATAGATATATATATATATATATATATATATATATATATATATATATATATATATATATATATATATATATATATTGTATTCTTAGTTGGGAGGGGAGAGAAGAGGGGCAAGGAGGGAGGGAAGAAATGGGAGTGGTGGGAAAAGAAAGTAACTAGCGTTTCTGATCATAATTCCTATGACCTACGAACGTGGTCATTTCTTTGGGGGGGGGGGTAAGTAACACTTCATATGAAAGGAAACTCTTCTTGTTTTTACTTACCTGGTATGTCAGACTGTTCGTTGAAGATGAAGGACGATCCGCGTGGTCAAACTAAGACGAAGGAAAAAGGCGATTTCGCCGTCGAGTCTTTTTTTGTATCGTCTTAGCTGAGGAGGAAGTGACGTAAGTCGGTGGTGATTGGTCAGCAGTGGCATTTATTGGCAGAGTCCATTTGTTGCGTGCTTCGCGTATTTTTTGTTTGTTTCAGGATCGCCTGCCGGAATAGTACTGTTTCGGTAGGGTCTCTTGGGCGAGCAAGTATGATGTTGGAAGACCCGAAACTTGCCATGACTCCAAGTCATAACATCACTGACGAGGCGATCCTGAGCACTCATGGGAGTGTTTTGATTACAAATATATATATATATATATATATATATATATATATATATATATATATATATATATATATATATATATATATATATATATGTGTGTGTGTGTGTGTGTGTGTGTGTGTGTGTGTGTGTGTGTGTGTGTGTGTGTGTAAAATAGATAAAGCATGAGGAAAAACGAAAGGGTACCAATATAATCAGTAGGATAAACATTTGTTAAATATTAATTATTAACCATATGACAGAAATGAAGCACGGAGAGAAATGTTTTAAGTTCGGAATTTTCGGTCGCGACTCTGTCCTTCATCCCTTCTTCTTCTTCTTCTTCTTCTTCTTCTTCTTCTTCTTCTTCTTCTTCTTCTTCTTCTTCTCCTTCTTCTTCTTCTTCTTCTTCTTCTTCTTCTCCTTATTCTCTGACTATTTCCTCTATTAGCATCGGAGGAAGACTGTTCCTTTTCACAGTGTATCTGAAAATTACCTCAACATGTCTACACGGTGTTTACTCATTCCTCCACGAGAATGAGATGTGACACAAGGTCTTTTTAAAGTGGGGACCGTGCGCGTGCACTCAGGCGGTGAAAAAAATTGCCCACAGGCCCCGCAACCGTCGGTGCGAGCACCGATCCCTCCCAGCTTCTCAATATGTCTACAACCTCTGTGACACCCGTCGTCCTCCTCTGTCCTGGTCAGGGCACCGTTTGTGACACCCGTACTGGTCGCGGCGCACTTGTGACACCCGGTCCTTTGTGACGGGCTAACCCTGGGACATCGGTTGAAGTCTTGCTTGGTTCTAGCACCAACTTGTCGTACTCGGCTCGCTTCCAACGCCTGGTCACCGAAGCAACTGCTTTGATCTCGATTCAACCCACCCACGTTGTGATTTGATCTTAGGTTGACGAGATCAATCAAACGTCGGGCCGTAGTGCCAGCCGAATCCGGGGCAAGGTGATACTGCACAATAATTGTAGACAAAAAAAAAAACAAAAGCACAAACAACTTCAAGGCGAGCGACTGGTTAGGAATAGTGATTAATTTTATGTCGGTTTGTTGAGTTACAGGAGTGCGTCTCTCTCTTTTTCTCCCAGCACGAAGAAAAACAAATGTGGATTGTAACACTTTTGCGTTCATTAACTAGTTCTGGATACATGTATGGAGAATATAAGTCAGACTTCTATAATTTGTTCTTGGTTAGAAGTCTAATTCGGAAACTTGTTTTGGTGGGAAATCTAAAGTCGGTCTTCAACAAATCTGTTCTTGGTTAGAAGTCTAAGTCGGAAAGCATGGAATCGTGCAGTCACCTGTGCGAGGCGCGTCTCTCTCTTACTGTACTGGCTGTACTCTTCTGACTCACTGTCTGGACTCGACCCGACTCTCCGAACTCTCCTCTACTCAACTCGACGAACTCCCTGAAACACCCGTAGATGTTTGCTTATATGGACGCCGATCAAAACCTGGCGTGGGGTCGGACGTGGTGTGGCCACCACGTTGATTACAAATCCCCAATAAGGATTTTCTTTGTTTTCGGCCAAAAATAATTATCATTTTCCGTATTTGGAAATCTTATTCCACTCCCACCCTCTTCTGCTCTCATATGGGTATCTCACCATACTTTAGAGGGCGTCAACGGTTTTCCCACTTTCTCGCAGTAACATCTCATACCTATCCTCTCAATGGGCGGTGGCAGGCCTCATCTCTGCGTCACATGATCATCTCCGCCTGGCTATTCGGCCAATAGGCGTCAACTGATAATCTCAATTTTTATCCAACTTCACGGGATATGTTTTTTTTCTCAACCAGGTTTATCCGTCAACATTAAGTGGACGATTCTTTTTTTGGCGAAATTGGGTTAATTAAAATACCCTAACATAGCCTTCGTTATCACAAACGAACCTAAACAAAATGCAGATGTCCTGTCCAGGCGACATATCGATCGAGGGCCCTGCGTGCGGTCGGCAGACGACCCATCACCTACGGATAACACAAGTTCGTCATCCTGACACAGCCAATGTCTTATCTGCCCAGAAGCTCTGGTATCCCTCAATTAATTTTCACGACAATGACCATCAGAATTTTCGTGGGTGGTCTTTTTTTCTTTTATCATCTAAGTTGTTAAGTCTTGTCCCTCTGTTTCTTTCTCTTTTTCCTTCCTTTGTCCTCGAAGAGAATTTGGCATATCTCAGCATCAAACTTCAGCGAGAAAGTAAAGTGGTTATCTTGAATTCGCACTTGAAAATAACAAAACAAAAAATCTTTTTTTTTCACCGATACTCTGTTTGGGAAAATATCAAAACAAAAAGAATATCGGTCAGTATGTCTTTCGTTATATCTATCGGTGTAAGTAATCGCTCAGTATGTCTTTCGTTATATCTATCGCTTTAAGTATCCCCGTAATTAACTTCTGTGTTTAATCAATTGATTAATTAACCTGCCGTTCCTAAATAGTGTTACACCTCAACATATCTTTTTCAACAACTTAAATAAATTTCCAAGTTTTGCATTTTCACCGTTATTTTCTTTACCTTCTCCCTGACTGAATACATACATTTTCTTTCACTTCCTTTCCCCCAATTTGAATCTGCATATTTAACATAAATCTGGTTCTGATTGAGGTTTTAAGCCCGGTAAAATCCGTTTCCATATTTCTGAATAAGGCTAACTTTTTCAAGTATCTGAATATAGCACAATATGGCAGGAGCTATGGAGCATCCAGTCAGTGTGGAATTAACTGTTCAGGCGTAAGTGGCTGTTTAATAGGCGTAGCTTTGATGTGTCATAAAATCGAATTTGTAGGGCACTCAGTGGGGATCGAACTCAGTACTCAGTCATAGCTGATCCAACGACCCACGCTTGCTGACTATATCACCATGTCGAAGTGCTCTTCTTACTAAACTTAGAATGGATGTGGCAAAAGAGCGAAAGTAGGGAGCAGCTGGTGAGAATCGAACTTACTAGTCTTAATTGATCTAGCGAGACAAGCTTGTTAACCATTACACTAATTTGAAGTTCTCTTCTTGATAGGCATAACTTGCATGTGGCACATGGCCCTTTAATGGGACACCCTCTGAGGATCGAACTCACTCTTTAGTCGTAATGGCTCTAGCGAGACGAAATTGCTGCTACATACAACTTGTCAAAATCCTTGTCCGAATTGTGATTTACTAAGCAACGCTTAGAGGCGTCACAAGGCCGAAAGTATGAAACACCTAGTGAGGACCGAACTCACTATTCCTTCATAGTTGTTCTAGCGAGAGAAGCTTGCTGCACCTTCAGTCAGTTGTATGCCACCTTTCATACACGCTTAGTCAATCATGTATCTTTCGATCATGTATCTGACGAGGCGGCAGATTTCTTTCTGCGGTAGTCCAGTTGCCATCCAAGGATATAGAACTGTGTTTTCCCTATAGCTGGTGGGATAAGAAGAGGATTCATACTTTTCCCAAGATTATAAGCCTGTAAGTGAATGTAATGGATTCGACTGGAATTCGAACTCGGCACTCCGATTCCTCAATCCAAGCCGCTATCTATTACTCCACCGTACCTTACAGGTAACAAAATACACCTCTCATCCGAATTGTAACTTAAGATGTATCGCTTATATACAACAAAAGGGCGAATGTATGGGGCACCCAGTGAGGAACTACGTCATTCTTTACAACCGCTACAATTCTTGTACGTTTTTCTTTCTTTTTTTAACAGAGAAATGTTTTTTCTTCATTTTGGCCATGGGGACTGAACTCCGTTGACAAACAAAAAATATTTCGACTGTAAAAAATGAAAAGAAGTAATAATACGCAAAAGCTGCAAATATTTCAGTCAGATTTTTTGTGAATCTGTTGTTGACTTTTCCGCCATTATTGTTTCTTTCTTTTGTCTCTCGTTGAACTATTCAACTTCTTATGCAGCTAAAGTCTGAGTCGTAAATCGGGACTAATCAATCGCTGTCTATTCCTTACGTTTTTGCTCGTTTTAGAAAACGAACAAAAATAGCTTTTAACAAGGCGGAAACGAGGCAAAAAAAGGAATAAATTTATAGAGACAGAAGCAAAACGCTGAGCTATACATTAACAGAGGTTAAACTGGTCAGAAAATCTCTTACAGTTGTGTGCCATATGGCGGAAAAGAATGAAATCCACTTGTTTAGACAATAAGGAAAAAATAAATTTATCATCGAAAAGTTGCATATATGTACTAATACAATAAAATGGAACTATTTTTCTCATACTCATGGTAAAGATTGTATAGGCAGAGATAAAAAAAAAACAGATCATGAGAATAGTTAGAACAGATAATTGTTGAGTCTAGAATTGAGCATATTTTGCAATGATCTTGGAAGGGTACTATCCGGAATCTATTCTCACATAGTGACTGCTCTTCATAAGAACCTGTCTGAATGTAACTTCCTTTTAATAAAGTGAATGAGGATGATTTGACGCGGTGTGCCATGACATGGTAGGTTTTAGCTGTAGACGTCACAACTGGTGGAACTAGGCTAGATATCACGGCAGAATAGCGAAATAGTAGCCGGGTAGCGAGAGGCTTGCGATGTTATGTCTGTAGAAAAAAGTTTACCGGGTGTAAAATAAATAATCACCCACAGAAACGTGTAGATGACTTTGAAATCTGTCAAAGATTCAGATGGAATATTCGGTAAATGCATCACAGAAGAGACGTTAATGTTATTTGGTTAGTCTGATTTTACACTTGCAAAGGAAGAAGATTATAGGCGGTGTTATTCTCATTTCTGTGGCAGTATAAGATCCCAAATATTCGATGTATCGATAAATGCATTCAGGTGGAGGTAATAATGAAATGTTAATAACTTTTCTTTTGGTGGATTAAAATTTCCAAGCAAGTGTTTACCTATTGGCATGTAAGTATTGGATAGATAGGAAGATAAAATACATTTCAGATACCAATAACTTTTAATATTTTGTTAATGATAAGCAAGGCTAATTTAAATCCTCTTTTTGGTTTCCGTGCATTTTTCTGGCGTTGTGCACACTAAGATTCTTTAACCGTTCCTCGATCTATGCAGCAGTCATGGAAATTCTATCTGAAAGTTTATTTCACCTGCTCTCTTTACCCGCTCTTTCACAATAGGTGTATTGTCATGCAACAGTTCTTGCCAATATTTTCCATATATTCGGAAACTCTACTACTAGACTAGTGATAGAATACATAATGAAGATGCCACACATTTCAGAAATAAATGCTTTAATCCGACATAATTACGCCATATATATCATTCGCAAGTACGACGATAGGCACTTACAGCGGAACAGCTTACAACCTACACATACACACATACATATCTGTACATATACATACATAGGCATACTATGCTTCCTCCCAATATGGTAATACCTTCTATTCATTATGTTAAAGTAAATAGTTCATAAAAAAGTTTCCGATTCCGGCTGTGGAAAATCGATGCCCTTCGCAAGAGGATATATTTCAAATTTAGACCAAAATAGTGTTCTCCGTCCGAATTTAATACATCTAAAGGGTAAATTTATTTACTTGTGTTTTTTTATAAAATAAATGATATTTCAATTTCAAAATGGAAAATTACTTTTGCGTTATCAAACACATGGACCTGTGCATGTTTGACCAAAACTTTAAAAAAATCATATATATATATATATATATATATATATATATATATATATATATATATATATATATATATATATATATATATATATATATATATATTTTGTACGGGTTATCAGATATTTGAATGTTATTTAAAGCCAGAATATATATTTCAGATTGAGACTACTTTATTTTAGACAATTTAATTCTTTTAACGATATACGTCTTGCTAATTAACCCATAGCTGGGGGAGAATAGGCAAATTCATATTTTCCCAAAGTTATTTGCGCCGAATTGAATATAACAATCGCATCGAATAGGGTCTCCGCACTCCGATTAACAATTCCGAGGAATTAAGCATCACGCCAACCATACATCCAAGTTTACAGAAACCAGAACTCCCAAGGTGTCACTCATCTAGGTACGGACCATACTCAACGTAGATGAACTTCGGTGACCATCTGGGGACCGGTGTTTCAACATGATGTTGGCATAAGCTTCCTAATATTATGTGTAGACATATAGTAGGCAATAAATTAATTTGCCCTCTAAATTGCGAAAAAATGATAATGACACTGATATTTCATTTTAACATATATATTTACCAAATTTACGCAAAAATTCTTGAAAACCTAAAGATTAAATTTATTCCATACAATTGCTATTGATTTCAAGTGCGAACTCCGGACGACTACGTTTTCTTTGTTTAATTTGGTGAAAGCTGACATAATCCTTACCTTCAGTTCATCATTGGTGTAACAAAGAGATTAATTGAACCCTCACTGAAATGCGCAACGCACATAATAAACTCGGGAGTTTCAGTATGGAGTGTTAGGTGACCAGATGTAAAAGATGATGTGGTCGCTAAAATTGTCTGACAGCCTTAACTGCGTTTTCATTCTTTTGTGGCATCGTGCAGAGTCATTTTGCTAGATATAGGTTCTTCCAGCAGCCGGCATTTTGACCGAGGGCATTACCTCCTCAAGGCCCTTGATATACCCACCTGTGTTGAGTCTGAGACCAAGTGGGAAGTGGTATGAAGGCATAAAAACGCCATCACCAGCGATCACACTAAACACCTTCGTAATCATCCAACTTTTCTAAATCGTCTGAACTGTTCTCAGATGAACAACCAAACCCTCAGAAGTATTAGTTTGGGAATTTTAGCGCGAATACCCATCAGTAAAGCATGACCTTTCCAAATTCCTGGCAGAGTGAATTGCGTTATAGCGCTTTTTTTTCTCACAGACGGTGCACAACAGAACCTACTATACTGTGTAGGTGGCAAAAAACAAAACAAACAACGCGCATGCGCGAAATTGAAAATCAAAATAGTGATATTTTAGTTATAGCACGCTCTATACATATATGTATGCGTCTATGCACTTATGGGCATAGGTGTGTAGCAATCGTATTTTGTATGGATACCTATGATTCGGTTAAGCTTTCCAAGGGCGTGTCCGTTACATTTTGTCAGTTCAGTTTTACGTCTTTGTGCGAGAATATCGATAAGCATTTGAGACAATCCCGCTACCATCAGGAGATACAACGCCGGTGACTTGCGCAAGTCCACATTTCACTAAATATTGACTGATATTAACGCCAATAATCGAATTTGTGGACAGCTATGGTAGTTTGAACTTCACACGTTTTTATGCCGAGGGCCAATTTGATTTGTAACTGGCGTGTCTCTTCGTAGAACAAATCACCTAGTTTAATGGGCGCGATTATGAACCTGGAAGCGAGTGTCTCGCTTGCCCTAATCGCATTACGGCGATATGGGCCGTAAATTCCCTCCGACGTTGCTTCAATTGGCACATCGGCAGCGCGGAGAAAAGAGTTGGAATGGGACGAAAGAGAAAATCGGAGGCAAATTCCCAGTAGGCAAAGTAAGTGACACGTGCAAGACAGGGAATAAGACAAGGTTAAAGGCCGTGTCATGAGAACTGATGCCTACAACGGTGAAAAGTCAGGGCTTCTTCATGCTTTCAAGTTAGATAAGGACTATGAAAAAAGATGACGCGAGAATATAGGAAATCATCCACAAGTTTATATACGCCTGATTAAACGTTTATTTATATGTGTTTAATTTGTATATCATTATATATAAATGTCATTATCTATATTACTAGGGATGGTCAAAAATAATAATGTATAGTGACATACTTGATATGTAAACAATGATATATATATGTCTGTATATATATATATATATATATATATATATATATATATATATATATATGTACAGGGAGATATAAGTTTATATATATATATGTATATATATATATATATATATATATATATATATATATATATATATATATATACACACTCACATATATATATATATATATGATTATATATATATGTAAATAATTATATATATATGTGTGTGTAGATATATACATATATATATATATATATATATATATATATATATATACAGAGAGATATAAGTTTATATATATACATTCATATATATATATATATACATATATATATATACATATATACATATATATATATATATATATATATATATATATATATGTATATATATATATATATATAGGAAGACATAGTTTCAATATGTGCAATATTTATGGGATAAAGTGCTCAAAATCAGAGACAGAGCGTATGTAAATATAAAAGTGAACATTGAAGTCAAAACTCAGAGGCGATAGGGTGTTTCATGCTAGACGAAATCGTCATATATATATATATATATATATAAATATATATATATATATATATATATATATATATATATATATATATATATATATATATATATATATATATATATATATATATATTAAAACGAACACAGAAATAGCAAACGTTTTTGGTTGTCATGTGGCTTTTTAAAAAATATATATTATGCTTTATTTTACATAATTTTGCAAAACGTGTTTCGCACCTCACGACGTTCTTCAGTCAACGAGTCGATATTTACACATATTATAAAAAGTACATATTTGTACTCATATTTTTCGATGTTAAACATTCTCTTTTTTGTTTCGTAGTGACACAAATATCTTTGCTACAAGAAAGACATCAGTGTCACACACACACACACACACACACACACACACACACACACACACACACACACATATATATATATACATATCATCTTTATTTGCATTGCCATTTTATATACAGTATACATCCTAGCTGAATTTTATATGTATATATATATATATATATATATATATATATATATATATATATATATATAGAGAGAGAGAGAGAGAGAGAGAGAGAGAGAGAGATAGATAGATAGATAGATAGATAGATAGATAGATACCGTCGCCATATTTTAAAAAAACGATACTACACTCATAGTAGAGTGTAAGTACAGACACACAAACACATACAGAACAATTGTACACACATATACACAAAATTGAACAAAGTAAGTTAATAACTTGCGTAATCGGTAAATAATTAAAAATACTAAAATTTATATTTACATATATGTTGCATACTTTGGAAATTTCTCGGAAACATGCAACCATGAAAAAGCGAAGAAATTTCGCCAGTCATTGAACGAAGCTATATATATATATATATATATATATATATATATATATATATATATATATATATATATATATATATATATATATATAGTACAGGTTATAGATCTGCTGGTATAATAATCCAAATCGTTCTTAGTAATATTAGATATTAAAATTGATCCACAGAAAGGCTTAATGTATTATATATATATATATATATATATATAGAGGAAACTGTTAACATAGAATACATGGTTACATCTGGTGTGTCTGTTGTGTGTGATTGTTTGTGCATGTGTCCTTTCATAAATGATACGAACTTGTCGTATACAAAATGTCTGATTGATTAATATACTGGCCTATGATATTTTAGAGCCACTTTTATGGAAAAGTTGTTTGATTCTATGCGTGATGGTGCCACTTTTTAGATTTGACACTTTCAAATATTTTTCTCAGCTAATTCGTATAAATCCCAGTGTCGTCTCTGTTCATTGCTTCTCCCTAGAATGACATTAGCACCGATGTTTTCAAATATTCCATTATTTGATCATTCAAAATCGTCGTTCTTCAGACGTCCGATTATCTCCTGAGATAAATAGCTTTGTTGGATAATGTCATACAAATTATATAAGAGGAAAGCCTATAAAAATAAACTTCTGTATTTATTATATAATTTTAATTGCTTTTTTTAAAAAAACACACTCAAGATATCTATATTGATTTCATCATACCGCTAATAGCCGAACGTAGATTTATGAAATAAATACATCTGCGCTTGCGATATTACTAAATTGAATATAATGGAATATTTAAATTCTATAAAAATATAAAATAAAATATATTCTTACTTTATTCATTTAGTTTACATCCGTTTTTGAAAATTTATATACTGTGGTCTGCTTTTAAATTTTGAAGTTACTAGAAATTAAATTGTATTCTAGTTGAAATTTCTGGTATGGAAAATACAAAAATATTCTCTCTGAATATAGACAATTGCACACTAATATATGTATTTAGATTCAAAAGTTAATAATCAACAAAGCGTAGTATGTCAGAAAGTTAGAGAAGAACAAGCTATATATATATATATATATATATATATATATATATATATATATATATATATACACAAATATATATATATATATATATTTATATACACACAAATATATATATATATATATATATATATATATATATATATATATATATATATATATATATATATATATGACCTTGTCGCGGGCACTAAAGCAGGATCGCTTTGTTAAGTAATAGTTTAACAGATCATTATTTTAGGGGGAATGGTATCTCTGCACGCACAAGCTAGTGTTGACCAGTGAAGTCAGATGGAAGACAAGACAAGAAAGTCGATTTTGATTGGCTGCTCCAGCGTTGGAATAATAGAGACGTAGGATGGTTTTTGGGAGTCCAGTCTAAACCGACGAACAATGAAGACGTATTTCCTTCTTGTCGGGAAACTGCGCATCAGTGTATGTGGAGAGTGACAACACTGACCAATTAGACTTATTTAAAATTTCATTTGTTGATGTTTTTTTATCGCTTAACTCAAAACAAATAGCAATCACTGTTTGTGAAAGCAGAATACTACTTTTTTTATTTAAACCCCACTGTCGCCCAAGGCCACACCCCCACCAGGGGGTATGCAACGTCATATGTTCATTTGCCAAGGATTATGGCAGTTGATCCTCAAACACTGGAGCAAAATGGCTCCATTCTTCTAAATGTAAGCAAGGCACCTGCAACCGTTGAAGACACATACATGTCCATAAACGTTAAACACCACTTTATTTTGCTGAAACCTCTACTATGTATATATATATATATATATATATATATATATATATATATATATATATATATATATATATATATATATATATGTATATATGCAGAAATATAGTCTTAAAGTGTGCTATATTTATGGGGTAAAGTGCTCAATATCAGAGATAGAGCGTGTGTAAATATAAAAGTGGACATGGAAGTCAGCACTTAGAGGCGACAGTCTGTTTCATGCTAGTGCAATCGTCAGGCGCCTGACGATTGCACTAGCATGAAACAGACTGTCGCCTCTAAGTGCTGACTTCCATGTCCACTTTTATATATATGTATATATATATATATATATAAATATATATATATATATATATACATATATATATGTATATATATATATAGTAAAGGTAATAAATAGGTTGATATATAATCCAAGTGGCCCTTTCTAATATAAAATAATAAAACTGATGCACATAAAGAGTTCAATGTATTTATTAATACAGACCATATACAATACACATTAAAATGCAAAATCACCTCATATGGGGGAAAAAGCTTACTTTGACCGACGAAAACAAAATTCGACTGTCTCACTTATCCCCGATATAGACTGAATTTTTGTATGAATTAGAAACGTCTATACAGAGTTTCAATAAGCGTGACAAAATTTATTTTTCGTATCTCGGAATAACCTTATTCCCCACATGAGGTGATTTGGGATTTCATGTTACACACACACACACACACACACACACACACACACACACACACACACACACACACACACACACACGCGAACACACACACACACACATATATATATATATATATATATATATATATATATAATCAAAACTACAATATTAATATTAACTGTTTTCCTATGAGGAAATACTTGGCATTCCCTAATTGACGAGTCAATACTATTGACGGATGTATCTGTAAAATCTATCTATTAAATATTTTTGGAGCAAAAGTTGTTTCTCAAGTCCACCAGCTGCTATATCTCATTTCAATATTCATTGGGCAGGTTGATCGCCAACATCTTTATGATGTCATTATTTTTCTTCGCGTTGCATTAGGCCGCTATTTTATATTGTGGTGGGATTGAATGTTCACCAATCAAGTCCCGTCCTGGGTATGACGTTAAACTGCATCCGAGTCCTGGGTAAGACGATAAACTACATCCAACAGCAAGGCCTCTGATCAGGAGGTTTTGAGGAGCGTGGAACCACCTCTTAATTGCTGATGTTCCCAGGTTCACCCTGACCCGGGGTGGTAGCACCTGTTAGGGTCCCAGCTATGGGAAAATAGTGAAATCCCAAGGTGTGTCCACGTCCTGGGTATGACGATAAACTACATCCGCGTCCTGGGGATGACGATTAGCTACGTCCAACCAAAAGGTCGTCGATCCGATCAATCGGCTGGTCATGTCATGCCCCATCACATCTAACCCGTCCCAGAACAACTACAACTTACAATTAACTTTCCATCCCAAACCCTACACTAAATATACAAACACCTTACCCCTAAAATGCGATGGGAAACAATGATGTTGCCAGCTAGAAGTTTTTGAAACAACGATGTTGCCAGCTATACGTTTTTGAAACAATGATGTTGCCAGGGATACATTTTTTTGGGAACAATAATGTTGCCAGGGATACATTTTTTTGAAACAATGATGTTGCCAGCTATACGTTTTTGAAACAGTTGCCAGCTATACGTTTTTGAAACAATGATGTTGCCAGGGATACATTTTTTTGGAACAATGATGTTGCCAGCTATACGTTTTTGAAACAGTTGCCAGCTATACGTTTTTGAAACAATGATGTTGCCAGGGATACATTTTTTTGAAACAATGATGTTGCCAGCTATACGTTTTTGAAACAGTTGCCAGCTATACGTTTTTGAAACAATGATGTTGCAAAGGTTACATTTTTTTGAAACAATGGTGTTGTCTTGCTATACGTTTTTTAAACAATGATGTTGCCAGCTATACGCTTTTGAAACAATGATGTTGCCAGGGATACATTTTTTTGAACCAATGATGTTGCCATCTATACGTTTTTGAAACAGTTGCCAGCTATACGTTTTTGATATATCTAGTAAATAGTGGATCTGGCATTAAATAACCCATAGTGGTTGATATGCCATAAAACCACAAACAAGTTCTCCACTGCCTGAACTGGGTATTGAACTAACACTCTTTGTGTCTATCACTGGATCTAACCAACGCCTTTATCCATTGTGCCATGTGTCCTTGAGGACACATGGCACAGTGTCATGGAGAACTTTCAGAGGGAAAATTAGCAGGAGATAACTGATAACTGACATCCATCAAACATGGCTCGTGGAACTAGAACAGTCTACCCCAGTGATCGAAATAAAGGGTTCGGTTCGAAAGTCTAACCACCTGAAGAAGACCGGAGCGTACAACGGCCGAAACCTTGTGACAAAAATGGCGACAAAGACGAGGACAATAGTCCGACTAATGTAAATACTGTACATAATACCTCATCTCAGAAATATAGACAAATTCCTTGTTTATTATTCACTTGTGACCGTCTTCAGGTTTCAAATGCTTACCATTATATCACGTTGAGACAACAGTTCCTATGTGATCACGCGAGTTAAGCACCGTCGCTTGATATAATGTCTTGGGAATACCAGCTGATGTAAGCTTGGATGTGCGGTTGGTAAAATGGGTAACGACTCGGAATTGTTAATCTAAGTGCCGTGTTCCAATGGCAGAAACTATTTGGAAAGATATGAATCAAATTTTCTTCCCACAAAAATATTTTCTTGATATGAATATCCTGCAGTTGTTTCATAAACCGTAGAAAACAGTTAATTCATCCCAGTTTAAAAAAAAACTTATGGTCTTCGCTGATACGCACACGCTTCAGTCGCTCAAAGCCATTTTAACCATTGATCGCAGAAAAATGTTGTATAAAACTGACAGTTGAGTTGTTTCTGAACTATTGTGATGCCAAGCACGACATCTGTCTGAATGCATTGATTTGATCTGAGACTGTTATATCTCTATTTGACCTGCAACTAGTATGCCTTCATTTTGGAGGACGGGACGCAAATGTGATGGGATGTCTGGATATTGCACTTTCAATTTCTTTTTCCATGACAGTCTCTTAATATTTGGATGTACCATGCAAGATCAGTGACCTGCTCGATTGGCTATCATCAAATGATTGCACTGCCAAAGTCCTATTTTTCTCTTCCTGGTTAGCCATTGATTGAGATTTCCTACAACTGTATTACATTATTTATTTTTTTCCCAATTCTTGTCTTGATCTCAAATATATTTGGTAAGCCTTTTTCACAACATGTGTTATTATTTGCTTTTGAGATGGAAAAGTCACATTGCTACACACATAGCAGAATTTGTTAGCTTTGTTCAGACATTCAGGGGATATTTGTCACATGCCTGTTTAATATCTGAAAACGTGAGTAGAAAGGAGGGCATTAGTTTGTGTTCAGGCGAATAATTATATATAATAAGCTTATAATAAATAATAATCTGTCCTTGACAAGGAGAACAGAAAAATATTCATATAACAATTGTTCAGCATATTGAAATCTAGAGCCAGTCAAAAATTGTTGTATAAAAATTTTCATTCCAGTACTCCAAGATAAGCTTGGTCTGGTCATTTTTCTTTTTGAAGCTTTCATGTTTTTCATGTTACACTAGATTTTGAAAAGGCTCTCTATGTATTACCATTGAACTTTTTATACAGGGTGTTTCATTAAGGTGGATCAAAGTCAGCAGTAAGTAAATCAGTGTTATTGGTGAAAATTTATTTATTACTCTGTTGGATCATGGTATTTAAGTCATGGCAATTACGTGTGAATAATAATATCCCCTAATTGTCCACCAACGCTTCGACGGCACACCTCTATTCGACGTTCAAATTTATATGACGTCTCTGCATATTTGCTCCTCGATCTCACCAATATACCGTATTATCACATCCTTCAGCTATTGAATTGTTGTTGGCTTGTTGGCATAGACCTTTCTTTTGAGATGACCCCAAAGGATAAAATCTAAAGGAGTCAAGTCGTACGTTCGTAGTGGCCAATTCAGTTTCGAGAGATGATGCAACCGGGGAACTTCTCATTCAATAAAGCCACTTTCCTAATAGGCTTCGATAACTTTAACACATTGTTTGATTGTTAATCTTTCCATGGTTGAAACTGCCAAGGATTAAGTTGTTAAATCTGAAAGAAAAGGAAAAAACATCATTAGACGCGTAAGATAAATTTACATTAAAATCGGCCCTAAGTTATTGGAACACCCTTTAGTTTTGAATTCTCTCGTTATGCTATACATTAATATCTGTATTTTTTCGTTCGGTTGTAAGCTACTGTCTTAATGTTCCTTCACTGGATATAATCCGGAGATGACAGATTTGAATATCTTATTAGCAAAGGAATCTCACTCTAAATTCTTCCTGTAGAAATTCGCGAATAAATGTTTCCAAATGCTGAAACCAAATATCTGTTCCTATAGCGTAATGGCATTGGAAGCTATTTAACTGTAATGATGATTTTTCAGCATATGCAGATATAAGTTACAGTAAGGGGGGGAAAACAAAACTCAGACCAATTAACGTATCTCCAAACATAGCTTCCCTTTCCAAATCTCTTGGATTACATTGTACGTGATTCTTACCTAACCAATGTGGATTAATATGGCATTCATATTGAGTCTTATATCTGTTCACTTCAATGTTTAGGTAGAGAAATGCTTCATAACTGAACATGATTTACTTTTTTCTTTATGATTATGCAGGATAAAGAATTCACAATACCCCATACGATGAAGTAATTTATGACGATGTAATTCTTGAACTAACTGGACGTTGGATGTATGGAAAAAAAGTTGGTAGCTAGAATTCGCTGAATCTAAATCCGAAATACATTTATTTCCGGCAATAATTTTCTTATTGACATACAGGGGATTTATTTAAATCGACCTCTTTCCAGACAATGTTTTAGGATCAGTACACGTTTGTCTGGTACTAGTGTATGGCCGACCATAGACGATCTGGTCGATCACAGAGGTTTGATCAATAACAGACGCTTTGGTCGATCACAGACTCTCACTTCTCATAACCTTGTGACGAGTAAAGGTCTTGCTATAGTTGATTGATAAACGTTCGAGGTTCTCAGCATTGAAATTTTCTGCAACCGATTGAGAATGTGTACCAGCAATTTTGTAAAAAAAAAATCATAAGCTCTCCTAGATACAAAATGCATATTTCACCATCCGTCCGTAAAATGTTAAAAAAAAAACTAAATTAAACAATTAATAGTGTTGAATATGTGGTTTATGGAGCCTTATTATATATATATATATATATATATATATATATATATATATATATATATATATATATATATATATATATATATATATATGTATGTGGGGGTGTATGTGTGTGTATACAAGGGTCATTCAATAAATAAGGTGAATTTTTCTGTATAAGGACTTCTAATACAGATAGAAGCTTACTTTTTTATTTTTCATCGCAGTCTTCGAGCATTGTCACACACTTTTCCCATCTGTGCACAAGCTTCCGTATTCCCTCAGCGTAAAAATCTTTGGACTGATGTCTCAGCCAGTCGCTCACAACACTTTTAACTTCAAGGTCACTTTTAAACTTCGTGCCTCTCGTGAACGCTTTCAAGGGACCAAACAGGTGAATGCCTGAAGGGGCAAGGTCTGAGCTGTAAGGGGGATGAGCGAGCCGTTCCCAGCCCAGCTCGTTGATGGTCTGAACCGTTTGGACTGCTGTGTGAGGCCTTGCGTTGTCATGATGCAAGAAGACTCCTTCTGACTGATGACCCCTGCATTTGTCCCAACAGATAAGCTCAAATTCCTTGCAATGTCATCCACTGTCACCCTTCTGTCAGATTGAAAGAGGTCATTGACTGATACGATCACCTCAGGAAACCTCACTTCTGTAGGCCTCCCAGGCCTATCTTCGTCCTCAACACTGCCCCGTCATTCTTTAAACAATTTAGCCCACTTGTATACCTTCTTTTGGCTGAAACATGTGCTACCATACACAGTTGAGATTCTCCTAAGAATGTCAACGGATTTGCACCCTTCAGCAACCAAAAACTTCATAACTGACCGCTGTTCAATCCTGGTGCATGCTTCTTGGTCGGCCATCTTTGTTAATCGCCAAAACTCTCAAAGTTTTTTTTTAATCTGCAAAAGAAATTAAATCCATGTGAAAAAGAAGTAAAACAAAAAAACATAAAAAAGAGTAAGCTTCTATGTGTATTAGAAGTCCCTATACCGAAAAATTCAACTTATTACATTGGAATCGTAATAACGATCCAATTCATCAGACCTACAAATTCAAAAAGAAATCGGAAAATATAACTCCGGGTATAAAAAAAACAAAATTTGATTGAGAGAGTATGTGTGGGAGTGGGAAACAAATGTATGACATCTCTAGAGTGAGTTGTAACAGAAGAAAGATGAACATGAAGGCCTAAAAGTGAAGGTGGGGATTAAAATTTAACGGAGACATGTTTTAAAGAGAGGAGTTAAATAACGGTTTAAATGAGTGAGATACAGATGAATATGAATTATTTTTAGATGCGTAAATCACTACCGATTCGCTGACATAAAATTGAAATTAAAAAAGCAGACACTAGAAACGTGTGGATATATTTGTGGTGACATTACGCACAATAAAAAAACAATATGATCTATAATATATATATATATATATATATATATATACATATATATATATATATATATATATATATATATATATATATATATATATATATATATATATATATAGACGAATTTTTCATATTTTTTTCTGTTGATACGTAATTTTTATGGATACGTATTTTTATATGGATACTCTTATCTGAGTAAATGCACTGTTCCTTTAATTAAACAGTATTAATTACATTCACCAGACGAATGTTTGAGACATTTCGTAGAAAATATTCATCACCCTAGAGGAATCGAAGTCTGAATCCTAGAGGGAATCACCATTGCGCGTGTCCGTACACAGAGAATTGCCTGTTAAGCAAAGCCTGAATTAATGGTGGTTACCTGTAGGATACAGGTTCGATTTCTGCCGAAGGACGCATATTTTCTACGTTATTTCTCGAAAATACAGAGAGCTAAATGTAAGTAATATTGTTTAATAAAAAGAACAGACCATATACTGAAATCATTTTATCCATGCAAAAATACGTATAAATACTCTCTCTCTCTCTCTCTCTCTCTCTCTCTCTCTCTCTCTATATATATATATATATATATATATATATATATATATATATATATATATATATATAGTGTTTATATAGATATATTATATATATATATAGTGTGTATATATATATATATATATACATAGTGTTTATATATATATATATATATATATATATTTATAAATAAAAAGAAAGAACAGTAAGATATAAAATCCGGTGTTCTTATAGATAAATTCGAAGCTTTTAGCTTCCATTTTTGAAACATGGTTATCACTGTGTAGCGAAAAAAAACATACTTTAAATCAATTAATTTATAATATATTATGTATATATATATATATATATATATAGAGTGTTTATATATATATATATATATATATATATATATATATATATATATATATATATATATATATTATATAAATATATGTAGTGTTGATATATATATATATATATATATATATATATATATATATATATATATATATATATATAATGTCTGTGTGTTTGTGTACAATGTATTGCTCAATGCATCCTTCCTCTACTTTCCGTGTCCGTTCAGGACCTTTGCGCTCATGAACCTCCTCAACTTCTTCTACTTTTCTAATCTTAGTGATTTTTTTTCTTGTTTCTGTCTCACCTAAATCCTGTTCTTTCATCTGTTTACTCACGCTCGTTATGTAGGTTGTGCACTGTTTTACGCTGTTCATCTTACCTTGAAATTTTTCCTTATGAGGAAAAAGTTAATATTACTATTACCCTTAAGGCGCACTGGTTTTCGTATATTAAACGTGATCTTGTCAGTTTGATGGTATATTTATTATGACTTTTTCTTCAATTTAATGTTCTAAAATTGTAATCTATATTGATGTATTTCCATCTGTGGAATAAGAATTTAGTCATCGTTCAATAATACTTAATTGGAATTGACTGAAGTTCACTTTAGTTTAGTCGAAGTTCAGTCAGAGTTAGGATTATGAATATAAAGAAGCAGTCTTGTAGCAGACATACTGATTTCATTTCTAAATGGATTGGTCGGTGATTATTCTCGCTAGGTTTATGTTTCTGATATTTATTTGGCGAAAACTCAGCCCGAATAAAATTTAAATCTGCTTCATATTACAGCGTTTCATTTAACTGAGAAGCAAAATAGCTTATTTACTCAGAATGACGGCTTACGATTAATTTCCAAATAGTAAGTCTCATTATTTCTATAATGTCAAAATGGCTGCCGATGTCCAAAACGAGCTCTAGTCCGTTGTTACCTTGGCCAATGATGGCTTGTTAATTTTATCGCCTACAAAACTTCACTTCATTTATCATCTGAGAAACCCTCTCTGTTGTCCATGAGTATGGCTGATGCTAACCTCCAGGAAGTGATTCTTTTTTCTTTCTCGGACTAACTTCCTCAGCGGAAATGTAGTGAAAAAAAAACTATATTGAATCTAATGCTAGATCAGCTGCTAAGATAGTTGGTTCACTGTGTGGAGCTAGAGAATTGTTGTCTCCTAAATATATCATACATCTCTATAAATCTATCATTCTGCTTAGAATAGTGATGCCATATATGGTCCAGTGATCCTGCTATTTACCTTGAGTTCCTTGATAAATCCCGAAGAGAAATCAGTTATATTATCGGTGCTGATCTGTTGACTAGGTTTCACTCACTTCCTCATCGCCTTGAAGTAGCCTCCCTGTTACTTTTAAATAAATATTTTTACGTTAATTATTCGGATGAGCTCTTCGCTATCGCTCTTAGGCTTTATGTATTTAAACACCGTACTAGATTAACGTTGGGATCTAATCAATTTACATTTCAGCTGGTTACATGTAGCCGTAAGTTCTATGCTAATAGTTTCTTTTCTCGGACTTTTCGCTCATGGAATTCACCTCTTACGTGTTGTTTACCAGTTAACTCTAATCTTCAAAAAATTAACTGCAATGTCATTGGCTATCTACATTCCTCCTGATTACTCTTTTGTTCCAACTCTTTATTAATGTTTCTAATTCTTCGACGCCCAGCAACCCATTATGCCTTACTGACTTTAATGAGGTGCATGGCATAAAATCGATTAAAAAATACAATTAAACCTAAATAAAATATACTCTGAATTTTCTTCTTGGAAATTCAAATTACTATCATAGTTAGTTGTATCAAAGCCCACTCCTCCAATGATAAATGTTTCGTCTCCACATAGCAACCATACTGGTATTTCTGTAGTCCTATAATACTATAGAAATATTTTACTTTTTCTATTTTGCAATAATTCTCTCCATGTACAAGGACAAACAGGAAATCGAGGCCCCGTTTATGGTTGATATATGGGGAACATAACAGTGGAGCCATGACTTGATCAGGGTAAGCTTCTAGTGATCGTGGAAGCATCATTCTTGACGGTTCCACAACGTAGCGCTTTCTAGGATGACGCTGCTCGAGTGTAACATCGCATCAATTGAATACGAATGAAACGGTGGGTCTTAACTATGAAGGATATAGTTAATCTAAATACTTTCCATGGAAAAGACGATAAAGAAGCGAGTGACTTGCGAGGTTTCCTATGTAGCAAGCGGGATCTAGAGGTGAAAATAATACGTCATCAACACAGACACAGCGACGCTTTTGAACTCCTTCGAGACTGGAAAGCAAATAATAGCCATCTCCTTCCATGCGTGGCAAGCATAGTCCATTTTATCGGTGACCAAGCAAATGTTTAAGGAAATAACAAAACAAGTGTTTCAGTTATAACATATATTAAACAGTAAGTACAACAGAAGCGTATTACACGACTAGTGAATGTGTGCCGGTTAGTCCAGCGTTCAATTTATTCGACTGTTGATATTCACCAGCCTCTCCACGAGGTCAGATGTGGCACAAGGTCGAGTTTAATGTGGGGCAATCCGAGTCCGTAGGCTCAGCCAAAAATTCCCCATAGACCGCGTATAAAACGGGGTCGTGTAGCCATTTCCCGAGAAGAGATTCTGCCCTAAGACGTAGGCTCCTCTGGGGATACGCTCTACGCAGAAGCAGAGAGTTTGGCCCGCAGAGGCCGAACAGATCTGTTCGCCTGTTAATATTTAACAGCCCCACCACGAGGGATGTATGTGGCACAACTCCGATTTTACAGTGGGTTATCCGACCATATAGGCTCGGCCAAAAATATTCCCTTAGAACCAGCATAAATTGGTTCAGAATCTGTCCATCTCCCCGGACGAAACTTTGCCCTTCGACAAATCCTCGTCCTGCATTCTCTCTGTCGAGGCAGAGAGTTCGACAGTTACAAATTGTCTGTTCGCCTGTTCCTACAAGGTCTTCTCTCCTACTAATTTTATAGTAGGCGGAAGAATCCAACATAGACTCTTTAGAAGGAGGGCACCACAACAATCGGCAAATAGGTAAGGATGTGTCTGCCTATTACCGAGTAGCCTTTGTTATTCTCTTCTCCTAATGGTACATTTAGTCCTTCCACCGGAAAGACCTTGTCTCATTTTCTGTGCGGCCTGCTCACTCATGTTTTTTCCCCATTCGAATGGAGTAGTTTTTGTTTTGATTCTTTAGTAACACTCATCAATAATAACAATGTAAAATTTCGTAGCCAATATTCATAGTTAATCTAAAATGAACGCAACTTAACACTGGTGTTTGTCCTGCTTCTAATTTCTGGTGTGTTCTAGATTGAAACTTTCCATTATTCATTTACGAGTCAGACTTTGATATATTGGTGCGGTCAACAAATGAACACCATAAATACCGAGAATGCAAAATTGAACCTTGGCTATGTTATGCTTAATGAATTTCAATGAAGAATAAGCATCGAAACTGCCACAGAAAAACATCCATAAAGAATATATAGATAATGCTCCTGCTCTTCAGGCGGTCAAAAAGTGGTTTGGCAGTTTTTGTCAGGCTGGTTTTCGCCAAAACTTTGGTGCACGTTAGAGAGCACATTCTGACGCTTATAAAAACTCTATACTTGCCATTGCAGAAACTAAACCGAAAGATGTCGACGGAAGCGGTTTCGAAGTGTTTGGAAATGGATATCGAAAGAGTCTGTCGTCAAAGTCGACACGTGGGTGCCACATTCGCTGATATAAACAGAACGAACTCCATCGTTTTTCTGTGGGTATTTCTTTGGTGTTACACCATAAGGAGGAGCCATTGTTGAACAGAATTATTACATGCGATGAATAATTTGTCGTTTATTATAAAGTACGTCGTAAACGATATGGAAACAAGCTTGTGAATCTACATAAGATATTATTCTATCGGGCTTGTATCCACTGAAGTTGTTGATGTCCTTTTGTGGAAACACAGAGAGATTATTCACTTGGAGATTCTTCCAGTCGGCAAAAAAAAAATAGCTGCAACCAAATATTGTGACAATTTCAGCAATCAAATTGCAGGTATTCAAGGAAATCGTCCGTTTTTAGAGAATCGAAAAATTGTCATTTTCCACTACGAAAACGCAAGATAGCTTGTCACAAAACAGACCTTACAGAAACCTAATGAGTTTAAATGAGAAATCTAACAGCACCCATCGTATTCTCCCGACTTATTACTTCGGATTGTCATTTGTTCTGCTCTCTAAATTTAAATGACAAAGAATCGACTGGACAGTCAGTCGAAAACTAAATAACAAACTTCTCACATAAGTCGCAATAAGTTTCTACGAATATGACATCATCAAGCTTGTAGAATGAATTTATTAGAACAATGGCGACTGTGAACTTGATTAATGTTTTTTAAATGTAATTTTCAGTTTTATTTTTCTAATCGAACGCGGATTTTGCATGATATATATATATATAAAAAAAAAAAAAAATATATATATATATATATATATATATATATACATATATACAGAGAGAGAGAGATAGATAGATACTGATAGAAAGAGAAAGTGAGAGTGAAAGACAGAGAGACGGAGGGAGATGGTTAGAGTCAGAGAAACATACAGACAGACAGAGAAGGAGAAACAATTAAACCATTGAAACAACAAACGCAGAAAAAACGTTTGGTCGTAAGACGACAAATAGCAAAAAAAAAATAAAACAGCTAAAAAGAAATTTGCAGATATTTCAACGCATGCGATTTGTTGTTACGGTCTGAGGTCTGCGTCTCTTTCCCTTTCTTGGGCTGCAAGCACAGACAATACACGCACTCTCACAAATATACGTACGTATGTTATTCACAGCTTTTAAAATACAACAGAATAATCGGCAGAATTATGCTCCTGAGAGATTAAAATAGACTAAACGTACTTTTAGATTGAGAAAAGCTCTTTGAAGATACCAGACGCAGTCACGCAAAGATGACAAAAGCTGCAATTAAGGAACTACCAATGGATAGCAGTGTTACTTTTTTTGTCTGCGAAATTTGTAGCCGCGTCTGACTCTCTCAAGGTGGCCTGACCTGACAGACGAGCAACATATACTCGGTCTAAATTTATTTAAATCTGTAGAGTAATAATATATAAAACTGTAATACGTATTACGGTAATTTCATAACGCACATGTCCACTATTTACATTATTCGGACTGTTGTCCTCATCGCTGTCGCCATAATTATCACAAAATTTCGGCTGTTGTACACTCCTGGTCACACCTGGTTAGCCCGAGACAACGAAGTCCGGTAGCAGGCTAATGAGCCACATCTTTTCCCATACAATCTACCGTGGGTAGAAAACGCGAGAAAAGAGATGCAAATTGTCCACCTTCCATTTATACTGATTTTTAACACCAGACCACACGTGTTCGAACTTTGTAGACTGGCGCTACAAAATCGCAAATAAGTGTACCATATAGCAGAAACCAGATCTCACGAGGACGTTCACACAGCAGGTACATCTTAAATGGATATCACATGAAACTCGAGGAGAATATAATGACCGAATTAATACGTTAACGTTCCACACTACTCCAAACAAAAGTTTAGGAAGGAAACGACCATCAATACTGGAAATTGCGTTAACAGATACTATACTTTAGAAACATATATCTATGCAGACATTGTTTTATAAATTTCAACCGATTGTTGTCGGTCGGTGAATGAACGTGAATGCTTCCTTATAAGGAATCGGGTAATATTTTCATTATCATCTAGCACGGGTCAGAAGAAGACACCCGGGTGGCTAGTGAGATATTCCTACACTCAAATATACATGTGTATATAATGTTTTAGGAGGGTGCTTAATAGTACCCGAAAGCTGAAGATGTTGACAAAGTTGAATATTTTTAATCAAATACGCGTCTCACCAGAGAGAATCTTAGCTTATGTTTTCATCGCCGTCATAAGTTCAACTAAAATAAGAAAGATAGAATTATTTTTAGGATCGTGTTTTGGGGAACTCTCAGTTAAGTTCTTTTTCGTAAATGATATTAATTACATTATTTACATTATTCGAATATGATCCTGATCTTTGTTGTCATATCTATTGCAACCGTTCGGCCGTTTTACGCCCTGGCCTTCTTTAGGTGTTTGAAATGTCGAACTGAACCTTTTATTTCGCTCACTGTCGTAGACTGTTCTAGTTCCACGTGACATGTCAAATGGATGTCAGTTATCAGTTATCTCGTGTTAATTCTTATCTCGAAATGCCTCAAGGATACAAGAAATCTGGTCTGACAACAAAACATTCTCCAATATGGCGTTTCAAAAACGCTTGCTGTCATAGGGTTTAGCAATGTACTGGCTAAGAAATCAATTACAGAGTTATACATCTGCCTTATTCACTATACTAAGACCTTCTGGATTTATATCTATTTCTTTAATTGAAAAGGATATATATTTGCTCACATTCTTTAATACTTTCATTGTAATTTTAGTGATAAAATTACCTACTGGGTATCTACACGTTACAAATCTAAGCGCAGTACTCGATTTGCAGCAAGGCCTCATACTTTTACAATGGACATGGCTAGATGTAACCGTAAGTCCTATGCTAACAGTTTTCTCTCTCGTACTTATCATATGTGAGATTTTATTTCGCCTTCTTTTTTTTCTATTCAGATTGTAACAGCAACAATTTACATGCAATATCAATCGTCATTTTCTGTCTGCTTGAAGAATAAGCGCTTGCATCTTAGTGATTTATTGCTTTGTTTGGTGTGTAATGCTTGGAAGATTCTAGCAATGTGTGACAAGACTGTTTCAAGACTGTTTTTAGCAAGAGTACCATCTTCTCCCTAAGTGCATAACTCCCTAAATCCTGTACTTTGAAATCGAAGCCGCCAGAACTGATAATTTATTCATGTTCTGCCTCCACAGATCCAATAAAACGTCGGTTACTCGTGTATATAGTTGAGTATACGGAATAATTAACTGATAGTTTTTCAACGCTGAGCAAACAACTAAATATCGTATCTTATGAAGCATGAGAGTAAAATAGCAAACTCCAAAAGTAACCTAACGCACACATAGAAAATACAAATCTAAATAAAAAAATCATATTCTTTGATAATTGCATATGAAATCCAAAATTGCTATAAAGACGGTCAATGAATATTCAAACTATTGTCAAAATCAAACGAAAAGAAATTAAACGTAGACAAATTCAATGAAATATACGAGAATAAACACATACATTAGTATTCATCGATAATTCAAAAATTAAAATATTTTGACCAAATACATCCACTGCGGACGAATTCTGACATAGCATCTTTTGACATTCGCACGGTGTCTTTCGAAATGTATGGATTCATATATTTTTTCTCCAGCTGTGAATAAAGTAGCAGGTTAAATGTATTTATCCAGACAGAGGCGTCGAGGAGAATGAGAACACTGAATTCCAAACCATTGAGAAAGCGTAGGAAACTATTTCCCTGTCTTTCTAAAGACGGCATAGCAATACACTGATGTTAAAGAAAATGAACAATTCTAGAGTTACGATCGCCTATATCAGAAAGGTCACGGCATATATTGTTGATCAGGCAAGTTCTTGTCGCTTGAACTGCTTGAAAATTGTGTTCCAGTCACATAACAAACTGGGAGTCGGTTGTTTACCTTACCCCGCCTACTGAATCATATTGTGACACAAGTTCAAATTTTAACGTGTGGAGGCGAGTGCTTCCACTGGAGTCACTGGTCTAAGTTGGTTTTACCTTGACTAAGATGGTCATAGCTGGTCTACGCTGGTCAGATCTTATCTAAGCTGGTTGGAGCATGTCTAAGCTAGTCATGGAACGTCATGCAACCTCTACGTAAAATATGTCACAAAACGGGGGGGGGATGCAAAGAAGGAGAGAAAGGCTCCCGAATGGAACTGATACTACCACCGCGTCATCAACTCTGCTATATACTTCCAGAAGAATCCGGGAAAGTGCCGCTATGAAACTGGGAGTCAACAGAAAACTTTAAATCGCGAAAAGGTAACAGTGTTAGTTATCGGTATTTTATATAGCTTAGGTATTATTATCCATTTTTAGTTTCCATCGAATTTTTTTCTCATAGCGTCCGTATTTAATTATATGCATACACACACACACACACACACACACACACACACACACACACACACATACATATATATATATATATATATATATATATATATATATATATATATATACATACATACATACATATGTATATATATATATATATATATTTTTTTTTTTTTGAACGATAAAAATTATTAAAAAAATCAATTAAAATCTTCAGACATACTGGGTTGTAGATTAATATTCTTATGCTTTTATTATTATTATTTCATTTATATTCCTCGACTAGTTTCGACCAACATGCCCATCATCGGGAGAGAAAAAATGTTTCTGCTTGCTGTAGCAGTAAACTACAGAAATGAATCTCTTGATGAAGAAAACGAACGTTTGTCTGTAGTTTTCATTTATTTTTTTATTATTTATTTATTTATATTTTTAACATTCCTTGTGTTGGTCAAACAGTCTCTTTTAAGTTGTCATTTGAGATAAGAGCTATGTTTCCTTTTTTTTCTCCGGTCACTTCAGCAGAATTATTTGTGTTTGGGGAGGGGCTCGTAAGTGTGTTTGTGTGTGTGTGTGTGTTTGTGTTATTTAGTTTAGTGTGTGTGTTATTTAGTTGTTTAGTCTCTGGTAAGTGTGTGTGTGTGTGTGTTATTTAGTTTTTAAGGGAGTGAATGAGTATGATATGTGTTAGCTTGTATATTGCTATGGGTGTGTGTTATCATTTGGCTCATTAGGAAAGTGAGTGAGTATGTTGTGTTTGGGTGTTTGTATAGGTGTGAGGCCTCAACACCTCCGTAAATCTGTCTTTTATATATATATATATATATATATATATATATATATATATATATATATATATATATATATATGGCATGTTGAGTGCTGGTATTAATAAAATAGTGTTCGATGTAATATAGCAAATCTATTAATTATATATTGATAAATATGCATATTAATCCTGACCAGTAGAAAAACTTCCATGCACAACGCAGTATTCGGGTGGTGAGTGGAGACTAGCCTACATAATTTGAATTTGAATAAAAATATCTGGTTAAATCAATGTAGGCGCAGTCCATATATTTTACAGGGATTACAGGTTTTTATTTTATATCTAAAATAAACGGGAAGTAATAGTATTTTAAACGTTAATATATATATATATATATAGCATAATGATTGTGTAGAAACGTTAATATATTTTAAACGTTAATATATATATATATATATATATATATATATATATATATATATATATATATATATATATATATATATATATATATATAGCATAATGATTATGTAGATTGTGTCGTCCGAGTCTAAAAACAAACACACAAACACAGTAATTTAAGTACAACACACATACGAAGAAGAAAAAAAGAAAAATACTGAATTCTAAAATTAGACACATATAAACTAGGGGTAAACAAACACGTGGATATTTTAAATCTACATAAATATTTTAACAGTTAAAAATATTTTAAGAAATATTTCTTGAGTTATGGTCAAAAAACCTTTTAAACAACATTTAAGACACTATCATCAGTCTTCCGCCAATAATTCAAACAAAGTCGCATTGCACATAACGTGTCATGCACGCTTCACGACAAACGCTGTAAACAAACACACAAACACAGTATCTCATTTGATTTCTGAGGAAAGACCCAGGTGGTCTGAAATATTAAATAAATAAATATATACAAAAACACAGAAATAAATACTTTCATAAAAAATACACCCAATTTTGTTTCATTTATTTTATCCAGATATATATATATATACACACACACACACACAGTGGGGTTAAATAAGTGATCGTACTGCAAACAAATACTTGTTATTCTTACTTATGGCGAATGAAATCCTAGAAAAACAGTTATATATGTATTTCGAAGAATAGGATCAGAATGTGCAATTTAAAATTAGAAATTCATCGATAAGTGATAGAGTTGGAAATTTTTATATTTCGAATAGTGGAAAAAGTGTTCATAAAGTATCAATTTTTGCATTATAATACGGTGGATTTTGGTTGTAATTCAAAGTAGAAGATTCTAAACTGTTCTAGAATATTCTCAGTAACTCTACTGCAACATTCAGCTCAAAATTGGATCATTTTGCAGTCACTGTTCGCTGATAACGGCTCTAATAAGAGCTGAGACGTAATGAAATGACTTGTGATCAAAAAGAGCTAATTATTATGTTATAGAACAATGGAAAAAAGTTACAGAAACATTTCCAGTGACACGAACATACGTTTTTCAACAATTGGATTATGGAAGATTTAAAAGGCGTAATAGTGTTGAGAACAAAGGCAGACACGTTGCTCCCAGGAAGATCTCTCCCAGATTAAGAAGAAAGTTGATGCGACAGGTCAAAAATAAGCCAATGGGCATCGGACAAGACCTTCAGAATGATCTGAGTTTGTCAGGAGTTAACGTAAATATGCAAACGATTATTTGCATGTTCTTTTTTATGAAAGTGTGAATTTATATTATTTCCTTTCTTTTACATTTACACACACACACAAACACACACACACACACACATATATATATATATATATATATATATATATATATATATATATATATATATATATATATATATATATATGATTGACTCTTTGCAAGGTAAATATATGCTGCCTATTTTATTATGTTTATAAAAAACAATTGATCCATCAGTAAAGAATTCCTGAGGAAAATAAAAACTACGAAGAAAGACATATCACTCATATTAAGTGAATAACACTTATAAAAGAAAATACGTGGAATCACAAAATTACAAAATACATAAAAAAACTCTCACTTCAAATATTTAAAATTAAGCGTTGCCATTTGCACGCTTCAACACCATATAACCATTAACAAATAGCTCATACTTAAAAAAATCTTTCGGTTGGATAAACACATTGAAATCGTCTCCCAGTTTTGATTCTGATGGAAAATAAAGCCTGATGATGGATCGCGCGAAGCATTCGAAAGTACTAGCAGAAATAAAAAAAAAAATACACCATATCCATTTTATTATTTATGAAGATCTCATCATTCGGAGGATTATCAGTAGTATAATGCTTATGTTTATGTCTACTAGCGAAGTGATTTCGCCAATAATCGCATTCATATTGCTGATTGATTCAAGGTATGATTGACTCTTTGTAATATATATATATATATATATATATATATATATATATATATATATATATATATATGATTTATTCGAAAAGTATAACATGAAATGACTACAAAAATAGCCATTTTGTTTCAACACTTCTGGTGTCTTATCAAGTGATATTGTTGATATATATATATATATATATATATATATATATATATATATATATATATATATATATATATATATATATATATATATATATAAGGTGTTGAATATATATATAGAGAGAGAGAGATAGATATAGATATAGATATAGATATATATGTATGTATATATACGTTTCTGTATGTGTTCTGTATTAGATTATGAAATGACAAACCGATAATCTTTAAAATTGTGATGATTTACGCTGCAGTGAAATCTTCTTAACACCGTTGATAATTTTTGGCAATTTATTTTTTGGAAAACAACGACCAATAACACGATTGTGAACACATGAGGGGGATAATATAATGCTGTCATCTGTGCAAATGATTTAAACGCGTTTTGTGTCAGTGCCCTGCACGGCATCTGATACCTGAAAATATAGCCAATATGATTAATTACTATTTATATTCTTTGCATATCTACGTATATGCATGTAATAAAGTATTAGTCAAATCCTACACAAAAACTGAATATTATCACTCTTTCAAATCAAAATGGATTATATATATATATATATATATATATATATATATATATATATATATATACTAGATTGTTTTTGCAACCTTCTCACCAGTATTGGTATCCTCACATTATTTAGTATTGTATTGACTAGTGTATTTCTATTTCCAATGGTTTTATAGTGCATTTTATTTTACCAGGAATATATATATATATATATATATATATATATATATATATATATATATATATATATATATATATATATATATATATATATATATATATATATGTATATATATATATATAAAGAAAGAGAGAGAGAGAGCGAGAGAGATTTATGAATTAAGAATGATCCAGTAAACCTCCTCGGATTAAGTGCTTTTTTGATTGTGAGATGGACGGACTAACGTCAGTCACATAATTATATATATATATATATATATATATATATATATATAGAGAGAGAGAGAGAGAGAGAGAGAGAGAGAGAGATTGATTAATGAATTAAGAACAATCCAGGAAACGTTTTCAGATTAAGTGCCTTAGAATCAGCATATCCTTTTTTTAATATGGCACAATATTCTCACTCTAACGCTGGTAAATTCACGTCCATGAAGAACTTGATGCTTTGCTATTTTGATTCTTCATATAATCGGCTTCCCTTTTCCATGATTAGTCAGATTTTTTAAGATTCTTTCAGTGTTTTGTCTTATTTAGGCGGTTTGTCCAAGAAATAATATCTCCCTTTTTATGAAGATTCATTGGGTTTTGTTTCAAGAGGCAAATGATCTTTGGCATCAGATTTATTAAATATTGGGAGAGGATCAGATATTGACCATTTCGCATTTTGATTTAACGCAGATTCTGTCACTGTGTAATATCGAAGACGCTTCGTCTTTGTCCTTTTTAAAATTTATATCAAAATATGTTCAAACCAATGTTTTTTTTAATTTTTTTTTTATTTAATGTGTTTGCTTCATGTGATGTTTTTTTAAAACATTTCAGAAGAGAGATTTTCATTATTTTACACATTGCTCTTCCCTAAGAGGCATCACATATACAGACGAATACATGCAGATGTTCCGAAATAAGAATGGTATCGACCTTTACGGCAGCGAATGTTGGACGTCTCGTCAAGGATGAAGAAGCGACTTGAGGCGACGGAGATGTGGTTCAACAGAAGGATGCTCTGGATATCATGGTCCGGGTGCGTGAGCAACGATGAGATCTTGGTTAGGATGCAAATAAGGTTCATTGTAATTAACATCAGAAAGATGCAGCTGAAGTTTCTGGGGCTCGTAATTGGAAAGGAAAGCCTGGATAATTTGATACCCAAAGTCGATTAGAGAGATAAGGGAAAGGAATGCATTACATAATTAGCAGGCTTAAGCATGTGGGTAATAAAACATAGTCTGGGGGAGGTGGCATATGGACGAAGCTTACTGAGAGCTACAAGGGCTAGAGGGAAGTGGAGATCTATGATCGCCTACGTCCAGAAATATCACGGCACATAAAAAGAATCAACCGTAAACAGATTCCATTTCCTCTTTCATTCAGCTGTAGAAATTGTGGATATTATTCTGCCAAAAGTAATTAAACATAGACAGTGTTGTACGTGGACTATCTAAACGAGGTACGCGTCGCCCCTCTATTTTTAATATATCTTTAATAAGTGAAAAATAGTTGATCATTCCGATCAGCGAAGGTGTTACAATCCACCAGGATAATGATGAATCGCATAACCAGCTTCCTTCACTAGTTCTTACGAAACGCCTTTCGAAGATCTCATTTTCAGAAAAAAGGAAATCAGTGGTGACAGACACATGTGTGTTGTATAAACATAGTCTTGTTATCATCATCATTTACATGAACTCTCTCTTCAGGACACGGGCCATTATGGTGCTGCACAATTTCCTCTCTCTTGTATCTATAACAAATTTGGAAGGATTATCATTCCTCCGAGTCTTTTGTCATCCATTCATATAAAATTACTAGGTAACCTGGTATTCCATTCTATCCCTTCTTCCATCAATATATCTTGTGAGTATTGATTTTTACAAGATGTTCTTCCTCATAATGTGTCGAAAACATTTTGTCTACTTCTGATTTTAAATATGAGTGGAATTTCCATCGCCTTTTTCTTCAGATATTCTCATTTGCTTACATGTAAACACCATATCATTCATAGACTGCATCTGTAGAAACATATATCTGCCTCTTCCAGTTTTACATTCAACTGAAAAGAAGCTGCACAGCACTCGCTGCCATGCAGCAGGGGGGGGATAGGATATAGCAATTAAAACGAAACCTCTTTTGATATAAGGAAATAGCATTCTGTCTTAGCACTTTGCCTATTTTCTGGAGGAAATCTTTCACTATCCTGATGTACAATCAGATTTCAGATTTACATTAGCTATCGTCCCTTATTACAATCGTCATGTAGTGTTCTGCGGCGACATTATCACGAAAGCTAGTGTTCTCCAAGGCTCTATCTTGGTCCCTACACTGTTCCTGATTTTCATCAATGACCCTCCCGATATCATCAGTTCCCAAGTATGCATCTATGGGGACGGCACTACTGTTTACTCCTGCCTCAATAGTAAATCAGGTATCGCTGACAAAACTAACCAGGTTGCTGATCTCGAAAAGGACATCCAATCTGTGGTTGATTCGGTAGGAAATGGCTTGTAAACTTTAATGCCTCCAAAACGAAACTGCACTCCTTTGCCCACCACAGAGGACCCTCTTGCCTCACATCAGAACGGCTGATTCCCAACAACTCGAGAGCGCCTCTTTACGCCTGCTTGGTCTCACGCTGTCGACTGGTGGAATAAATATATTCAATCAATAGCTTCATCAGCCGCAAGGAAAGTTGGTTCTCTGTGTCGTGCCAGAAAGTTCTTTTCGTCTGAGTCCATCATACAAATCTATAAATCAAACATCTGTCCTAATATTGGAATATTGCTGTCATATATGGTTTGGTGCTCCCGCTGTACGTCTCGAGCTCCGAATATGCAATGTGATAGGTCCTGATCTGGCATCTAGTCTATAATCGCTTCCTCACAGTATCGCTTCTACAAGTATTTTCACGGTAACTGTTCCTACAAGCTACTTTTGCTTGTCCCCGAACTGCATGAATTTAACAATCTACCAGTCTGGCATCTTGATCCCACCCTTTCACTGTCAAAACGGTTAAATGTAACCGTCTCTTCTTCTCTAACAGCATCTTCTTCCGCACTTCCCATCTCTGAAACTTCCTTCCTCTTACTTGCTTCCCTGATGATCTTCAAATATTCAAGTGTAACGTCAATCGACATCTTCTGATACCTTGATTTTGTTCCCCGTCCTTCTCTGTATCCATTCCTCAAACACATTTATTTTCTCTTGTTCTCAATTGCCCTGTAATCCCTTGCGGACTAGTGGCACTCTCGCCTTGCTTAGGGTGAATTGCTTAAAAAAAGAAAGTTAAATTTTTCTACCTGTTAGAACTGGTTGCCTGAAATTGGCCGCCTCATTTGGACAATTCCATACATTCTTTTATCTTATAGATAACGGTTAATCATTTTTTGGATGCCCTTGTCTACCTTATTTTCGAGTTTTTATAGATTTCCTTATGCGCCATGATATCTTTTGTGGTTACGATTATGGTGGCTGATATTTAATCTAAGCCGATTTTCTAATTTCTTCGTGATCATCTCAATATAATGAGTAAATAGATCCTCTTATAACATACATCATTTTTTGCAATTACTTACCCCGTTTCGTATAAAAAATCACACCATTTCTTTTCATTAAGTGTTACGGAATATAAATCTTTCTTTTATAATTCGAACTTGTCTAGCAGCTCAGATATGAATTTTCTGTTAGAATTTTATCGAATACTTATGCGAAATATATGTCACATATGTCCTCTTTGAAATTCATATTTTGTTATGATTTGTTTGAATTCATTACCTCCGTTTCAGTCATCATTATGAACAAAATGTTTTCAGTGAGGTATAGATGATAAGGTTAGTTCATCTACAATAATGGTCCCGATATCTTTTTTATGTGCTGTATCCTTTCTGGAATTCGGTGACCATAGCTCTCCACAATTTCCAATCGTTTGTAGTTCTTTTTTAGTACTTTTGCTACCACTCCTAAAACTTGTTCCGCTATCCATTTACTCGAGTTCAATAAGCAGTGTTTCCCTTTCACTTGCTTCCCTCTAAACTATCCAGTGAGCATCAAATTTCTCCAGCGATATTTCTTCATTATGTGAAGAAAGATGGCTGGCAAATAAAGATGGCTGGTGAAGAAAGAAGACAGTCTCCTTATGACGTTATGTATAAGTGTACATTTTGTTCCAGTTTCTCTAAAAAAAATCATTTTTTACACATGTTCGGTACAAGTGTCCTTTTGTAGAATCATATTTCTGTCGCCTCAAGTCTATTCGTCAACACTGGCGATATTGTCCAGCATTTACTGTGACATACGAGGCTCGATATTTCATGAGATCATTACTCTTATTTGTTTTGAATTTTGGAAAAACGTAACAGCACAACTTGCCGGTCGAATGTAACAGAACGTTTGAAACATGAGAACTCTTATGTAGCGAAAGAATCATATTTTAAAAAAAAATATTATAATATAAGCTCTACTTCTGTATGGAGTACTGTCTTTTTAAAAATAAAAGCAAAAATGCTAAAGAACTCCCGATTTTTTACCTAACGTGTTCTTTTCTATTTTTCTGCATACCTGCATATATATATATATATATATATATATATATATATATATATATAGATAGATAGATAGATAGATAGATAGAAAGATAGATAGATATACATAATGTGTACTCGAGTCATTAGTCAAGTTTCAGGCGATCTTGTCACGAGAGCGTGAAAATTGGTTAGCGACTCGAGTCGTCTTCGTTGATTGCTGATATTGTGAAGCATTATTTGCTCTGTCTACATAATCTAGGCTTGGATCACTGTCATTTCCAACGTAGATATGTGACTGCATTTAAGCCTGCTTTTACTTTTCTTGTTCAGTTTGTTCTTGTCTAAATACTAAGTCTTTTGTCAAGTTATGCCTTTCCCTATACATACATACATACATACATACATACATATATATATATATATATATATATATATATATATATATATATATATATATATATATATATATATATATATATATATATATATATATATACTGAGATGAATGAAGTCCAACATTTATTAAATATATATTCTGTTTATACGTCATTTTTACAGATACAAATTATTTAAGTAAATGATAGGTTTTAATTAAAAAGAATTATTTACATATACTTGCCTGAATGTTCGAGAAATTTCGTCGTAAGTATGCGTTCTCCGTCTGACAGGTATCATTCCTTTATTCGTATATGGAAACCTCATTTGATCTGACGTGTTATCCCATTAGCAAAAGCGAAGAACGAAGGACCCATATTTTCTACCAAATTATGTGATCATTCAGGCTGCTAAATTTAATTAATACTATTTAATTAAAACAGGGCATTTACTTAAATATATTTTATCTATAAAAATAACGTATAACCAGAAAATATATTAAATAATTGACGGACTTAATCCATTTCATTATATGTTGTCATTGTCTACGTTAAGATACGTTTCGTGAGCATATATGAAGGATCGAAAAATCATCGTAGATTGTGTGTATAAAAAGAGTAATGTGAATATTGCTATCCAGACGCTTCTCTGTAGCTAAATGGTGTAGAACGTCAGCCTAAATGACGGTTCCTGATTAACTGTGAAACAGTCTGACAATATATACACACCCGAGAAACTTAATTACAAGGCTCTTTCCTCATCTGAACTGACCACTGTCATTCATTAGCGTGTTTATTCACAGAGGAAGTACGTAAAAATCAGCCTTTCTTTCAAATATTTCCATACCATTTAGCTACGCCGATGGCTTAGGGAGAATATATGCGACTATTGCCGAATCAATCGGGTTTCGATCTCAGCATGAAGCAATCCGACGTCTAACCTCACTGATGCGTCTGTATGTGGATGACAATATATACGCGCCCGAGAAAAACTTAATTTCGTTTGCGCACACTTGGAAGACAATGCGAATTAGTAAACATTGACATTTATTATTAAGATATTTCTTGTTCGGTGAAACGACGGTGGACGATAGCGGCTTCTAACTTGTCGCACCACAAATGTTTAATAATATTGATATCTGGAGATTGGGGAGGCCACTCCATATGTTCTAGCTCACTTTCATGCTCTTCATACCATTTCTTAACCACTCAAGCGGTATGTATTGGAGCATTATCTTCTTGGAAGATGCAATCACCGTCAGGGGATAAAGTCTGCGCCATTTGATGAACATGATCACCCAAAATACTCAGGTAATCTTTACTGTTGATTCTACCACGCATTGTAACTATTGTACCGCGGTATTGCCATCATATCAAACTATCACTGATCCTCCACCATACTTCACTTTTGGAATAAGGCAGTCAGTGTTGTAAGTTTCTTTGGGCTGCCTCCGCACATAAACTCGCCCTGAAGTTGGGAAAAGAGAACAACTGGATTCGTCTGAGAATATGACTTGCTTCCATTGGTCTGCAGACCAGAGATTGCGATCTCTGCACCACTTCAACCACTTCTGAATGTTGCGAGTGGAGAGAAGAGGTTTCCTTACTACGGCTCTTCCATGATATCCAGCCTTATGGAGCTAACGATGAACAGTTTTAGTAGAAACTGGACTATTCAGATAATTATTCAACTCAGCAGTTACGTCGGCCGCAGTAGTCCGATGATTTTTTGCCACATTCCGTGTAAATGCACGTCTGTCCTTGTCAGTAAGCTTGCAAGTCTGCCCCGAATTGCTATGCTTGCTCGAGGTTTTTTACCCTGTTTCTTGAATTGCGTCATAGTTCTTGATATGGTAGCTCTTGAAAAAACCAAACACTTCAGCAACCTTAGTGATCGAGGCTCCTGCCATGCGATCTCCAACAATTTGCCCATTTTCTAACTCAGAAACGTCACGCATTTAGCTTAAACTTTACTAAATTCTAAACATAAATAAGTCAAATAGAGTAAATTAGATAGATAAACGTATTTACAATAGATATAACAGGAAATTAGGAAGTTTTAGTTAGAGTTCTTAATATAATAGGTCTTTGAAATATAGGAGTGGAATTTGCACCTGTTCCAATTATTTTGTTCAACCCCTGTACATCCCTTCAACTATTATTGCCAAATCCGGCAGTCCGAATCTCTATCCTAAGCGAAAAAAAGAAGAAAATTCATGTTTGAAATATCCCCAAAAGACAACATTGCAGAGAATTCGGACATTTTCAAGTGATGCTTGGATAGTGAGATAAGCTTGAAAGTAGTGTAATTTTAACGTATTTCAGGCGATATAGCCTAAGTTTTCATTAATATAAAATAGAATGTTATTTCTGGACCGACATTTACATAAAACCATATTTCAATCTTTTTAATCAGTTCTAGTATTAAATTTGAATATTTCCCTTTGTTGATGATATTTCATTTTCTTTCAATTCTTATCTCTGCTGTTTCCTTAATTATGGTTGCCAATTTCGTTGTTCCTATTTTTTCTATTTATTTTTTATTACAAAAAAGCTCAAAATCCTTACTTGAAATTCAGCGTTGCTTTCCTGGAACTTATTTAGACATACTTCCTTTCTGACAATTTATTTCTGTGTTTTAAATTAAAGATGGACGCTGACGCTAGCATTCTACGATCGCCTCCTCTATTAAACTTTTCTTTTTTGCATTTTAGCCGTACCTGTTTTTTGTCTCAATCTCCATCTTTGTGAGATGTAAATTCTATTTCTCTTGTCTAAATTCCCTTTATTAAATAAGTTCTGTCATAGATTCTAAACGCTTTGGGGATCATGTGTCTTTCGATTCATGACTGATCAGGCAGAATATTTTTCCGTAGTAGGCTGCCGTTTCTTTCTGCAATAGGCTAGTTGACAACCAAGGCTATAAGTGTCAGTCCATCCTGCTATCCAACCTAAAATTGACGGATAGGAAAAAAGAAGGTCCCAATAGGTCTTTGAAACATAGGAGTGGAAATTGCACCTCTTCGAATTATTTCCAATAGTATTTGTGCATAAACGAATGTAACGAACAAGACTAGAATTCGAACATCGCTTTTCGATTTCTTATTTCATGATGTTTTTCTTTACACTAAATAGCAAATCCATTTACTTTTTATTATATATTCCAAATTTACTTGAAAGAGATTATCGTTTTTTTTTGCATATTTTTATATTGCTGCACGCTCACTGTTTTTGTAACAACTCACCCTACGCAAGATTCAAGTGGTTACTAGGAGTCAAAGAGAAGTAAAAGATTTTCGAAGAATGCGGAATCCCAATACTAAAAATGAAACAAGCGATAGAATTCTGCTCCTGTTCATAAGACCTTGAAGGTGCCTGAACAATAAACTTGGAGAAGCTATTATTCCGTATTGAGAAAAAACAAAATTAAATAGTAGATAAAATTTCAGAATTCTAATACGCTTGTGAAAGGCCTGAATCCATCTCCTCTCCCCATCCGGCCATGGGTAAATAGCAGAACAATTTAGGCGCTATAAACTTGGTTGGCAATCAGACTAGTAGGAGGAAAATTCTGATTTGAGAAATCCAACCACCTGCTGCCTAGTAGTTCCTGCCTCTTTAGGCAAGCCAAGAAAAAGGTGACTTCAAAAACAAATCTACCTTCTATGTCGTCTCGAAGAAAAAGAACCTGCCTTCCTACTACCATCCCCGACATGAAATAAAGGACAGCTCGGGCTTAGTACAATGTTTCTAACAACCATAAGACTGGAGATCTGCACGCTGATGTGCACTACTCTGATTTCAAAACATTCGTCCAGGATAGCAAATCTACGGAATGTTTGACGATGAATATTTTAGCGCAACGGATATTTCGAAAGAATCAAGGTTATTACTACAATTATACAAAACGAAAGACTTAGTATACTGCAGAAATTGGAATAACTTTTTTCCAAAGTTTCCTAATTTGAAATCGTGTTTAGAATTTGTAAATGAATATCAGTGTGAAAGATTATAATAAAATCTTGTGCGATGAGAAAAAAATATATCAGCGACAGAAACCGATAAAATAATTCCAGATACGAGAGATTTTCTGAAGAAGATTACTCACAGAAATGTTTGCTTCTACAAATAATTCGAAGAAGATCTTCTGTATTTCGGTCTGGAAGAAATGTAATTCACTCTCCCATGGAAATGGATTAAATTCTTCGAGTTAAAAATATATATAGCGGAAAGAAAAATCTTGAGCAATGGGATATCAAGGTTCACAAGCAAGGTTAAATTGAATAATAAATATATATATATTACTTAAAAAATTATTGCCAGATATAGAACTTCAATCTCGTGAATCAGAAACAAATTAAATTCGTCTATGTTTTCTTCAATGTAGGCGTAGTTGTGTGAATCTGAAGGCGTAGGCGTAGTTGTGTGAATCTGAAAATTGTTCTCAACGGTCAAATAATGCCTTAAGTAGTGAGATTTTAAAAAACAGGAAGAAAGACGCGTAGGAATAAAGACGAACTTTGGAAAGTGCTGAAGAAGATATTGGAATATTGAAAGACTTGAAATAAGAATCACCCGCGGCATTATTAGATAAGTAATAGATTTGTGCCCAAAAAGAATAAAAAATATTAACAAATCTCTGAAAAAAGCTGTTAATTATAACCAAGAAAATGCTGATATGATACATTACGAGAAAAGAAAAAAATCGACTGTCTTTGAACTCTAATTTAAATATATGTTTATGAAAACAGCAGAAAAAAAAATAAAGTTTGTGTTTCTAAGTTTGGGAAATAGCATAGTAACAGACATTTTCTAAGATACGGAAGGACAATTAAGTTAAGTATTAACACAGGCCCAGAACTTACGTTAAAAATATCTTAAACTTCAGCATAGTAAAATTAATACATTATAAAAATGCTATAATAATGAATTTGTCAAATCTATTTTTATTATATTGCTATCGAACATATAAAAAATACCAAAAATATATTTAAAAATGTAGATTAAAAATACACCAGCAAAAACCCATCCCTGCAAACAGACATAATTTACAGTAGATAATTAATAAGACAAATACATATAAGAGATGCAGTGATCGAAAAGCCAACACATTAAAACTGGCTATAAATAATTATTTTTGTATTTGCGTACATATAAATCAGTATGACACAAGAACTTAAGAGAAGTTATTATCATATGTTGGTAATATTTGTAATGTTGTTGACAATTTCTAACGTAAGCATATTCCTTAAATAAGTACTTTCAATAAATAAGTACTTTTAATAAATATCGGTGTTCAATTTATTGAAACGAGCGTGCCGGGATCTTTTCATGACTGTCTTTCACAATAAAACGTTTATATCTCAGTAAATTACTTTATTCTTTCCTTCTCTCTGTTCGAATAAATATTATATTATAGTAAAGAAAATATAAGAAAAATATACTGCCAACGACTAAAAACATATTATGTATGTTCGATTAAGTACAATGCAAATCACGTGTACATGAAGTAAATTTAATTTGCCATTGTTATTATAGGGTTTCAGAAATAAATTCGCTTTTCCTGGTATTATAATATTGATTTCAAAATGAACGCGAACATTTTAGATATATTTATGTCATTACTACCGACGTACATACATGAAGCGTGTTTTTTTTTTGTTTGTCTTTTCTAGTGGTAAATCATTTGAAAATCTGTTTAGCATTTTCGAATCAATACGTTGTTAAGCCTGCCTCATTCCGGGAGTATGTAATATGATCACGTTAGAGATAACTAGTATTTGGGGGGCCTAATTAGTATAAAAATTAATTGGAGACGTCAGGATGAAAGTTTTTGTCGAAAGGATTATGATTACAGGTATTTCACCTTAATAATAGCAGTGCGTTTTATAACTGTTTATGTTACAAGGAGTGCCCGACTCCAATAGACGTCTATTTACCTCTGCCCGCAACGAGTGTAAGCGTATCCTCGACGATGCCAAGTCACTATCTGCTGCTCGGATGAAGGAACGTATTGCATCCCGCAAATTTTGCTCCAAAGATTATTGGCGCCTCTGCAAGAGCGTCCTGAACAATAACAAACCCTCCATTCCTCTCCTGTTCAATCAGTTCGAGGTCCTGAGCACCTCTGCTGACAAGGCCTAATGCTTCGCTCGGAAGTTTTCTTCCAATTCTACGCTAGACTCTTCCGGGGTGCCCTTGCCCGATTTCCCTACCAGAACTAAGGCCCTCCTTGACGGATTGCACATAACCCCATCGTCGGTATTGGGCATTATTTCTAACTTAGATCAACACAAGGCTACGGGTAGTGACGGAATACCAGCCATTGTCCTGAAGAAATGCGCACCTGAACTGGCGCCTGCCCTCTCTAAATTGTACAATCGCTGCCTCAAGGAGTCCTGCTTTCCTGACTGCTGGAAGTCCTCAACCATTGCCCCTGTCTTTAAGAACTCTGGTGACACCTCCGACCCTTCCAATTACCGTCCTATCAGTCTCCTACCCCTCTTCCTCAAAGTCTTCGAGGCCATTATCAACGCCGAAGTGATTAATTACCTAATATCCCACGATCTGCTCTCAGACAAGCAGTATGGTTTCCGCTTTGCCCGATCTACTGCCGATGTGCTTACGGCCATCACTAAATTTGTCTGCCAAGCTATCCATAACAACGGTGAAGCTCGTGCCGTGGCCCTTGACATCTCCAAAGCATTTGATAGAGTCTGGCATGCCGGCCTTGTCCGCAAGCTCCAGGGTTATGGTATCACAGGTCGATTGTTTGACCTAATACAATCATTCCTGTCAAACCGGGATTTGAAGGTTGTTCTTAGTGGATTCATCTCCAGATCCTATCCCGCTAACGCAGGTGTTCCTCAAGTCTCCATCCTAGGCCCTACTCTGTTCCTCATATTTATAAACGACCTTCTTGACGCCATAGACCCCCAAGTCGGCATCTACGCTGACGACACCACTATTTACTCCTGCCTCAAACACAAATCTAGTGAGGCGGACAAAGCTAGCCTGGCAGCTCAAATTGAAAAGAACCTCCAATCGGTTGTGATCTGGGGTGAGAACTGGATGGTTAACTTTAACGCCTCTAAAACAAAACTGCTCAGTATCAACCACCACAAGGATCCATCCCTGCATCCCATTAGAATGTCTGATGACCAACTTCTCGAGAGCTCCTCCCTGCGGCTGCTCGGTCTCACGCTGTCTGCTGATCTGAAATGGAACAAATACATCGAATCAGTTGCATCAGCCACCGCAAAGAAAGTTGGTTCTCTGTGCCGAGCCAGGAAATTTTTCTCCCCAGAATCGATCCTTCAAGTCTATAAATCGACGATTCGCCCTTGCATGGAGTATTGCTGCCATATATGGTCTGGGGCCCCTGCTGTTTGCCTCGGGGTTCTTGATAAGATCCAGAGACGGATAGGCAACGTGATTGGCCCTGATCTGTCATCTCGTCTGCAGTCGCTCTCTCACAGACGTAATGTTGCCTCGCTCTGCCTTTTTTGCAAGTACTTCCACTCTGAGGAGTTGCGTTCGCTTGTCCCCAGGCCTCGTGAATTTAAACGACCCACGAGGCTGGCATCCCGCTCCCACCCTTACACCGTGGAAACTGTTAGATGTAGACGTCTCTTCTACTCCAATAGCTTCATGTCTCGCACATCTCGCCTATGGAACTCCCTTCCCTATTACTGTTTCCCTGACAAATACAATCTCCAACGGTTTAAGTGTAGCGTCAATCGACATCTCCAGTTGCCTTGATCTATCCACTTCCCTTCTCCACATCCTTTCATTTTTCATTCCTATCTGCTCTCGCTCCGGATCTTCTGTGGCCCCCTTGCCTTGATCGACCCACTGTCTTTCTCTTTCACCACATCCCCTCCCTTGCCACTCCTATCTGCTCTTCCTCCAACCCTTCTTTAACCCCTTGCGTGATAGTGGCCTCCGGCCTTGCTTGGGGTGATACGATTAAAAAAATAAAAAATAAAAAAAATAAAACGATATTGGATAGCAAAATAAAAGTGTGGTTGAAGGTTTTTTTGTCATGATTAGAAACCTACTTCTAAATGTAGCAAAAAATATCTCCAGGAGATTATTCTAAATATTTTATACTGTCATTCAATGCAGTTCTATTCGAATGCAACTGAAAAAGTGTGTGATGTATAGGAAAGAAGAGTAACAGAGACAAAGAGAGAGAGAGAGAGAAATGTGGAAATACTTCTTTTAATTCATCAAAAGCGTTACAAAGTATTAGAAATAAGTATAACAAATAAAAATGGGAAATTGACTATTCATTTTTCCGAGTTATTTTAATAGATTTTATTTCATTTAAAATTATTCAAAATTACAAATACTGATATTAAAACTATTCAAAATGAATTATTAAAGTATTTCTGATAATATATTTCTGAGATCAATGAATGCTTTTTGCCGCAGGTAGAGTGTCGCTAATGACAACATCCTTCTTAAAATGTTTTATATGTTTACTAACTTAAGACCTGTAGCGCCTAATTTTCATTAAACTTAAATTCATCAACTTTATAATAATGTCCAATACATTAATAGAAACACACACACACACACACACACACATATATATATATATATATATGTATATTGTGTATTTTTGCAGCAACCCTTCATTTATACATGTTTTATTAAAGACGACAAACAGATTGGTTTTAATTTCTCTTGTGTTTAAAGAAGTTTTTCTTCTTTTTTCTCTACGTAGATTGTGAAAAAACAATCCAAATATTCTGCAAATCCGAGCTCTTTCGGCTACACATTTATCTATTATCATGAATGATTTTACACTATTTACATTTTTCTGACTATTTTCCTCGTCTTTGTCACCATATTGGTTACAAAGTTTCGGTCGTTGTACGCTTTGGCCTTTCTTCAGGTGGTTGGAATGTCGAACTGAACCTTTTATTTCACTCTCTCGGGTAGAATGTTCTAGTTCCACGTGCCATGTCTAATGGATGTCAGTTATCAGTTATCTCCTGGTTAATTCCCTCTATCACACTCTTTGGGTCCTGTCACTGGTTCTAACTAAGCGGCAACACTACAAACTGATACCATAAACAGTTTAAAAAATCTTGCGAATTTTAAATTTTAAATTCTTTGTTGAAAATGGTCATTCATTAAAGGTATCTTAATTTCCATTCTAAAGTAGATATATAATTATATATATGTGTGTGTTTGTGCGTGTGTGTGTGTGTGAGTGCGTGTGTGTGCTTGCGTGCGTGTATGCGTGGGACACTGAGTTTGCATCATACTTGAACATGATCCTCATATAGTATGTGGTTTGCATGAAACATTCCGTCTCTGCTTGATCTTAATATACACTTTATACCCGTTTTTGCATAAGGTCTGTCTCTGTTATTGAACATTTTTACTAATAAATATTGCATATCGCTGGTCGTCTACTGAAGCTTCTAGGCTACGTTATTACTGGGTGACTGTTTCCTTTAATCGAATCTTCCTTCTCAAATCGTGAAATAAAGGTCGTTTTGAACGGACTTACTTCCATATTCTTTCACACGAACGTGGGTGTCCCCCAAGGTTCTATCCTGTTTCCTACGCTGTCTCTTATCTTCATCAATGATCACCCTGATGTCATCAATTCCCAAATAGGCATTTATGCTGATGGCACTGCCATTTATTCTTTTCTCAATAGCATATCCGTCATGGCTGGCAAAGTTAACCTGTCCGCTGCTGTGGAAACGACCTCGAATCTGTGGTTAACATTTTGCTGTTGAATTTGTTTGTTAAATATAACCGCCACTTCTACGCCAACATTTTCTTTTCTTACACTTTCTTCCTGTGGAACTCTCTTCCATTTCCTTGCTTCCCTGATAATGAAATTCTCAAAAATTTAAATGCAACGTCAATCGCCATCTTCTATCTTTTTTGAAACGCTTTCAGCTTTTACCCTTTCCCCTATCCTTTTACTCAGTATTTTCACCCACCATTAATCTCTGTATTTCCCTGCGCACCAATATATATATATATATATATATATATATATATATATATATATATATATATATATATATATATATATATATATGTGTGTGTGTGTGTGTGTGTGTGTATGTATATATATATATATGTGTGTGTGTGTGTGTGTATGTATATATATATATATATATGCATATATATATATATATATATATATATATATATATATATATATATATATATATATATATATATATATATATATATATGCATTAAATATATTTAACGTCAATATTAACGTTAGCAAATGTCCTATATTTAATTGCACAGATTTCTCTTTTAGTTATAAATTTCCATTAGTTTGGAAAGGGATGAATAAAAAATCATTACATCCAACCCACATAACTTCCAACTTATATATTTTTTTCTTTTTCTCGTCATATCTTCCAATGCACAGCTTCCATACTCTCATATATTTAAACTCACATATTCTTATCTATTTGTACATATGTAACGCACATAAACCATCCCCCCACACACAAGTATGTTTAATAGTCATAGGATGTATATATTTTTTATATATGTATTTAAGAATTTTGAAATTTTAATCACCACTTATAGTTTAACTTTTGGAACTATTATAGTTTGGCGTATTCTTTTAAATTCTCATCAGCCATTAACAGACATATATTCAGTCAGACGTAATTTATACATTTTACAAATCACGTGAAATGACAACTACGCATTGTCAATATTTGAGAAGTGTCTATTGAAATAAAATGTATGCACTGCAACGGATAAAATACGCTGAAATATAACGAATAATGAAATAGTGATTAAGCATATAGAAGCTTTGATTTGAATGAATGAAATTGTTCGAATGGTGAATTAATTTTAAAGCCCCGTTCGGAAGTATCGTTTTGTTGATCAAAATTATTTTTTTTTAAATATGAGTAGAAATTAAAACAAAAGTTATTTATTGTTATTACCGTAAATGACTTCTAATGTTCTTTTGTCTTACTAAAATAAATATCACTTTTGTCAAGGATTAACCTGCGGCCAAATTAGATAGAGTAGACTAAAATTATGCTAGGAGTGTTTCGAACAACTTTCGTGACTGGGAGTATCAGGAGAAGAAATATAAAGAAATGAAGCCCAGATTATTACCAAAAAACTTTTCTGTGTGTTTTAATCAAACTTTTGTAAACAGTGTTAATGGAAATGGAAAAGAATTGACCATTTTATATAAGGAAACATCCAACATTCACTGACAGAAAAATACTCATGTTCTCTGATGAAATTTATACAATCTTTCTTTAAAAAAATAACTAAATATATATATATATATATATATATATATATATATATATATATATATATATATATATATATATTAAAACACAAATTCAAAGTTCCTGAATGTAAAAAAATAGCATACTAAATATATTTCTGTTATAGCGTTGAAACCATAGAAAAATAACACAGACTCGGATATAAAGTTAAACGGTATATTATTCACAGCAACGTAGTACTACAAAGTATGTGGACTGAAGAGTACTTCTCTCACTGGTGTCCTGACTCATTCATACACTCACTCGGTGATACACTCTTGGTGACTAACACCTGGTGACTTCCGATATTTAACATGTGGCGTATATGGCACAAGGCCGGTTTAATGTGGGCTCTCAGAGTCCGTAGGCTCGGCCAAAAATATGGCCATTAGAACCCGTATAAAGTGGTTCAGGGACTGTCTACCTCCCCGGACGAAACTTTGCCCTGCGGCAAAGCCTCATCCGAGTTCCTCTCTGCCAAATCAGAGAGTTCGACAGGAGTCACACTTGTCGTTACTCATATATATATATATATATATATATATATATATATATATATATATATATATATATATGTTTTAGAAAAAAATGTCCACATTTAAATAATGCAAACACTGATAACCATTCACTCCAGAAATTAAAACAGAAAGAACAAAATCTGTTTTAACTTTTAAAAGTTTTGTTCTTCAAAAAACAAATATTCTAAGTGCATTGATGTTAGTGACGTTAAAAATGTGTGGCATCTTTCGTTAAAGCTCTGAGCTATTAGTTAAAAATACATTCCTGTAGAAAAATGAAAAGGAACAAGAGTGAAATACAAAAGAAGTTGGCAAATAAAATGAAACGATAGACGAAGATGAAGCAAAGACGAACATCCAAATAATTAGATTGTATCGTCCGTTGTTTATCGACTGTTGGAAGTCAGTTCCCTCGGGAGATAAAGTTGACTCATGCCTGAGTGGGATGCTAGTGTTTCTGTTAACGACGCCGTAGATAACATCGTACGCAACCAACACAAGTGAAATCAGCATTGAAATCATCACAGGGCATCACATGTGTGTTTTCTGCCTCCGGGCACTAAAGAGCGATATTGGGGTAAACGTTCAAGCATCGACATGTCAAGAATAAAATAACTGGACAGCCCTGTAAATTATATGAACATTCCGTGCATAGAAAAATGAATATTTATCAAAGATTATTCATTTTCTTATTCATGAAAAATGATACATTTTCGTTTTCTATTATGTGTTATGTACCTCAACTCCCTATATATAATTTTTTTTGCTATCAATACCTGTCAGTTTAATTACGAAGATAATCAGGTTGATTATTCGCTGCATTTTGCTGTCTCTCATGCATTCACTCTGTCCTGAGAGTTTCAGCCTTATAAATTTCAACTGCCGTATTCTGATTTTATTTATATGCGTTATTTTCTGTTTCCATTTTTCTAAAAAATTGTCGTTACTGATATGTTGAATCGATTGTACTCTCAGCATATTTCATTAAGTATATCAGTCCAAGCAAGGCGTGAGTGCTGATAGTACGCAAAGGGTTACAGTAAGTGAGAGCTGGTGTAAAGCGGGTATTATGGATAGGATATAGAGAAGGACGGGATCATGATCACGGCATCAGAAGAGGTCGATGGATATGACTTTTGAATATTTGAAGATTATAGCTATCAGGGAAGCAAGTAAATGGAGGGTCGCATGTTCCATTGACGGGGGTGATGAAGGAATAGAACTGTTGAAAGGTTGGAACTGAGATGCCAACCTAGTAGCACACTTAAATTCATGCAGTTTGGATACCAGTGAAAGTAGCTTGTCAGAGCAGATGCCATGACAATATTTGTAGAAAACACAGAGGGAAACCACAGCACGTCTGTGAGAAAATGACTGTAGACGAGATGTCAGATCAGGACCTATTACATTGCATATCCATCTCTGGATTTTGTTGAGGACCTCGAGATGAACAGCGGGGGCACCAGATCATATATGGCAGCAGTATTCAATGCAAGGAGGAAGTGTTGATTTTTAGATTTGACGGATAGGCTCAGGCGAGAAAAACCTTCTGACGATACACTGAGAACCAGCTTTCCTTGCGGTAGATGAAGTCATATATTCAGGTCAGTGGACAGTGTGAGACACAGGCGAAATAATTATGTAGAAACATATTTCTTTTTTCTGTACTCCCTTCTTCTACTGGTAGGTGGGAAAACCAGGTACAGTAAATGGTCTTCTACAATCTTAAATGTTTCGGTTTTAAAGGACACACCAAGTGTTGATAAGCCGTAACTAATCAATTAGTCCATGAATCATTTGTGAGGAGTTGGTGCGGAATTTACCGCCACTGCTATAGCCCATCATTTCCTAGGCTGATATTAATAATAGTTCAGCAGTGTTTCTTTAAATTTAACGAAATTTGTTATGTATTAATACTATATTCTAGTTTCATTCCAGTCCTTCAATCCAGATGTCTGCATGTTTCTAGCTCATTTTAAAATTACTTCTTCTGAACCAGAATCATATTTTTGAATTCATTTATATCATGAGTATAAATAACTTCACGCACCAAAGAAAAAAATTAATCTCTCATATACAGCGGTCTAAGTATAGTTTTTAGCCAGGAGAATTAAACTACATCCAATTTTAAAATTGAATTACGTAATCCCAACTCAACTTAAATAACTAGTATTTGGAACTAGTATGTAGTAGGTCATCCCATTGCGAGTTTCAGTTCTTGTATTAGATTTTTCATGGATTTGATCAAGCTATCAACAATCGTCTGATCCATATTTTGTCACACCATTAGCAATATTTATTTAAGGGTTTCTCACTGACTTTATTCAGGGCGCACGCACTTGAGGTATTCGGTCAAGGTGCTCCCAAATGTACTCTATTTGATTTATGTCAGGACTGTGGGCTGCCCATGGCAGTGACTTGTTTCCTGGCAATTCCTTTCAGGGGTTTCCTATTTGCTTGTATGACATGGCACTCAATCTTCTTGAAATAGCTAGCCATTCTTGTCAGTCTGTTTGGTTTCAAATAGTGGGAGTAGTCCTTTCTCTAGTATTTGACAGTATTTTGGAACATTCAACCGCTCGAAGAATCAGCTCAGATTCCCCTCCAAACCAGACAGCACCCCACACCATTACACCAATCCCGCCATGTTTGATGGTCGCCTGCAGACATTAATGTTCCAAGTTGTATTCAGATTTCTCCAAGCATAAACTAAAATATTGGCAGTATTTACTTACTTCTGATCAAATTAGGGACAGCCGAAATTCATAAACTTTGCTCTTGAATTCTCTCGCCCAGTTTATACGAGTATGCCTGTTAACTTCTGAAAGCAATGGGTTTTTTCTTGCAACACTTCATTTATAGCCTAGCTCTTTCAGAATCTTTCTCGCCGCATATGGCGACATTTCGATGTTGTTGGCGACATCTTTGATGCTCTGACGGTGGTTTCTCATGACATCCCTCTTCAGTGCCAATGTCCTTCGCTTAGACATGATGCTTGGTCTTTCTGAACATTTTTCCAACCGAAAATGGCCTTCTTCATTAAATTCCTTGGCAATATTATTAACTGTTAGATGATTAACCTGGAAAACCTAGCAATTTCTCAATTTGACTTACTATACTGATGCCATCCTAATATTTGCCCTCGTTTAAATTCACTAATCTCCTTAGTTCCGCGAACTTTCATTGCAAGATATAAGTCAACTATCGTTCGTAGATGAGAGTAGCTTCATTCTAACACGATATTATCTTTTTAAAAATTGAGTTTCTATTACACAAGCCAAAGTTTCTGTAGTCAAGGATGGCTAAAAACGTATTATAGCCCTCTCTATCTTTTCAGTTTAATATTTAGTTTGCTCATTGGAATGAACAAACATTGTTTTGAAAATGTATAAATGTTTTAAATAACTTAGCTTATTATATATAAAATAAAAATATAAATAAATATACAAATTCATAAAATATCACAGATAGGATAGTGATATTTTCCTTAATATTCATTTAAATTATTTCAGCCCAAGAAAGCAAAATCCACGAAGATGCAAGATGTCTGACTATTACTTAGATTCATGAAGATCACAGTTAACAGCAAAGCAGTAAGCTGGAGGCGAGAAGTTCGCGAATTGAAACGTTTACAACAGTGAATAATAACAGATCGAGTACAGCGCGTAAATTAGTTAAGACGAGCTAAAAAAAAAAAAGAAGAAAGCTTATGCTAGCAATTACCGTGAAAATATTAATATAAAATGCACACAGAAGCAAGGTTACGGCGTTGAGAATGACTGAAATTTAGATGCCATGTCAGGACCGATAACGATGCAGATTTATTTTTGTATTTCGTCAAGTGTATCTAGATATATAGATGATACACGAGACACGATATAATAGCAATATTGGAGACACGAAAGAATGGCAGACATATGAAAATGCAAAATAGTTTCTGGCAAATAAAATTGTCTACAGAAATAATGAAACGAATTTCTTGAAGCAGACTAATCAATTGATTCAATATAATCTTTCCACTTCACATCAATGGAAAATGTTAGGCCAATAAGACGCATTGATTTACTCTTCTAGCGGGTAGCATCAGCTATGCCAATGCTGCATATTACATTAGTATATTACAAAAGTTAGAAATACATCTAGGTTTACGTATTCATTTGGCTTTTTGATGCATTTGGCTTTACGTTGTACCTCCTTAAATCTGTCTTTAGAGACAGATTTGGTGGGTTGTACACGTCTATAGAATACGTATTGAGCATTTTGGTCCGTTGTAAATTCTTCAGCTATTACACAGTATTTTAGAAGACCAAACACTCACGAGTTTACATGTACAGACAATCTACACACCTTAGTTACTACAGCTCAGATATTTGCAGCTGAATCTATTCATGCCACATACACTAGTTGACGCATTTTTATTTCGATCGTGTCCTCTCATATGTTATTTCCAATAAGCGCTAGTTTTAGGAAAAAAGATTACCGAAGTGATGATTTAGAAATGAATGCATGATTCACCTATTCAACACTAGATCAAACAGTTAATTATCCTGAATAAACTCATAATCTTCATCTAATTATACTGAATATAGTTATAATCTACTTAATCTGGTTATTAATCATGAAAAAATTCATTTTCTACAAACAATATGTATTGAACTGTTATGTTAAAAATATATATGAGGAAGTGAGCTACCGATTCTAAACTCGAATTTCAATATCGGAAGCATGTGACCAAAGTTATATGATGACTATTTCTTGGTCCGACTTTTCTAAAGTATATATCTTGGTCTGTCATGTTAAAAATATATAGATGGTAGTGAACTACTGATTCTAGTCTCTCGAATTTCAATATCGGAAGAATGTGACCAGAGTTATAACATGAATATTTATTGGTCCGTCTTTTCTAAACAATATGTTTTGGTCTGTTATGTTACACTTATATATGAGGAATTGAGCTACCGATTCTAGTCTCTCGAAGTCCAATATCTGAAGCATGTGACTAATGTTTTTTTTTTACGATGAGTGACTCTTTCTCCGTCTATTGTAAACAAGTTGTACTGCGCCAATATATCAGAAATATTAATGAGGATGTAAGATACTGATACATTCTCTTGAATTTCTAAAGTATGTGACCAATACCCACAGGTGTTACTTGATGCACATTTTCTGTCAATGCCGAACTCTTGAAACAGTAGATATCTACTTATGTTTCAATTTGCAGGCACTACCTGTTCCAGTAGAACCACACTAGAATGCACACTCTTAAAATCTTTCGTCGCTCTTCAAATGATATTCCCACACTTGATCTTATGTGCCTAAAAATAAAACTGTAGACATGTATTCTCGTGTGGTAAGTTGTATCTTCATTTTTACTTATCTTGGCTACTGAGGATATTACTGTGATAAAGTCTGTTGTTTTTTATCATTCATAAATTATTGTCATCTCTCGTGAATTTCATTCCCATGAAAACGTGTGATTTTTTATCCATAGCGTCTAGTGTAGCGATCCATCTCTTACCGATTTTTGGATAATTAAAACTGATATCCGTCCTGGGTACGACGTTAAACTGCATCCAACAGCAAGGCCTCTGATCAGGAGGTTTTAAGGAAGCGTGGATCCACCTCTTAATTGCTGGTGTTCCCAGGTCTACCCTGACCCGGGGTGGTAGCACCTGTTGGGGTCCCAGCTATGGGAAAATAGTGAACTTCCAGGTCTTTTCCAGCACATTGAAACAATGATGTTGCCAACTACACTTTTTTTGAAACAATGATGTTGCTAGCTATACGTTTTTGAAACAATTATGTTGCCAGCTATACGTTTTTGAAACAATGATGTTGCCAGCTATGCGTTTTTGAAACAATGATGTTGCCAGCTATACGTTTTTGATATATTTATTAAATACAGGATCTGGCATTAAATAACAATAGTGGTTGATATGCCATAAAACCCCAAACAACCAAACCAAAACTGATATCCATTTTATAAAATTTAAACTATGTTGAATTGGTGCGAAGTTTTATGCAACGTCGATAGAAAATCCTCAGCTAATCATGACGTTTAATTATTTTGCTCAGTTTTCTCCCTGGTGCCTACATGCCGGGTATCATTGCTAACATATCAGTGGAATCATATACTTTTGAAAAATCGATTCTGACTGCCTGCAAGAGAATAAACAAGGCAGAAGTTTTACATGATTTATTTTTATTATTATTATTATTATTCGATTATTTATTCAATTTATTTATTATTATTATTATTATTATTATTATTATTATTATTATTATTATTATTATGGCTTCCTTTATTACTGAAAAAAGTCGCTTAATACTTTCATGTTCTTTGGCCCATATCATCATCTAGTCCTCTGTAGTGTCCGGCTATCATTGAAGGTCAATTCTTGTAGTTTTGTAAGCCAGTTCTAGTTGACTAATAATTTGCATCATTCTGATCTGGACACATACAAAGGATCAACATCAGCTTTGAGATCAATTGATCGATTGATCAACATCAGGTGAGAAGCTTTCTCGTTTGGGCCTCCGTTTGCTTTGTGTCAGCTATGGTACAGTTAACTCTGTTGAAAGTGTATTGTACCCCACAGGGACAGCCATGGGTAGTATGTTGATATTCTGTTTTTTGAATTCAGCTCGGTATTCAGTACCAGACGGACTTAAGTATTCCTTTAAAACTACTCCTTCATTTGTGTATGCTGTAATCCATCCTCGCTAATTCCTAGGTACCTATAGGCTTCTTGCTCTATTAACCTAATGTTTCTGAAAAATTCGATATCTTTTGAGCGTATTTCTGTAATTCTTCCTTTCTTGAATGTTACTTTTGAACAATTATCTAATCCTAAATCCATACATATGTAGTCAATAAAACATGTTACAGTATTGAGGAGACTCTTCAACTCATTTTCGTCGTTGGGAAAGATGTTGAGATCATCCATGTAGAGTAATTGATTGAGTACTTTCTTGTTTAGTTTCTAATCATAGCAATTATCGTTTAGTTCATGCGTAACGGGATTAATGACAGAAAAGCAAAATTTGTGAAAGGGAATTTCCTTAAAAGATTCCTCGTTGGATATTCAGGCGGTTGGAGGTGACAGTGTCTCTGGTGTGATTTATGTATAATGTAAGTATCATTATTATTATTATTATTATTACTCAATAATCATAATAATTATTATTTCATACGGTTATAGGTAGAGCATTATTGAAAGGAAAATAACTACCAAGTCATGCATCTTTTGCGATAAAAATTACCGGAAATGGCGAAAAGTTAACCGACCGGCTGGTAGAGGATGATGATAGATGACACGATCGGTTAAGATGTTTTACTTCAAAATGTTTATCTCTGAACTAACATCCTTATCACCGCTGTAGATGATTATAACTATCTGTTTTAGCGATGGTTTCTGCAGTGAGTATGTTGATATGTATTGGGAGAAGTGGCCAGATTTGAATTCGAAATTGTTCTGCTCAAACTAATTTAGAAGCAAGGCTAGAGAACAAATCTTTCCCTGTTATTCCACCTATGGCGTTTGCGAGAAGAGATCTATTCATATTTTATTCAAAATAAAAGAAGAGAAATTTATAATATTCAATATGCTAATTTCGACTTTTTTTTACTGGTCTCATAAATACAATTTCCTTCAAGTATGGTACGATTTCAAAGCTTATTCCATTGCATTGCATCTATAGATTCGAAATGAGAAATGGGGTTTTTAGAAGAATTTTGTATCACACGTGAGATACACAATGTAAAATAACGTATTATTCTCATCATATGCTTAGTCACTATAGAATGTTCACGATCCTGATTCTCCCAACTTTCTTGCCGTGGTGCTTCTAATGAATCTTTTAATGTTTATCGTCACTTCCTGCCCCTACTTTGGCAAACCCTTCAGAAGAAAACGCATTATATTGTTTAGTCACTGTTTTCCCTGAACTATATCTTCCCTAAGGAGGTAGGAAATTAAATACAGCCAACACAGTCTCTATTTGAACTCTGCATTCTGTTTCAATCTTTAACGCCGATAGCCGATTTGCTATGCTCATATCAACCAAGAGTTTATAACTATTCTTAAATATTTAGCCCAGTCGTCATTTCCCAAGATTAACGAAGCTTAAAGTTAGTACACTCCGACGGAAACTGATTTCCATCAGACATCATATAACATTTGAGAAATAGATCTAGCAGCATTAAACGACATTTAATAAAAAAAGAATAGCAGTTTTTCTATTTTGTTATTAAATGTTAAGCGTTTATTCGAATGTAATTCAATGAAATATGGCGTTTCACTTTGGTGTTCATGACAGAGAAATCATTGACTGAAAAAATGAAAGCCTTTGTCTTTAGGCGTAAGACATTTGAAAAATGTCGACGAACGCTAGAAAGCGGATCATAGAAAAGAAAATATAGAATGAAATTAAAGCCATCCTGTGATAAATACATTCTAATAAAATATATCTAATAACTCGGAAAATGTTTTGATTGCTTCTTTTATAAATCAACACAAATTCAGCATTAAATCGTTTTGAAAAATGTTATACTTGAATAAATTAATAAGAACGAAAAAGAAAATTGAAAAATGGCGACAAGGCTGTTCGCCTTTGTTGTTTCACACGTTTCAAAATATATTTTATTTTCGTCTCCGTGTTCAAATGTCAATCATCAGAATAATAAATTTATTTAATAACTTTCTTCGATTTAACAATTATCTATTTCCTTTAGCCAATAATTTTCTTTCTTTTATTTCACTTGCGTTTTTTTTAACTGATCTTTTTGAAAGGTCTTACATTTTAAAGACATCTATTATCTTATTATTTGGTGATATTTTCGCTGAAAAGCAGCACAGTAAACGGAAAAACATATTTACTCGCAATAATTGTCTCGTCAATAACTACTCATTTCGTTGCAAATTTTTACACGACGACGACAAAGTTTAAAGATCAAGATTTTACAAGACAGAGAGTGTGTAACAAAGATTTTTTGCAAACGTTTGAGTAGTTTGTTGGAGAAAAATAAGATATATTCACTCACACCTTATTCATACGTGTTTATTGGTGCGGAATATTTCGCATTCTTACTCGGTGTCACATTGACGGTAACTGTGAAGGTATTTTTTGTTATTCACAAGCATATACTATATATTACCCCAATATATCTCTAGCAACATAACGAAAAACATAAAACATTAATCTTTAAATGTAGTCTCGTTTCTTCTCCGCATGCTAAAACCAAAATTCTTCCAATTAGGACCACCCTCAAATATTATTATAGAAAATAAAAATTCGATCAAACTTCACTGAATAACTGTGTCAATCTAAAGAAAATGTTATAGTCTGATACATTAAATCAGGAAGCGAGAGTTGAAATTCCTGTGAAAAATTGTGTGTATAGACGACCTGGAACGCTTAATACCCACAAGATGTATCGAGGAAAGAAAGAGTAGAGAAAGATAGTGAGCAGCTTACTTGATATATTGATGTGCGCGGACTGCAGAAAATGGTCATGAAGGGTTAAAACATCGTGGAAAATCATAACCGTTCATGTCCTGAAAGAAGCATTCTACGTAATTGATGATGATGGTCAGCTATTTTAAGTTGTTTATCTGCTGTTATCTATTTTTAAGTTGCCTATCTATTGTACCTGCGGTATGGAATGCTTCTAAAACACTCACCTATGATTTAAATTATATGTATGATTTCTGTCGAATTTTCTGTTATATGTTGGATTTTACGTAGTGACAAACACAAAAAAAATATTTTTTCTACGTTTCACTATCTTTGCGCATATCAACAATGCCATAAATTCACTCTATTGCAAAGACTATTGCTGTAAAGAAAATCAAATTCTCACTACATTCTACTGAAAATTACGATGTCTGTTTTATTTTGTTTTTCTTGTTAGATAATCGTATCTTTTCTTAAACTGTATCACACCGCCTGCTGAAAGAATTTGTCATATTCTTTAATATAGAGTAAAAGACAGATTTATTTCTCTTTTGTCAATGTCTCAAACATATTTCTTAATATCGGTACTTTGGTACTGAAAGGATAGACTTAAAATCATTGTAGCCATGTTGCTGAAGTCACAGTTACACGGGGCAGGGCATGTCTCCAGAATGGGGGACCATTGCCTGCCAAAGATAACCCTGTACGGCTTTCTCTCCACTGGCCACCTTCGCCAGTGGACGACACATGCTGCTGACCGTCACACCTGAGGCTGCACCCTCCACCAGGCCGGCGACACATTTGAGGATTCTCGCAGGGGCAACCTGAAGGAGAAACACCGCGTTGGCGGGTGGGGGCTAACCGCGAACCCTCAACAGATATACCAGACCAGACCTTTAATTGCAGTCGCTGCGACCGGACTTGCTTGCCCAGCATCGGGTTTGTTGGCCATCAGCATGCCTGCAGTCGATGTGGATAGCCCACTTCATAAATCTTCGTTCGCGAAGCCAGGATAAGAAGAAAGAGAAGAACTTTTTACGTGTAAGAATGCACATATGTGTTTATTTTTATATCTGTATGTAGGTATATATTTATAGAGAGATACTGATAAAACAAACAAGCACAGAGACATAGAGACTCTCTTCAAGTGTCAAGCCAGAACGGGCACATCATGGTCCAGAGTAATTAATATCATTTACGAAAAACAACTTAACCTGATAGTTCCCCAAACACAGTCCTAAAAATAATTCTATCTTTCTTATTTTAGTTGAACTTATGACGACGATTAAAACATAAGCTAAGATTCTCTCTGGTGAGACGCGTCTTTGATTAAAAATATTCAACTTTGTCAACATCTTCAGCTTTCGGGTACTATTAAGCACCCTCCTAAAACATTATACGAGGGTAATTCAATAAGTTGAATATTTCGGTATAAGGATTTCTAATACATATAGAAGCATACTCTTTTTTTATTTTGTTTTACTTCTTTTTCACATGGATTTAATTTCTTTTGCAGATTAAAAACAAAAACTTTGTGAGTTTGGCAATTAACAAAGATAGCCGACCAAGAAGTATGCTCCAGGATTGAAGAGCGGTCAGTTATCAAGTTTTTGGTTACTGAAGGGTGCAAACCAGTTGAAATTTATAGGAGAATGTCAACTGTGTATGGTGCCATATGTTTCAACCCCCCAAAATATCTACAAGTGGGCTAAATTGTTTAAAGAAGGACGTAGCAGTGTTGAGGATGAAGACAGGCCTCGGAGGTCTACAGAAGTGAAGTCTCATGAGGTGATCGAATCACTCAATGAACTCATTCAGTCTGACAGAAGGGTGACATTGGATGACATTGCAAGGACTTTGAGCTTATCTGTTAGGACAAACGCAGTGGTCATCAGTCAGAAGGCGTCATCTTGCATCATGACAACGAAAGCCTCACATGGCAGCCCAAAGGGTGCAGACCATCAACGAGCTGGGCTGGGAACTGCTCCCTCATCCCCCTTACAGACCTGACCTTGCCCCTTCAGACTTTCACCTGTTTGGTCCCTTGAAAGCGTTCAGGGGAGGCACGAAGTTTAAAAATGACGATGAAGTCAAAAGTGTTGTGAGCGACTGGCTGAGACATCAGTCCAAAGATTTTTACGCTGAGGGAATACGGAAGCTTGTGCACAGATGGGATAAGTGTGTGACAGTGCTGGGAGACTACTTTAAAAAAAAAGTACGCTTCTATCTGTATTAGAAGACCTTATACCAAAAAATTCACCTTATTTATTGAATAACCCTCGTGTAGACATGTATATTTGATTGTGGGAATACCCCACTCGGCACCCGGGTGTTTTCTTCTAAACCGTGCTAGATAGTAATGAAAATATTACCCGTTTCCTTATAAGGAAGCATTCTCCATTCATTTACCGACCGACCACCGTCCGTTGAAATTTATAAAATATTTCTCTCAAAACAATATCTTCAGGGATATATATCTCTCATGTACTTTCGAGTACTGATGGGCGTTTCTTTCCTATACCTTTGTTTGAAGTGTTGTGGAACGTCAACGTATTGATTCTGTCATTATATTCTCCTCGAGTTACATGTGATATCCATTTAAGTTGTATCTGTTGTGGAACGTACTTGAGCGATCCGGTTTCTGCTATACGGTACAGTTTTTGCAATTTTGTAGCTCCAGTATACAAAGTTCGAAGACGTGTGGTCTGGTGTTAAAAATTAGTATAAATGGAAAGTCAACCAATTGAATCTCTTTTCTCGCGTTCTTCACTCACAGTACATTTGCACAGTACATAACTAGGTGCCTCATATAATGAAAGAAGTTTTATTACTGCGTCAGTCAATAATGCTAAAAAAAATCGTACATTTGTAAATTGCCTGATTACCATAATATCAAGTAATAAAAAAAGTTCTAAGTCGGCATTAGTTTTAATTACTATGGCACCGATTGATTCTGTCATGATATTTTTTCGAGTTACATGGGATAACCATTTAAGATGTATCTGCTGTTGAACGTCCTCGCTTGATCTGGTTTCTGCTACATGGTACAGTTCTTTGCGATTATGAAGCGCCATTCTACAAAGTTCGAAGACGTGTGGTCTGATGTTAAATAGTGAAAATGGAAAGTGATCCAATTGCATCTCTTTTCTCGCGTTTTCTACACACAGTATTGTTGGGTTGCACCCACCGTCACAACCATAATAGACTGATCCTATTATTATAAATAGAACAGTAGTTCTAGAGCAGTGTAGTGCAGTGCAGAGTGAGATTTCTTTAGTGATCAGTTACACTTCCGTTTCTCGACCGGAAGATACCGTTGGACTTTATAACCATTACTTATTGTTACTACTAACCTACGTTCGTTCTACTACTAATCTCTCTGATGTAAATACCTCTCTAAATATACCAGTATTTTCCCCTACGACTGTGTTTGTTCGTTATTACCATATACTCACGTGGAAACACTCAACATCTCAACAAGTATATTGCAAGGGACAAGATTTGGCTCATTAGCCTTCTACCAGACTCCGTTGTCCCTGGCTAACAAGGTGTCGCATAGCATGAAAGAAGATGTATCATTGCGTTAGTCAATAAAGCTACAAAAATCGTAGATTTTTAATTTGCATGAATACAATAATATCCATTTAAAAAATACTAGTAAGGCTACATTAGTTTTAATTACTATGACTTCGCATTGAGCAATAAAACAAATTAAACTCGTTGACGTTTCTCGTCTTTTAAGCTGAGTCTGTATAACAGCGTAACGACTTGAGAGAACATAATTGCTTTGGGGCAAAAATAATTCAAAGAGAAGCGGAAAATGATACATAGAGAAGAGGAAACTTCCAGGTGTTCTGAGGTAATAAAGGAACATCATATGGTAGAATAGGGACCATTCCATTGCTACAGGGATACTTTCCTCTTAATCCACTCTAGATACTGTTTCTTATGTCTTTACGGCAACTTCGTCTCAGTAAGCATTTACCATGAGGAGACCATAAGCATTTTATTGGGTAATCATTTTGTGAGAAAATAAGAAATGTCGATTCACATTATGCTAACAAATCCTTTAATGTTTTCACCAATTCTCAAACGGCTCAATGGATAATAGACATGATCAGTCAATCTCTACCAAATTCGATTACGTGTAAAGATTTAATACCCCCGTAATTCTTCCTGCTACAATTCAGACTTTCTTCACAGAGTTAAAGCATGACCAACAATTCAATTTAATACTTACACCCGTCAGTATATGCATACGTGATAGCTGTATGCTCTTTCTAAACCTTCTTTAAATTTAATTTATAATTTATTATTCTTTATGAAAATCGTATTTCTTTGAACTTATATAAACCCTGGTGTTCATTCATTCGACTCAAGCTTCACGTCTTCACGGCGAGGCTAATTTATGAGGGAGGAAAAGAGTTATTTGAAAGCATCATGCAGATAGAATACTATACTATTTAAATCGAGCACACGTCACTGTCAATTTAATTTCAACCCGCATTCAGTTAAATAATTTCCTATTAACCTGTGAGAGAAGAACGGTAACTATTAGTATTCTCCTTCTATGTGCAGTGTCACTTCAGGATATAGGCGATCATGGCTCTCCATAATTTCCTGTGCTTTGTAAATCTTAATAATTTTCGTCATTTTTGTTATTTTTCCTAAACCTCCATTTACTCAATCCTACAAAACAAGTTACGCTTTTTTTTCTTCTCTTTCCCTCTTGAATTCACTCTGTCCTGTGAGTATGGAACTTTCCAACCGCCTCTCCTCAATATTTGCCTTGGACATGGTAACTGTCTCTTCATGATGGTAAGTATAATTTCCCAATTTGTTACCAATTTCTCAAAAACTTCATCGGTGCTCACATATTCGGTCCATGGTATCCACAGCATCTCCCTGTAGAACTATATTTCTACCGCATCAAGTCTCACTTCATCTGTAAAGAGACTGTCTAGCGTTAACTGCCATACTGGAGGACTGAGATTACATAACAGTCCAGTACTATTTTCGTTGTTCCTAACGATTTTTACTTGTTTCTTAATTCTTTGCTTAGCTTGTGGAATGCATTTTTGCTATCACAATGCGCTTTCCGATCTAAATGTTGCAATTTCCGTTCTCTATATTTTCAAGATATTTAACTTTTTGTACTTTTTTGGCATCTCCACATTCTAATATGCGTGTTGGGTTCGTTTTTTTAACAAACAGGCATTCCCCCATCTTGCAGTTAATGTTTAGTCCTTTCTTCTAGTTTTCCTTCTCTACATTCTGTAGGAGTTTTTATTGCGTCCTTTCCGTATTTTCTATCAACATTGTGTCATCGGCTTTTATAATTAATATTAACTTGTCTCCTACAATTATAATTCTAATCAAACCATCTTGAACGCCTTTTTTCATTTTTTAAAGTTTTCAAAAACGCATTCATTTCTGCTGCATAAAATTAGTGTAAGAAAACTGTAATTTCAATTTAAGAGGAGTAACCTGAGTGTGAAATTAGCATTATTTATATTTTGTGGGGGATGGAACTGTTAGATAAAAGCGATTGTCAAGAAAGATTCTGATATAGAAAGAACACTTGTTAAGTGGTATTCTTTTAAACATATGTTTTAAGATTAGATTGGTGATTAAATTTCAGCCGAGCCCAACACGACTAAAGGAAAGTCTCAAAATATGAAGTTTCATTTATTAAATTGAAAATGAAATAAGAGATATATTCTTCGGATAGAGACCTGTGCAAATACTATTCTCCTAAATTCAGTTGAAATGTCTGTGATGAGGGGTTATCGTTATTTACATTCGGGTTATAGCCCTCATCTTTGTCGTTGTTTTTCGTTTACTTCCTGAAATTGACATCATTGGAATTATGAGTTCAAAACATGAGCCAGGTAGTGCAAACGTTTTTGAAACAGGACGAGCAAAAACTCAAGTATTAAGAAAGAACTTGATGAGATTTGGAGAATCAGAATGGGAACAATTCATATCCGGTTCAGTTCAAAACTTACTGAGATTAATTGGATCAACAAGGACCTATGGAAGCCCCTAGGAAGGCTAAAATGTTGAGATAATAGCAACAAAGTACTCTTCGGGTAATATTGACTCACGACACTTTCTTGAATATTGTGGCTTTGTATTAGACTAACATTTATTTACTAAATGCTACTTAAAGTTTCATATTGCTGTTCTGAAGTGTACACGATTTTAAGGGTTTGATGCAAAAATGGTAAATATATAGAAACTAACACAGTTCGATAACGACTGCATTAACACTAGGTGGCAAGTACTTCAATCTCTGTAGGTTTATGGTTCAAATGCGAATGAACGGAGTTTCTTTTAAAGTATCGGATGCAAAGTTGGTCTTGCTAGCATTCGTTGTTCAAGTTTTCTCAAATTTACACCGGAGTAAAGTAAGCTTTATACAACGGATTCTCTGAAATGAATCCAGTAGGTTTTAGAGAGGATAATCTTTTGTCGAACGTTACCAAGTATCAAAAGTCACATCACTTAAACCTTTTCAGAAACAACAACTTAATTTGTTTTATGTCTAATTCAAAGAGGAAATAATGATATGATTACGATATACATATTCCAGACTACGTAAAACCAAATTTTAAGAAGTACGCCCGCAAAGAATGATAACCGTGTTTGAACCTTAGAAGGCTATTTTCCAGAAAAAATTGTTTTAATGGAAAAATATATAAAATTGCACCGGTGGTTAAAATAGCTGTTCGGCCAATAAATACCGAATGTTTCTTTCTAAGGAAACAACAATTATTACCATTATGGAAGAGGAAAAAAGATACTACGCGTTGAATTCAGCTCCACGGTCTCTCGGTCACAGAAAGGTGTAACTCATGTAGCACTGGCCGCTCGGTCAATGTATGCCTAATGTTATTTCATAAGGAAACAACTAATGTTACCTATAACATATACATTTTAAAAGAATATATATTAATATATTAGCAATATCATATACATTTAAAATAACCTATGTTAAAGCCCTATATATATATTCACATTTCACCCAACGAAAATACATTTTCCGTATATGTGTTTCTTTCTTTCACAAACTTAAGTGGGAAAAATTACATACTAATTTCACCATTTCATATTATTTGTGTAATTTTCTATATAGCATCTATGACTAATCTGAAAAAAGATAAAATAAATTATATACAGAATTATTTACTGATTAAAATTATGTTATGTACTATAAAAGAAAAATACATTTGTGTTTGTGTGTGTGTGTGTGTTTTTACTACGAAAGTTATCATTCTCCCTTTATGAGTAAATACTAGACTTGACTCTCTATTCTCGGTTAGAAAAACTTTGACTTTCAAAGTGAATTCCAGCATTTCATTATATATTTCGTAGTGGAGTTAAGCAACATACTGTAAAATAATATTAAAGGCAAAGGTCATATATATATATATATATATATATATATATATATATATATATATATATATATATATATATATATATATAGAGAGAGAGAGAGAGAGAGAGAGAGAGAGAGAGAGGAAGTGAAAGAGATGTGCGTTTGAGAGAGAGAGAGAGAACTGGGATCAAATATGGATTGCAATCCGACGGAATGACACGATAAATTACAAATAGGAAACATTTACAATTCTAACATGTTTCGCTTTTATTATAGCTTCACTAGAGACTGAGATATGGGAAATAATATAAAGAATAAATGTTTCCTTTTGTTTTTATTCGACACTCACACACATGCAAACAGACAGACACACACACACACACACACACACACACACACACACACACACACACACACATATATATATATATATATATATATATATATATATATATATATATATATATATATATATATATATATGTATGTGTGTGTGTGTGTGTGTGTGTGTATATTTAGGCAGCGAATTCACTTATAAGAACGTCTGATTGAATAAATTACAGACATTATGTCCGCTAATTTTTTACAAAATCCATTCATACTCACGAATAATCTTCCGTGTATTGATGTTAAAGGATGAGAAAAAATGTGCTATAGATGTATAAATTTCTTTTATTTTCATTTCCCAAGTGATTTCGCAAGGTTATTCGTGAGTATGAACAGATTTTGTTATAAATTAGCAGACATAATGTCAGTAATTTATTCAATCAGACATACCTAAGATATATATATATATATATATATATATATATATATATATATATATATATATATATATATATATATATATATATGTATATATATATAAAATTCACCCTCATCCCGTACTGTACGCTGACGGCTTAGTGGGAGAAGTTCGGACTGACGCAAATTCAGTTTCGATTCTAGCTAGAGGCAACCGGATGTTTAGCCACACTGATGAGCTGTGAAACAGCGAAACAGTCTGTTTGTGGATGACAAATATATATATATATATATATATATATATATATATGTATATATATATATATATATATATATATATATATATATATATATATATATATATATATATATATATATATATATATAAGGGGATAAAAGCAAATAATCGAATTTGAAATTAAATAATATATTTGTTTTATTGAGGTGTATGTTACAATTCAGAGCTGATTTTCAGGTACGGGCGGTCTAATTAAAAAAAAACATGATTTGCAAGATTTCCCAAAATAATACGTGTCATACAAAAAAAAACGTGCTCAATATTGTATATGTTATTTTACTAATGCCGGTGATACAAAGATAAACAATGTTTTCTTAATCAAAATTTAGAATGTTCTAAAAAGAATGAAAATATTTTAAAATAATAAAAAAATACTTTGTTCTTTCCCCTTCATGATAACATAAGAATTTAGATAATAACATTTTGTTTTGGTCAAGTTTGGCGTCTTTTTCATCATGCTATGACATTTTTTAGCGATTTCGTGGAGGTACATAACTTAATGTTTTAACTGAATTTCAAAGACCCCTATCTAAGCAAAAGTAAATGGAACACCTAAACTGATTTAAAAGTAGTTAAAATGTTTTACAGAAACAAAATGTAAAGATCTAAACTGTTTTTGTCAGATTGAAATAAAACTTATGCATATATGTACACACACACACACACACACACACACACACACACACACACACACATATATATATATATATATATATATATATATATATATTACTTTTTGTCTTTCTTCGCATTTAATGTACTTAGCTTGATCAATGGAGAACTAGGAATATATAGGGTTGCGTTAAACTTCCAAGTGAGGAGTACTTGTCATCTGCTGAATGACTTATGCCAAGTACTG
>OZ038489.1:103982254-104002254 GCA_964036315.1 Acanthosepion esculentum | reverse complement strand
TTGGATGTGCTAATTAATCTGAGGATTAACCACAGTATCGAGATGCAACACTTTCCTGAACAAGGCGTCCTGCGTAGCAGAAAAATTCATTATCTGTCTATATATCTGAGATGAGGTATTATGTACACTATTTACATTATTTGGACTATTGTCCTCATCTGTATTTATTACAACGTTTCGGACGTTGTACGCTCCAGCCTTCGTCAGATGGTTGAAATATAGAACTGAACCCTTTATTTCGCTCGCTGGGGTAGACTATTCTAGTTCCACGTTCCATGTCTAATGTATGTCTGTTGTCAATTATCTCCTCTACAGGTTCTCCACCACCTTAACCAGGTATTGAACTCACGCTCTCTGGGTCCTGTCACTGGATCTACCTAACGCCTTTATTTACTGTTCCATGTGTCCTTGTTAGGACTGTTGTCCACATCTGTATTGCTATATTCACGACGTTTCTGTTATTGTTCGACAAGGCTGTAGTGTACAAAAACCGAAACATCGTGAATATGGCTATAAAGTTGAGGAGAAAAGCCCCAAAATAATGTAAACAGAAAGATTCAAGTATGCAACCCCTAGTGCTTGGCACATTTCTTTGATCCGCGCTGCCATCTCTCTTTACTCTTTTATTTCTCCCTACTCCAACCTCATGATATTTATCTCCAAAGCTACTACGGTGTCAATCAGGATCCATTCACGATTATTTGGGGGGTACCAGTGTGATATCACGATGTTTGCTCCGAAGGCGCGTATCAGTCGTAACGCGATTGAGCTTCACTTACTCATTCTCAACTACCGTGAGTGGTGAATACTCGTACTGTGCAGTATGTATTTCTGTTCTCTCTAAAATCTTCGGCAAGTGCTTTGCTGCTTCTTGCTTCACATCTTGTCGGGAATCAACTTCTCTATTTCTAGTTAGTAAGAAATTAGGTGATCCCATTTGTCCCACTAATTATTCTACTACTGTTACTCTATTTCATATTGGCAAACTACTAGTCTCTAAGCATTGATTATCTATCTCTTCTCACAATCATCTTTCAAAAGATAATATCGCTTCCGCTTCTGCAGGTGAACCGATGTAGTAACGGTTTGTACAGAAAACGTCTATGAATATTTGATATAAGAACGGCAAACTCGTTCGTTTGCATATTCATTTTCTTCATAAGCTGAATGTCTAAGGTTTATGTGGCCGAATGTTTGATTCTATTCAATCTTTTTTGAAGAAATCGTGTAAATAAATATCGTATTGAACGACTTCTTTTCTAGATCATTTATAATTAATCTACGGTTCTCCCAGTAATCTATCCATAAACGTAGCTTATTTCTTATCTTCTTCAACGTCATTCGGGATATAAATCATTTCCTAAATCGGCATTTATGCTGGTGATACAACTATTAAGTCCTTTCCTTAAAAAAAGTCAGAAATGTGCGATAAATAAATGTGTTCTCGAAAATGACATTCAATCAGTTGTTAACTGGGGCAAACATGGCTTGTAAATATCACGACGTCGAAAACGAAGCTGTTGTATTTTAGTTATCTAGAGAACCGCGTTTTCTCTTTATCAGCACGGTGTACGCTAAATGTGTAGGGGAGAAGAATTTAACGTAACTATTTACACAAGCAGCAATTCATGATAACGTTTGTAGTGGCAGTCGAAAGTACTCGGATTTAAACAAAAAATGAACTTTAGAAAGTTTAACTATTCATGATGACGTTTGTAGTGGCAGTCGAAAGTACTCGGATTTAAACAAAAAATGAACTTTAGAAAGTTTAACTATTTTCATTCTAGCATAAAACATATCAGTCGGAGGTTAAAAAAGTTAAGAGAAAATTGGGCAGACACAGGAAACTTGTCCGCATATTACAACAACCAGTGTTTAATATATATATAAAAATTGTTTGCGAGAGTGATTCTTGCCATATCATTAACTTCATTATCTGCTTTTCGTATGAATGATTTGCGTAATATAAATTGAAACCGCACCACATACTTGATATTAAAATAACCGATCCGACGTGCGAATTCCTGATAATAACTGTGACAATAATCTAGTTATTGAACAATTTAGTTTATGACACCTTTACTAAAAAAGCCTACTTTTACAAAAAAAATCTCATATTACTATATTAGTACAAGAACGCACAATTTTAAAATTTAAAAAGAATTCAACCTCAGCGTCGTGACTGCACGCTCCGAAAGTATCCTTACAGTTAACAATATCACATTCTAAAAAACACCTCTTTCGGATTACACTTTACCTTTCGATGTCCTGTTATTACCTGGATGTAAAAACTTACAAAATTCCCTTACCTGAAGACGATCGTATGAAACGATTGAGAGCTAAGCTAGTAGTAAAAAAAGACCTGATAAAACCGGAATTTATAAACACGGATCATACCATTCATTAACGGATACGAGGTTGATGTATTTTATTATTAAAAATTGTTCGCAAGAGTGATTCTAGCCATATCATTAACTTCATTATCTGCATTTCGTATGAATGATTTGCGTAATACATATATATATATATATGTGTGTGTGTGTGTGTGTGTGTGTGTGTGTGTGTGTGTGTGTGTGTGAAATGAGCCACGTGTGCTTTTTATAGTGTGTAAATAGATAGTTCATAAATCAAGGTCAAACGAAAAGATATCAATATAATCAGTCCCAAAAACATTTATTAAATATTAATTATAAGCCATATGACAGAAATGAAGCACGGAAAGAAAGTTTTTATGTCTGGAATATTCGGACCCGCCTGAGACCTTCATCAACGGAGCCAGAAATAAACATAAAAATGCAAATTGATCACCGACAGATTTTTTGTTAACTGTGTATTTTCTGGCAGAAATCATATTAATAGAAAAATCCCTATTTCAGTCTGATTCCTCGGTGTGCGAAAACTTTTATGAAAATAAGCTTAAATTTAAAATTTTGATCCGTGTGAAAGCATTAGGACAGTTTATTATTAGTCGCAGGGTATATATATAATATATATATATATATATATATATATATATATATATATATATATATATATATATATATATATATATCAGAGTGGATTATGCTGCCCCATTAGGTGTCCAGTCATCTCGCGGATGCTTGTCACTCGGCACATATATTACCCTCTCAAGAGGTAGAGAGGGTACTATATGTGCCGCATAAGCATGTCGTATCGCTATCTTAATGTGTAGATATCTCTACAAAATCCTATGGTGATGGAGGCGTGGCAACGTGTGCAGACTTGACGGTCTGGGAGCACATATAACAAATCTGCACATAGGCGGCTTGGGGATTATCTAACGTCGTTATTTTGCTGGTTAAACAGCAGCACCCTTTGGCGGATTCCTTAGCATCTGAACAGTCCTTGTCAGGGAGAAAATGATCACCCATGAATTTTGAAAGGGTCTAAAAAAGGTGACGTAAACAAAATAAAACTGTTCTTTTTTTCAAGCTGGTCGGCTTCCTGCAGCCGGTGGTAGTTCTTCTTTGCAGGCGAAATAAAGAAGTCAAAATGTGATTTTCAGACACTTCATGAATGTTGGTTCTTGGAATGTGAGAACGCTTTTCGATAATAATCATTGTAAAGACCTGAAAGCAGAACAGCCATTGTAGGAAAGGAATTATTAAGGTACAATATTGACATAGTGTCTGTGTATGAGATCCGCTTTAGAGATGAGGATCATCTATGGAAAGTTGCGCAGGCTACACTTTCCATAGGAAGGGTAAATCTGCTGGTGAGAAGAATGTGGGTGTGGGGTTTGCAATATCTGATCTTGTTGCCCATCTTGAGCATTCTCAAGGCATAGACAGAATGATGACTATTCGTATGCCACTGTCAGGAAACAGATTCATGAGATTAATGTCTATCTATAGTCCAAGCATGACCAATAGTGAGGAAATGATAATTGCTTTCTACAAATACCTTCATTTAACGTTATCAACAACTCCTCAGGCTGAGAAAATTCTCCTTTTGATGTTGAGCATAAAATGGCAATTCCACCAACATATGAGAAGACTACGAAGGCGATTCAAGAGGTCAATACTGGGAAAGCAGCAAAACTGGATGGAATTCCTGTTGAGGTGCTCTTATATGGAGGAAACGAAATGGCAAGAAGAATAAACCATCTAATTTCAGATGTTTGGAATGGCACACGTGTCCATCAGGATTAGACTGGTGCCATTGTTGTGTCCCTGTATAACTGGAAAGGTAAAAAATCAGAATGAAGAAGCTACACGGGAATAAGGTTACTTGAAGCTGTTTGTAACATTTTTGCCCAAATATTGCACAATTGCCTCCAAAGTCACATCTGTTCTGAAAGGATACCAGAGAATCAATGTGGGTATCGCACAGCTAGAGGCTCAATTGACATAATCTTCACAGCCCGGCAACTGGTAGAAAAGTGAATTGAACCCTGTGTTCCGCTGTACCCGGTTAACGTTGAACTAACTAAGGTGTTTGACTCTGTGAGAATAGGAAAGCCTTGCGGTAAATTCTAAAAAAACTAGGTTTCCCACCTGAATTTTTCAGGATGCTTAAAGATTTGCACATCCATAAGAAACCCAGGGTAAACTTCAGTGGTACTCTCTCAAGTAATTTCTGTTAAGAATTGTGTGAAGCAGGGCGATATAATCGCACCTACTTTATTTTCCATCTTTTTTCCAGTGATGCTGACACATGCATTTACAAAATATAGTATTGGTGTTTATTTGCGTTTCCGAAATACCGGAATGTTTTTGTCCTGTGACGATTCAGTTATTCGTGAGATTCTTTATTCTGATGATGCCAACCTCGAAGAAAATATGCAAACCATCATGAATCGTTTTGATGATGCATTTAAATCTTTTGGGCTTAATATCTGTTTGAGGAAGACCAAGGTAATGTTCACACCACCATCTGGTTAACAGTATCGTAAATGAAAAATAATTTTGGATAGCAGGAGTCTGGAGATGGTGGATACTTTTGTATACCTTGGAAGCACACTCTCACGAAACGGGACACTAGCTGATATACATCGAGAAACCTACTAAATCTTTTGCATGCTTGGAAAAATGTTTGTGATATAACAGAAACATCACAGTTAACATCATGATAAAGGTTTTCTGAGTCATGTGTTTGACTGCCCTGTTGTGGTCTTCAGAAGGATGGACAACAGAGAGACACATTACCACCCTTGAAAGAGTACACGGAATTTCCTTAGAAGAATCATGAATGTTTTCAATATTTTGTACCTGATCCAGAAATTTTGGAGAAAGCTAATATCTCCTGTATTGAGAAGCTAAACATCCTCAATCAAATGCGCTGAGCAGGTAACTTGTTACGCATGGATGACTCAAGGTTGCCTAAACGTGCCTTTTATAGTGAACTATCTGCGGGCAAGCGTCCCAGACACAAATCTAGAAAGCGCTTTAAAGACTGCATCAAAAGCAATCTCAAAGCGCCTGGGATATCAGTTGATACGTGAGAAATGGAGGTTGAATGTCGATCTTTGTGAAGATCGACAGTTCATTAAGGTTTTAACAAGTTTGAATAGGACAGGGTGGACATGCTACGGTCAAGCTCAATCTTCGTAAATGCAATCTTGAAGCAACACGTTAAACGTTGTAACTTTCTCTTTCAAAGTCAGGTTTGCTGGTACACTCAGCCATAAAGTACGAGCCAGCCTCTGGTTTAACAAAGCAAATGAGAATTCAAGTTGAAGGCATCCCTATTAAGCATAGGGATCTCCCGTTCAGGTGTAACATTTGAGCAAAAACTTATAAAAGGGATGCAGGTTTAAATAGTCATTATCTGTGTGACTGAAAGATATATAACAAAGAAAACAACCAAAAAAGCAATAAATTTGTTGTGGAGATGGTTTCTACTCTCAAGAAGTGGCAATTATATATATATATATATACATATATATATATATATATCTATATATCTATATATCTATATATATATATATATATATATATATATATATATATATATAATTATGTATATATATATATATATATATATATATATATATATATATATATATATATATATATATATATATATATATATTACTTCAAATTAAATAGAAACCAGATAATCTTAAGTGTCCATTTTTAAAATTTATTTCCCGAGGTATATATTTTTACCTGATTCATCAGACCGCACTTCTAAGAGTGAAAAAATATTTTAACATTTGGGAATATATTCCTATATTATGGATAAAGCTATAAGAAATTACAAAGGAAAGACAGGATTAATATAATTATATACATGCGTATGTATGGCTATATATATTTGCAAACCATCTTCTACAAGTTCTTTCATTCACACATCCCTCTCCATAAACTGAGTGAATGTTTCTAGCCGCTTCGGTATTTCGAATACTCTAAAATTCGCTTGACGAGAAAATGGAACTAATGTCTTTGGTTTAATAACAAAATTAAATTCGAAAGCTTTAGCTTCCATTTCTGAAACATGGTTATCACTGTGTAGCGAAAAACCCATATTTTAAATCAATTAATTTATAATATATATATTTATAATATATATATAAAAAAAATATATATATATATATACATACATACATATATATATATATATATATATATATATATATATATATATATATATATATATATATATATATATATACATATATATATGTAATTGTTATTTTTATTATTATTATTATTATTATTATTATTATTATTATTACTTAAACGTTAGTTTTAGTGGATACTAATGAGATATGAATGAAGAGAAATCATAAAGAAAAACTGCCATGAAAGCACTTATAGGAAGAAAAAAAGAGAAAATTTGCCGCACAAAATTGGGAATATCACTAAATGCGTTATGGTATTTCCCGTCCGCTAACATTAGATTATATTCATTGAACTTTATCAAGAATCTCAAGATATATAGAAGGACCTACGGACAATATATGACTGCAATATTAAAATGCTCGGACAAATAGTATATTTATAAAAGTGCTAGATGTGTTCTGATAAAAAATAGTTGTCACGACACGGTGAACCTACTATCCTACCAGCAGGTATAACAATTGTTTCAATATAACCACTCCACTTCATGCCTATGTAAATTTCATTCAACCCATCACTGTCACGATTCCATGCGCTTAGGATTCTGACCACCTCTGTTCTCGTTGCTTCAGACCAATATTCAGTACTATACTGTAAGCTCAGCGATAACATTCATTATATTTGTCATTGAACGTTATACACACTTTTTTAACACTAAAATGATAGATTCTTTTTATTTCATTAACTTTCTTTTATGTATTTATCTAAATTTATACAAGCATTTCTTAATCAAACGCTTGTCTGCACAAACCGTACTGATTTCTTAGAACGTCAACATTTAAAACTTATATTTACCGGGGTTTAAATCGTATTATAGTTATCATATGAAACTACGCTACTTTATTTCTGATATAGTTAATTAGAAGAGTTCTTGTATTTTCAGTAATTTATCAAATTTCAAAGTAGAAATTGTGTTGTGCTGACTCATTATATTTCAAGTGTAATTTACACTAGAAAAAATGTTAGAAACAGATAAATGAGTGCTGGATATCTATCCTTTTTTATTTGAATGCTAGACATTCTCCCAGGGAATAGGGAAAGAATTAGGGGTAGCAGAAATGTGGCTCTACAGGGGGATACTGAAAATTTGACAGACGGAGCACATACGCGAAGAGGAAGTCTTAAAGTATATGGTAACATAATGAACAGTTATACACAAAATCAGGTAAAGACAGCTGTAATCACTTTGGCTCATAGTAAAGACAGAAGGCTTAGAAATATTAGTCTTCACGATGCATAATGTGGGCAAGAATCATAGTGAAAGGTAGAGATGTGTTTACCTGACGTGGTTGTGTGATAGGATTGCGGTACGGAGAATGGTAGCCCGAGCAAACCGAAAAAAACTGGAAGAGCCACACTTGATATGAAATTGTGGAGAGGAACTTCCTGTAAAGACGCGTCACGAAGAAGAAGAGTAAGAAGAAGAAGAAGGAGAATAATGATAATAATAATAATAATAATTATTATTATTATTATTATTATTATTATTATTATTATTATCATTATGTACAATATACGCTAGAGATTCTTGTGTTGTAAAAATCAAATAATAAATAACAGAATAAAACTCTGTGACTTCAAAGACTCAGGGCTGATGTTCTAGCCAAAATCACTTAAACAGATTGGTCAAAGTCGTTAGGTTCTGTATGGACTAATGCCGCGCAAAACATCACATAATCATTTAAAGATTATTGTCTAGCAAGATGGCAAGAGTTATCTGAATTAAAGGTGTGTGTTTGTTCGTAGCTCAAAACGGACATAAAAAATCAAGCAAAGAACAAATGACTGCTAAAAAACCTTTTTGCCGTGTGATTTAAATTTAAAAGCCGCTTATGACCACTATTATTGTGTCACGCAAATTAGATTTGCAGTCACATCTTCAACTCGATAATGGGTGTTTATCTGCGATGTTCTATTAAAGCATAGCGCCAATGACTCGGTTGGGTTGTTTTACAGAAATCAAGTCGATGTTTAATTAAATTGTACTACCTACAACCATCCGCCTAGTTTGTGTTAGAATTGTTTTTCTCTCTTCATTAGTTGCTGTTTCTGCTTGAGGCAAATGGTGAAATAACATGACTTATTCCTCGGAACTGATTACGATCTTGAGAAAGCTTATTTAGTGTTTGCCACTCATTATTCGATGAATACAGGATTATGTTATTACCCCTTCTATTTTGCTTTTGCTTCTACGATCCATCGCACACACAAAACACAATTTATTGAGCCCTCCAATAGATATACTAACGTACCAAGTAGTTTCAAGTGTTTATTTAAACATTGCTTTTCAGATCGTGATCTGTAATGATGTATATCACATGATTTACAATGGTTTCAATTTGAGCAGAGGATCTTTATGATTAACTGTAAGAATCTATATACACTATATATTATTTTTAGTGTTTTTTATTACGTCATGTTCCTGGATATTTTTGTCAGATAGAGATGTTCATATCAATAGCATTCATGGCGGCAAACCCGTTGAGAAATATCTAAACAATCTGCTGTATACAAACGCTTTCTCAGATCCATAGTTACAAATGGCTTAAGCGAGTGAAAATAATGGGTCATTGTGAAGGTCAGTCTGGCGCTGTAGAATCGAACACAAAAAATGTACTAAATAAGAGAAATAACATTGTTTGAGGACATTCAAAAGATGCAAGAGCTGAAATTGATAGTAAAATTAACCCGGGGTAATGACAAATAAAATATTAGGAAAGGAATACTCATCCTTACTGAAAATAAAGACAATTGTCATTTGACTTGAGACACATTTTCCTGAAAAATTGACGTAATAAAAAGATATTTAAAAATGTTGAACAACATCAGTACTAGCTGTTGGGTAAATGAATGGTAAGTGTTTCCTCATGCCAAATGTTTGCTAATATTATCATTAGAATTATGCTTTCTAAACCTGGCCTATTCAGTGCTTAATCACTGTCTTAATGAAACTCATTGTCGTTCTTGTCAGCTTCTGATCAAAATTGATTACTCAATATTTTTTCGTTTATACCCGTTTTCTTGAGGATTAATTCATAATATTTGCATTATTGGAAAGATAATTGAATACATTGTTGTTTGTAAGATAATGTCATATGCATATAACAGAGAGGATATTACGTCAGCCACAAAATAATAACAGCTATCAATACAATCTTATTCATTTAAAAAAAACTATTGCATTTGACAATGAAACACAAATGAGAATGCCTGGTAGCATGTTACCATGTTATCAAACTTTTTGATAGATAAGATACAGCTACTCTCAAGATCAGTTTTTGATGGCAGAGCGATAGAATCATACCGACGTGCCGTGGTTCCCCTCTCACTTATTTATAAATATTTTACTGATAGTTATATTCCTGATTCTTCTTTGGATTTTATCAAGAATCTCTAAATATACAGCGGGAAGAGGGGACCATATGTGGCAGCAATATTCAACTGCCGAAATGTGGACGTCTAAATATGCAAGATAGATTGAGGGAAAAAAGAAGTTTCTAGCACGATACAGTGCAACAACTTTCTTAACAGGAGCCCTAGCAATAGATTCAATATAATCTTTTCATTTCATATCATCCGACAATGTAAGAAAGAGAAGGCGCACCCATTCACTTTCATTGGGGTTACTATCACCCATGCTGATGGGATGAAGGAAGGGGTCGTTCAGATGATTAATAGAGAGAAGTTTACTTTTGGAGGAGTTAAATTTAACAAGACATTCCTTGCCCCTATTAACAACAGCCCATAGGCCATTTTTTAGAACAACTGCCAGTTTGAACTTATCGGACTTACTATTTAGACAAAAACAAAGATTGTGCCATCAGCAAAGTTATCAAGTTGCAACCTGTTGCTATCAGGAATCTCATCGATGAAACTTAAGAACAAAATAAGTTCAAGGATAGAACTCTGCGGAACACCTTCCTTCGTACAAATATATGGAAGAGTTATTGTTAAGCATAACTTTCATTTCGCGATTTGAAAAGAAATACAGAATCAGTTTTAAAAAAACCTGGGTAAGACGAAGAATAAAACTTCACTGGCATAGTTTGTAATAAGAAGTTTAAGAATATCAATTCTTCAAGGGGAATCTCGAAAATCGTGAAGTGAATCCCAATTAGCATGCTGATAACAGAGGTATGTCTTGTGAATTGGAGAAGCTGTTTAATGGACAATGCAAGCTGGCCAGAACATGTTTGAGACTAAAGGATAAAATGGCCTCATGACTGCCCACCTGATATATGTACATGGGTACCTATCCATGCGAGGCATAGCATACAAATACCCGATATTATGCGACTGTGGATCAGAGCAGCAACACTAACGATAATAATGAGTTCCGGCTCATTATCAGCAATTGAATACAGCAAAAAGAAAGATGCCAACTTGATACCCTCATAATGAAAAGTCATAGATCATAAAAGATAAATACTTAAATCACTGTTCGCCATGGAAGAAAAAATGAATCGGTTAAACAGAAAACAATGGATAAAAAATTACATCTGAAAGGAGTGTGGTCCAGGTGATAGTTGAGCGTATCTTCTCTTATTAACCTGTTTGCAATACAGAAGGATGGTCGATTTAATCGAGATATAAACTCGAAGAAGGTTGACAAATTAGGCCATAGACCTCTTCCAGTTTAAATATTAATAACTGTCTGGCAGATTTTATAAGTAACAGGAGGAAATCGCATATACGAAACCATTAATCAAAAATAAATAAAAGGAAATAATATTTGCGACAATGTTATATTTGTACATACAGTGTAACTGCATTAAGTTATTTTATCTTTTATTTGTTTCGATTTGTTTTTGTTTTTTTTTCATTTTCCTTTATTTTTCTTTTTAATTACTAGCTGAGAGCACACTAGATGCGGTTTGCGCTGGGTTTTGTAAAGCCAAAAAGACAACAAAACAGAAAAGAAAAACAGAAAAATCAAAGGAAATTGAATCTACCTACGTTCCTGAATTGCTCTAGAAGATTTTTATAATACTTCAGAAAAATTATATTTCTTCCTTTTTTTTCATTAATATAATTAATTATATTGGCTAATACGTAGAATGCGTGTAAACCTGTCAGATACCCTGTCATTAATTAAATATGCATTCAACTTTAATTCCAGCTATTTTCAGTGAATACTATATTAGTTGGTCTAACAGGGAGCAGTATTTGTTTGAATCATTCGTCTGGCTCCTCAGAAAGCGATTATACTAATGTAGTTCCTTTCAAGCCCATATTATATACGATATCACTGGATGAATACTAATCTCTAGAGAACTAAGTTTCAATATGTCTGCCTCACTAATGTAACACTATCGAAATAAATATTATAAGAATATTAGACAAATAAAATATAAGTTTCTCGTTGTCCTGAATAATAAATATACGAGTCTTTGTCTGTCATATGCATGATTATTGGTTATTTACACACATACTTTGTCAGTTAATATTGGCGTAAGTCTAGGCGGCATTGGGATTAAGTTATACCTATAATTCCTATCATATTTTGGTTCGACGTATTCACATTATAGGCTGGGCTGGGTTGAACATCATTTTATATGTTGACAGCAGCCATGAGGACAGTATATAGCGATTGACTGTGCATTTAATTTTTTGAAGATTAAAGCTGGAAAGCGTGGAGCCGACAGGGAATCCACAAGCGCGAATACGAGAAAAGAAACTGTTAGCATAGAATTTACAGTTACATCTAGCCAACTCTCAGAAACGACTAATATTTAATCAATGAATGCCGAATGTTTGCTGTATGCAAAGGGTTAATCTTAAAATTACCATGAATTTAAATTCGCTGATTTTATCTTTTTGCATGGTTAGTATTTTACCTTTTTGAGTGCTTTGAAGAACGATGTAAACCCCAGATGCATACCCGACTTTGTAAACCATTTGTATGTTACGCTAATAGTCCATCAAATCTCTACGAGTGCTTAAGCCTGGAATCGTGTCGGCACTGTTCCAGTTCAAACCAAAATGGCCTCTTGCCGAGTGTCTAATGAGCTATTTCGCCAAGGGAATTTAAAGTAAAAGTTGTGAATTAGAGAAGATACTCAAGCGTGGCCCAAGGGAGGATAATATAATGAGGCAATGTATTGTTAAAGTAGCGACGAATCTGAAAACTTAGCGTTTAATTGTTTGCCTTTAAGACAGGGAATTTTATCAACGAAGAAATAAAAAGACATAATGCGTCAAAATGAATGCTAAGCGATTTCTAATAAAATTAATGCAAACGAAAAGCAAACTAATCTGACGTCTACATTCTGAGTTCAGGTGAATTCAGTGCATTCGTATATTTACTGTAGAATTAGAAAGGTGACTTATTCCTGATTTTAACTTAATTTTTTAGGCGTATCATGGGCTTAGTGGAAGTGCGTGTAACATAACAGTTATCGGCATGGAAAGTGGAACCAGTGAATAGATTTCACATCCTCTCCTCGTCTATTGCGTTCAAGTTAGAACAGAAGCCCATGGGAAAATTATATTTAAATTCAAGCATTCAATAGCAGGGTTAGAGTGGGTTCCACCCATTTTGCTGGCAGCCAGTTTAATATAGAACTGCACCGTGAAGAATGCATCTTGAAATCCTTGTAAAACCTTTCACAAGAAGAAACTCACAGGTAATAAATAAAAGTAATTTTAAAGAGCAATGGGCTTCTCTCCCCACCCACATCCTGAATATATATATAGTGAGGCGGTAGCTGGCTGCTTCTATCTGACTATGAATGTCTAATACGGTGGCTAGCAGATCCTTGTTGCAAACGCCTGCTCAGGCACATTTCTGCTAGTTCAACACCCACAAAGTTCAAAAGTGGTTTATTCTGCTAATATGATGAGCAGACTTTAGCTTCAGATTGTGGGAAACAGCGATTTATCTGGCGGGATCAACAGTCTGAACACGGCCTGTACGTTCAGAAACCTCGGTAACGATGGTAGCAACTTCGTGCTAGGACAAGTACCAGCAAATATATAGGAGTTTGGATTAAATATAGATGAAAGAATAGATTGGAATCCGACAGAGTAAGATAAAGAACAAATAGTAAACGCTTATCAAACTACCATGTTTTACTTTGCTTAAAGCTCTTCAATATGGTATGGAAACCTTTTTAGTTTACACGCAGTACTAGATTGGCGTTAAGATTTCAACAATTTACCATTGAATTGGTTACTTATAATCGTAAACTCCATGCTAACAGTTTATTTGTTTGCACTTCTCATTTGTGGAACTCTCGGATTCTTGCTTCCCGGCTAAGTTTAATCTGCAAAAATTTAAATGCAATTCCAATCGTTGTCTACAGTCCTCTTCATAAATTTTCTTTTTTTTTCTTGTTCCTTAATAAAGTGGCTGTTCCTAATTCTTCTAGACCGAGGAACCCCTTATGTCTTGTCGTCTTTACTCACTTTCTTGATGTAAAATCGATTACAAGGAAGATCACATGCTGGCATACTCAGGTCAGTATTTACATTGAGTCACTATCTGAAGCGGAACAGATTAATCACATTCCAGACTTGATAGATTTCAAAACTCTTTCGCAGTCTTATAGGGGATGAATTATATTCCATTCTGCATCTTCTTTGACACAGACACAACGTCTCAAGTTTGCCATTAGTCGGCAATAGGCACCTAGAAGTTTTGAGGTGCACACGTACGCCGTTGTATCAAGAGCATTTATATTAAAAAATGGTTGGAGTAAAACTTAATTTATTCAGAACTTCTCGCAAATATGGTGCAAGAAAGTTCTGGAAATTGCAAAGTGCAGCTTTGCACAAGAGGTTCAGGTCAAATTGGATCCCAAGAGTTCTGGGAGAGCGCCAACCAAATTAGGAATAGATGAAAAGCGCCTGTGTCCATTATTACAAATGGTCAACTGTTACTCGACAGATAAAGCGAAGATGTTCACCTCATACTTTACGGCAACGTTAAAAGACATAAGAAATGCTATTCCCGACTTACTACAATCTCAGTAGTATTTTTATTACAGCTTGGGAATTGTCAAAATTTATCAAAAGTCTTAACCCTAAGAAAGCCATTCGCCTAAACAAAAATCTCAGTGGTTTTCTTTAACAATATCCATCAGGAACTATCTCCAGTTTTAGCGAAATTATTTCACCGCTGCTTGAAGGTGAAATCATTCCTAAGTATGTTGAAGGTGTTACGCGTTTGACAGGTTTTCATGAATGCAGGTGAGCGCTCGTTCGTCTCTTAGCATAGACCCACCAGTCTCCCCGGTGCCACTAGCAAGCTTTCTGCGGTTATAAGAAACGAGAAGATTTTTCCCAGCTACGATCCCCCATGGTACGCATATTGTATTGAGACTCCTTCATATTCAATTGGTGTTAATTAATTTCCCATCGAGGAGCTTCTTGGCTCGAACCGCCGCTTTGTGGAACCGACTCACAAGAGAATATTTTCCCGATCACTAGCTGGTCAAATCAAGGGTTAACCAGTATCTTTCCCACGTATCTGCAGAAACTGCGGGTCTTCCTCTATAACCATCCACCGCGAGTGACTCTCTGGCCATGTACAAGTTGCAACACACTTTGAAAAAATACTTTAGACTCTCTGAGCAATATTTATTTATTTTTCTTCTAAGTGACGTGCACCTTAAGGCCGTTGTTTATCATGAATTTCCGCAGTTTCGTGTCATTTGTAGCTATTAATAAATGTTGTATTTTTATCTCACCTAGGTATCTCCCTACTAAGACGAGTAGGGAAAAAAGGTCATTTTTATGTGGGGACCCAGGCGAACACACCCTGACCAGGAACAAAAATTACCCGCAGCCCCCGCAATAGTCGGTTGCACTGGCCTCGGTGAGAGCACCGATCCCTCTCTCTGGCGCAACGAGGCGGCGCGGCATCTGGCAGATGCTCCCCAGGCCTGGGCACCTCTCAGTATGATTTTCCTCAGTTTCGACAGAGTTGCCCCTGAGTGGACTCTGCCCAAGGACAGAAACACAACTGAGAGACGATAAATAGATGTTACAAACCGCTCAAGAGAGGGGTTTACACACTCACCTAAACATTTTTCGGCCACCTATTTAAGAAAACTCGGTAGGTAGTTTATGCGTTGGTTTATTTTGTCACCTTGCCTGAAATCATGTATTTAATTCTCAATGATTATTTTTTAATTATAAATTTATAAACATATATGAATCAATTACAATGCGATATTTATTATTTATCTTTTATAAAGATGTATCACTTACCCTTTTATAATGAAATAAATTCTAAAATAAATCTTTTTATTCAAAAATTGATAAAATAATCACAAAATCGTCATAATATGTCAGCCAGTTACAATCAAATATCTATCATTTACCGTTTTATAAATAACTATGAAGACATGATTTTTATTCATAATTTTCTAAAGAGTTCAAAGAATATAAAACAAGAATATTTAAACAAATATATGGAATTTATCTATTACACTTTTTAAAACAATAAACATCGCCGAGGGAGTTAAAAGTGCATACAGTAATAATGATGTCAATGGAACAATCGTCCTTTTGACAGAGTTTTTCTTTTTTTTTCTAGGATGAAGATTAGACATCACCCTTTAGTCTCTACCTATTCGAGAGTACATCATCTAATGGCTGGAATCCTTTAGTTCCATCAATTCAGACCTTTACTTCTAGGACACTGTATGCTTCGTCAACGGAGTCGAAATAAATATATATCCTGCTCATTCCATTTGTAAGAAGGGATTTCTACTCAGGCAGGTTCTTTCAACAGAACTTTTGCTTTACCGAACAGGCTACTGCATAAATGCTTCTTTGAACACTACATGCTAAACCGCTTCTGATCGTAAGACAATCGTTATCAATCTCAGCATTTCTTCATATCCTTTAAATTCTAACTACTCTTACACTCATATCGCACACATGAATCAGTATCACTCTACGTTGAGTGTCTCTCGTGCCTTGCTTTGGGCGAACTCAACGAAGAAAATGTTATGTTTCAATTTTTATTACAGATTTAAATTTTATTATAATAGTGTCTATGGTTGACACAGCAAATAAATGATAAAATTATGTGTTATTTTTCCAATTGAGACAGTCTTAGTGAAAACGAGGTGCATGGTAAACCTACGCATAAGAATTTACTTCGACAATTTTAATCAATGTCTCTCCTTCGATCAACAAATAATAAAGTATTATAAACAAACTCGAGACCTTGAGAGTAAAATAACCTCCATATCGACTGTGATTAAAATGTAAAATCGTTTTGCCAAATGAATTCTTAAATTAAACGTAGACATTTCAGATAACATCAACACGCACACACCAACATACAAATATGCAGATATACACCTTCACACAAACATATAGTCTGGTAAATACTAAATATATTTTAGTCTGGTGGAAGTTCACATTTCAAACAAATTTTCATTTTCTTTTATTAAGTTAGGCAGAACTTTCCCACTCATGAGTTCTGCAATTTCCCTTTAGACATATTCAGATCGATCGATAATATAAAAGCGTGGAATAAATATATATATATGTATAAATACATACATACATACATATATATATATATATATATATATATATATATATATATATATATATATATATATTATGAGTTCGTAGACAAAGAAATTTATGATTTTTATATTTTTTAAATTGAAAAATATATTTTAAAAAATTAGAAAAAATCAGACAGCCATCAAAACATTTGCGAATATTGGATGTCTTTGATAAACATTGGTCACGAAAACAGCACGAACTAACAGCATATTTCATCCTTTCAAATGCATTGACCGAAAAGAAAGTGACAATATCCTTAAGGGCAATGTAGATTTAGCGCTGGGTCCAGTATATTATACTAATTGTTAGCATATATTCTTTTGTAATTTTCATGATATTCGGCAATCATTTGTCGTAGTCACACTCATCCCAGCGAAGAGTCCAGGTGGTAGCTCACAAATGATAAATCATACAGGTATAAAATTTGATGAGATTAACGCATCTAGTGTAAAAAGTATTCATAACTCACAGAGGCGCAGGTAGGTATTGTGCAAACTTTGAAACATTTCAGATTACTCGGATTGTGGGTGGTTCAGGAAATTGCTGAACAAGTTGGAAATGTTGTTTCGGTCCTTCTTTGATGTTGGAAAAAGTCATTCAATACACATTTCTGAAATAATTGTCCAGGGTTCAGAACAGCCATTTTCGCTCGCCGCTACCAAATCTGTCTAATGGAAGATTGTATAGTATCCACAGGAGATATCAGAGTAAATGTGGTCCAATTAATTGTACTACGGACTGTTGGGTTACGAATTGTTTGTTTGCAGCACGGTTACTGTCAGGTATACCTCTTTGTTAGAAAGACACAAGATAGTGGAGAACCGCTATGTAATATGCTATTATGCGTTAGTATTCGTTGAACTATTTCCTCGCAAATAAAGAGGAGACATGAGACAACAGAGGTGTAGTTCTACAGAAGCATGCTGAGAATACCATGAGCTTAACATGTGAGTAACGAAGAAGTTTCATGGATAAAGTAATTGAAAATGCCAACTATAATAAGAGACAGTTGAATATTTTAGGGCATATAATGAAATAAATGGGCTTGGATAATTTGACACACATATTGAAGGCAAGTGGGACAGAAGAAAACATTGATTAATCTTCTTAAAAAGCTTGTTTAATAGTATGGATGAACGGGAAGCGGGGGTGACGCTACTAAAGATAATTGCATATGGAAAGTTTCTTCGTATCATTTCCGTTCATCGCTCTCCACCATTTATTTCATTTGTAGATCTGAATAAATCTTGTCTTCTTTATATATCTTCTAAATCCTGTTCTGCTAAATATTTATACAAGCTCGTTATATAGTTTCCCGTTGTTTTGTTGTCACTCTTGTCTTCACGACGTCCCGTAAGTGTCAAATTTTCTCAGCTCTTTTTATTCATTATACACCCTAAAATTTCAACTTTCTTTTCCTGGTGTTAAGCAAAATTGCCCGTGTTCTTTCTATTTTTGCTAAAGCTCTTTCGTTTTCATAGTATTCTCAGCACCCTTCTTGGCCTTCTTGGGAAGACAGTTTCTGTTGATTCTCACCTTCCGTATTGCGTTATATAGTGTTAAGACTGGAAGGTATATTCTGCCTCTGTGGTATACATTTGCTAAAAATCATCTAGAGCTCATTCATTTGAAAGTAAAATCCAAACTCTGCTATCATTATACAGTGGCGTAAGAAAAGGCTTTAGCCAGTAGAAATAAACTACATCAAAATTCAAAATTAATTACGTAATCCCAACTCAACATAAACAAGGTGTATTTGTAACTAGTATGGATTGGGCCCTCCGACGGCTATTTTCAGTGCTTGCATTCGATTTTCCATGGATTTGATGAAGTTATCACCAATCGCCTGATCCTTTTTTGCCACTCCTTTAGCAATGTTACTTTAAGAATTGCCACTGACGTGATTTTGGTTGCACGCTCTCGAAATTTTTGGTCAAGTTTCTCCCAAAGGTGCTCTATTAGATTCATGTCAGGAGTCTGTGCTACTATGGCAGTGAATCGATTCCTTGCAATTCCTTCCAGGCATTTGCTATTTTGATCGTATGACAAGTTGCTCCATCTTCTTGAAAAAGTAGATATTCTTGTAAATCTGATTGGTTTTAAGTAGTGGGAGTAATATTTTCTGTAATATTTGACAGAATTTTGGACCATTCAAACACTCATCAACAAGAACCAGCTCATTACACCAAGCCCTCCATGTTTTACGGTCGCCTGCAGACGTTAAGTGTTCCTAGTCTCATTCTGACTTCTCAAAACATAAACTTGTCTCGAATTTGAATATTGGCATAATTTACTTCATCTGACCAAATTACACACTGCCAAAATTCATAATTTTTGCTCTCGAATTCTCTCGCCCAGACCATACGGCTGTTTCTGTTAACCGCTGAAATCAAGGGCTTCTTAATTGCAACAATTCTTTGATAGCCTAGTTCTTTCAGAGTTTTACTCACCGCATATGGTGACATTTCCATAGTGTTGGCGACATCTTTGACGCTCTGGCGACAGGTTCTGATGATTTCCCTGTTCAGCGCCCATTTTGTTCACTCAAACTCGATACTTGCTTTTCATGAACGTCGTTCCACGTGACAATGGCCTTCTTCATTAAATTTCTTGACAATATTATTAACCGTTTTATGATTAACCTGGAAAAACCTAGCAATTTCTCTATTTGACTTTCCACGCTGATGTCATCCTACTATTTGCCCTAGTTGAAATTCACCAATTTCCTTCCGCGAAATCTCATTGCAAAATATAAATCAACTATCGTTTAGAGATGAGAGTAGCTTGATACTAACACGGTATTGTGTGAAAAAATGAAGAGATGTTATTACACAATCCAACGTTGCTGTAACCAAGGGTGGCTAAAAACTGATAATAGCCCAC
>OZ038489.1:103957254-103974754 GCA_964036315.1 Acanthosepion esculentum | reverse complement strand
CAAAGGTTTCACGATTTCAGTATAAATTATTGCTCGTGCCGATACTGATGGCGATTTCCGTCCTAAACACTTAGGAATGTCAACATCTTGATTATTCTACCTTCTACTTAGATGTGCTATCAATTTTAATTCTTGTTCAATCGAGCATAAATAGTCTTCCACAGACAGACTGTTTCGCTGTATCACAACTCATCAGTATGGCTAGACATCCGATAGCTTCAAGCCGGGATCGAAACCCGGCCGATTTGGCATCATTCTATTCCCAAGCTATCGTCGCACGGCAAAGTGAGGGAAAATTTTAAACTTTTCTACTATGCGAAAGACGTCAGAATCTAAGAGAGCTCGATTCAAGAAATACCGGATGTAACAACAAATTTGTCCGAATCGTGTAACTGCAAAATTGTCCATTTGTTAGATTAAGCACTAAACCGTTGTATCTTAAAGATTATTAAAAAAAAACTTAATGCAATTGACCGAGGATTTTATAATAGTATTGCGTTCTACGTTTAACAATAAGAATGTATAATTCCTCTCCAACCTTAACTGAAGAATGTTGATGAAATCTATCTTAAACGAAAATGACATTCAAGGTGATCTTCGGTCTCTCTGACTTTCTATCTTTCTGTAATGGAGTACCCAGTTTCTTCACTCATTTGCACGTACGATTGTATTTTCATGTCGTTTTTTCCTGCTCCCTGAACTGACATGGGTGAAACACCCCTCTCACGTACTAATCGTTTATGGATTGAGTCTGATCTTTTCTAATTAATTTCCTTAGCTCTAAGTTGAAATGATGGTCTTCATTCCTGCTGTGATCTCTTGATTCACTTTTCCTCTCTACTCTTTCGTCTTTTTAAAAAAACCTATTCACTGTACACTTGATGGTACTTGAATGGAGTTGGAAGTTGGAAGCCAGAGTATGAATGTTCGTACCATAACTGAAGCCCTGAATCATTTTTCCTCTCAATATTTCTCAGTTGAGAAGACATAAAAGGATTTTAAAATGTTCGCTTTCATTCGTATACAATTTGTGAGATGCAAGTGACACCTGATGAATTTCTTTCCACGACTACCATTGTTTTAAAAATTAACCTCCAAGAAGATACATACATAATCTCTAAAATTTAGCCTTTTCAAGTTTAGGGTTAGCCGTTATCTTCTTAACATATCCCTATAAAATGCGCCACTTATTTTGCAACCCTCTGCCTCAGGTGACTCTTTGCTATTGTACAAAATGAATATCAGTTGAACATTTTTGTAAAATAATTTATAACATTCGCAAATTTAGTTGAGTGTAAAAATTTCAATTAATAACATATTTAATAACTCAGACACTGCTGACTTACAGGATATTTATACTAATTATTTATCCATATATGAGTATTGTTATTGGACATTACCTATAACGACAGTGAACTCTTCCTGACACTATAAATACTGCGCCTCTCAAGAGGGGAGACGGAATCGGGTCGAGCCAATAGTAGTCCACTGCAAACCAGACGGACTGTCATACTAACACCTTCAACAACTTGTACTATTATTCTGTTTAATATATATTTGTTATTTCTACTCTTGTGTTCGTGGTGTTCTTCTTTGGTCTTAACCTTGGACCATAACAGTGGCGACGAGTATATTGGACCATAACAGTGGCGACGAGTATATTGGACCATAAAAGTGGCGACGAGGATATTGGAACATAACAAGTATTTTTATTAAAACATGATACCCGTCTTTGTTTATATTTTATTCTTTTGAAATTTATTTTCCAAAAAAAATAAAATTAGGTTAATATGAAATTTGATGATGAAAACATTAGGTAATTTATGTTCAAAGTCAACTCGGAAAGAGATTGGCGTTTAGGTCTCCTCATTTTAATGTTGAAATCGTAAGTTCTATTCATATACATTTTTTCTCCTGTCCCCCTTGTCGCGTTTAGCATTCACTTCCAACTTCTAGGTTTCCTATCAAATGCAATGTCCAGAAATTTAAATGCAGCGTCAAAAGCCATCATCTGTCTTCTTTAAAATCACTTTTTTTCTTGTTCTTTCACGGCAGTAACCTATTTTTCTCTCTTTCCCAGGAACAACTTATTAGTGGCTTCATCACCTTGTTTGAAGTAAAATAGATTGAAAATATATCACATGAATATGTTCCCAACCGTGGAAAAATTTCGGTAGTGGCAAGTGTAAGACAAACTAATTTGGCCTGATGGTGAATGGACAAGGCAGATATAGTTTCGTGACGTAATCGCTGCTCCGAGAAAGATTAAAATATTGTATTATTTTTTTTTATCTAACCAATGGTGCCTTTGTGATACCTTGTTCTAGTATAAATTCTTAGAAAACGATTGGATGGAACATATACAAATCTACTTGAAAAAATCCAGAACATCATTTGAAGATTCCATCCAACGCTTGACAAATTTTACGCAGAACTAAGTCTAATCTCTCTTAAGCCCAAACAAAAACGATCACAGTTGTCCGGCCACTGCCAGCGAGCGAGAGGGCGGGCAGCTCGTTTCATCCTTACTTCTGGGCCATCCTTTTCACAAAAGTTGGTTTGGACATTGCAGTTTTGACAAATTTCGGGGAGGTCGAAGGATGATGATGATAGCTTCTGTGATAATGTACATTTGACATTTTCTGATTGGCCTTTGTATTGTTGCACTCGTTATACGCTAGGTTATTGATATACGTAATGTAGATAGTTCCATTGATTCAATGACATAGATTAAAAATGATTTTAGATGTTTTAATGGCTGTAAAATTGTTGGTATAGCAAATAGTCTACTATCGTCAAAAGCCTTTAACTTAATGAAACATGTCTTACGCCATTGCTTTCGGCTTGATGTTTGGACTTTCCACGTTTTCAGATCAAAACTGAGACATTTGAAGTTGTATTTCAAGTTGTCTTTGTAGCGGTAGAGTTAATGTCTAACTGAACGCTTGGAGTTTGGTATTTGTCCATACAGTACACACTTTGAAAGCCTACGCTCATACATTCTCATAAAATGACCAGTCCACCTAATTTGTATCTTTGATATACTTGTTTCCATGCCTGTGATGTTGATCATTTCTTCAGAATTGCACTATGCTTGACCCTGTCCTAACATTTTATATCACATATGGCACGAAGACGGCGCATGTGAAAGGCGTCAAGTTGATTTATGTGATTGCGGTACAGGGTCCAAGATTCAGCACAATAGAGAAGGGTTAAAAGAACGATTGGTTTGTATATGTCCACCTTTATTCGGAGAGACAAGTCTTTGGTGTACCGTAACCTATGTTTAGGATTTTAGCTGTGCTGGCTTTGGCTATTCTGGGTTGGATTTCTCTGTTCATTTTTTCCATCAGAAGAGACTGGTGATCCAAAATATGTGAATGCCTCATTAGTCTTTAATTTCGTTCCATCAATGAATACGAAAAGATTTGTGAGAGATTGATTGTCTGATGGACATACAATATATATATATATATATATATATATATATATGTATATATATATATATATATATATATATATATATATATATATATATATATATATATATATATATATATGAAGAAATATACTCTTAAGGTGTGCTATATTTATGGGATAAAGTGGTCAATATCAGAGATAGAGCGTGTCTAAATATAGGCGCAATCGCCAGGCGTGAAGATTGCGCCTAGCATGAGACAGATTGTCGCCTCTAAGTATTGACCTCATTGCTCACTTTCATATATATATATATATATATATATATATATATATATATATATATATATATATATATATATATATAGATAGATATATAATTATATGTACACAAACACACACATATATATATGTATGTATATATATGTGTGCGTGCGCGCGCGTGTGTGTGTGTAGACACTAATTAAAAGCAATAACAAAATATATTTCCAGTAGACGACGATAATTCTACACTTGTAAAAATGTATATTCGTAGTATACATGCCAACATATTATAAATCGTGTAACTAAGTTATATGTTAATATAATTTAATCTGATAATAATAGATTTTTTTTTTAAATTTCCACCGCGTATCCTTCGGTAAGTAATTTTTTCTGTTTCCTTCAGCTTACATTTCGTTGTACATAACAGGTCAAATCTTCGCTTAAATCACATGGTACAGACAAATAAAATGGCTGATTCGAGCAAATGTTCTGTGTTTAATGTTCCCCATTACGACATTTAAAGAGAATATACCTGATTTTACGACCCAGTTTATAACATTTGAAATAGAAAGTGCACAGCGAAAATATGTGAAAGGGAATATTCTTTTTGATCGTTTTTACTTTGAAAATTGCAATCAAAAATGGTGATGAGTTGCTTGGATGAAGGAATAGTAAGGGAGAATATTGATAGAGATTTAGAATTTTATAGTCAGGAAATCTCTTTTGAGTATTTAATCAAAATATTATCTATCTATCTATCTATCTATCTATCTATCTATCTATCTATCTATGTATTCATATGCATCTATCTATCTAGGTCTATTCATATCTATCTATCTATTTATCTATCTATCTATCTATCTATCTATCTATCTATCTATCTATCTATTTATCTATCTATCTATCTATCTATGTATCGTTTAATCTGTCAGTCTGCCTGTCTCAATCTCTATACATAAATTTACATGAGATCAACTTTTATTTTATAAATCTATCCGTAATCAAATATTTGAAAAACTTTAAACTTTCAGAATATTTAATATATATTTATATGTATCTATAAATCTAATCTCATTCTCTCTATATGCATGTATATATATATATATATATATATATATATATATATATATATATATATATATATATATATATATATATATATATATATATATGTCCAAGTCTTTGTATGTATATGTGTGTGTATATATATATATATATATATATATATATATATATATGTGTGTGTGTGTGTGTGTGTGTGTGTGTATGTGTGTCCAAGTCTTTGTATGTATTTATGTATATATATATATATATATATACATACATATGTATACTAAAACTTGGACTTATTTGATTTTTATTGTGGAACTCGAGAATTCCTCAACATATTGAAAATAAATTCATATGATTGGGAAATTATTTTTATGTCCTTCACACACACTTGCACACGCACGCTCACCTATATACATACATATGTGTGTGTGTGTGCATATGTATGCATGTATATGTTAGTACAGAAAGAAATGGATTGTTTTATTTAATAATCCAAGAGAAATTTATTACTTAAAATTTATTTTTGTCAGATACTCCAATAGAGGCTCCTGTTATTTATTAAACAGTGCATTCATTTGTATCCCTCGGCTTCCGTCTATATTCGAGGAATCTTATTAGCGAAAATATGCTCCCTCCCCTATATGGATTTGAAGAGTCAGAGAAACATCAGTGATTCAATGCACTATTCGACATCGACTGATCATCGCTGCGTGCTTTAATCCTGATGTCAAATCAAATCAGACTAAACGCTGTCTCCCGTCAGCGAACGCAGGTTCGGATTCTTCCGTGGAGGGATTTTTTTTGTCAGTAATGGGATTTCTTTAATATTCAGGTCGTTGGACAAAAATAAATGAATATACTTTTTAATCAATAGACAGACCGTCTATTCAAATAAGAGTATCCACTAAAAATAACGATTATGTAATGAATGCATGTTTTATATAATTTTGGATTTAGCAGATTCACGTATTTGGGTCAATGCACGACTCCGTTTATTTCGTCTACCAGCCTGCTTGCTCCAGAAAAATTTAATGTAGTCGCAGCGCGCCCCGATAGAATTCAGATCTCTTTTACCCTACCTAGATGTAACCACTCACCCGTGTATTTTAGAGCACTCAGGTACGGATAAGATCACAACCAACAAGGTTGTATTTGTATGAAAGACCATCTTGATCAGACCTATTTTCTTGAAAGGCTTTTATGGTCAGGTTGAATAAAACTATACCGAACTGAAAAATCTCTATTAACTCTCTCTCTCTCTCTCTCTCTCTCTCTCTCTCTATATATATATATATATATATATATATATATATATATATATATATATATATATATATATATGTACTATTTGTAATATTATATATATAAGAAATTATACTCGTCCGGAAAAAAACAAACCAATACGAAAGGGAAAAGAATGGTATAAAAAAGAAAGAACAGAGGACATGTACGTCAGCTGAAAATTATCGTCTAGCATCCAAGTTCAGTGTTTAAAGAAAGAAACCCGATACGATAAGTAAAATAAATAAATAAAGTGCTCGGTGCGCTAAGTAGAGCAAACTTAAGTTAAACCTAAGGAGCCACACAAACCTACCATGTTTTCACCTAAGAGGATCGTCAAGATCAACTATACATATATATATATATATATATATATATATATATATATATATATATATATATATATATATATGTGCGTGTGTGTGTGTGTGTGTGTGTGTGTGTGTGTGTGTGTGTGTGTTTTGAACATGCGGCGGAGATATCGCAGAACAATAAAAAAAAAATTGAAAATGTCGAAAGAATACGAAGCTGATTAACAAGCTGTATTTAAATGTTTCATAAAAGTGAAATTTGTAAAAAATGATAGCAAACAAGAACTTGACATGGCCCAGTAAGAATGTATTTGACAAAAATGCTGTAGTAAATCCAAAGAGAGTAATGTGCAGAATTTTATGAACAATTGTCTCCACAATTTCACAAATCGGATCCCATCTGTCTGGCAACCTGTTTTTTTTTCACCCACGTGAAACCCCTTACATGATGTGGAATCGACCCAGTCCTCATATTCACTCAACAGATGTCAAATGTACAACTGATATCGATCTAAACATTTCAGTGACCGTAAGCAGTAGTGATGTCGAAAACTGTTTCCCCTGCATATCATTTCTTTTTGCAATGCATTCATCTATTCTTAAAATTAGCTGCTACCAAATGATGTTTAACTCTCGATTTCAATCCCATAAAACCAACACAGAATGCTTTGCATATTAAGATATTGCATTGCTTTTTCATCACCAATAACCTTATTAGCCACTTCATAATTTCCGAATGCAAATTACCTGTTGTCACAAGAATGCAGAGAATAGCCTATGCGTTTCGTCGTCTGATGCATTTCAACAAGGCAACTTTTGAGATGTTCTTTCATAAGAGAAATTTATAGAGAATTAAAAATGTTCATAGTCTTTCTCTCTCTCTCTCTACATACATATATATATATATATATATATATATATATATATATATATATGTTTGTGTATGTGTGTGATTGTGTGTGAGGGAGTGAGTGTGGTTGAATATATGGTGTAATTTCGATAAAATCATTGAATAAGGCAAAAGTATAGAAAACTATATAAATTTAACATTTTCCCTAATTATTTAGCTCCTCCTTGGTAAAAGGATAAACTACATCCAACAGCAAGGAGGTTTTGAGGAGAGTTGAACCACTTCATAATTACTGGTGTCCCCTGGTCCACCCTGACCCGGGTCATAGCACTAGTTTGGGTCCCAGCTACAGGTAAATAGTTAACCCCCAAAACACTCTGAAAGTGTTAAAATAGGTTTTAATGCCAGAAACCGGAACCGTTCGAATCCTGTCGAGGACGAATATTTTTTATGAAAATTTCTCGGGCATTCAGGCCGGTAAATGTTATTTAATACCGTTTATTATAAACAGAACATTCACTTAAATACTTGTATCTATAAAAACAATATTAAACATAAAGATGTCTTTATATAATTGTCGGACTTTGTCCATTTCATAATGATAGATGTGTATATAACCAGATAGGAAACCAATACAAACTAGAATCGATAAATAAATTTTGTCTATTCTCTTCTGCTATCGTAACGGAAGCAGTTTTACAATTCTAGCTGGCGACTTCAGATGACTAACACATCCATCTACATGAAAGCATAGAGCCTTTCTTTCCCCATCTTTCTAGTAGATCGGTGATGCAATTGAAAATAAACATATCTTCCTTTACCGATATTGCTAAACATATATTCAATGAATATATAAATACTTAAATGCATATACATAATCATTTTCTGCTGGACTCATTCCGTATCTCTCGTATGCGCCAAGATTTTCACACTTGAACTCTTGAAATTTTATATTCACCATATCAGCATTTTTATTATATTGTGTTATATAAAGATTCACTTTTTGTAATTATAAACACTATGTATATGTTAGTTTAGTTTAATTATTACATGATGCCAAAATAGACCAAAAATAATTATTATACCGATATATGGGAATAAAGGATCTTGTCAGAAGATAATTTTCACTGTACAGTTAACCTCATATAAAATCTTTATCTCAGCTCAAATCTCTCTGGAATGCAACCTCGTTTTCATAAATTTGAAGGAGAAACGTCTGCATAATGTGTTATATTTAACGTGAAATTATCTTTCCTCTTGATTTGGTTGTTCTGACTTTGAACGGTATTTCAAATTTTGCTCGACAAGCGATTACGTTATACAATTAACATTCATCGCTTCATTTCCATAGATACTGGGAATGGTTTATTCGTTTACCTAGATAATCACCGCTTGCGAAGCAGCTTTTAAGCAGGGGCCTTCAGTGCAGAAATGCGGTCAAACTTATTGATACAATGTTGGTTTTTCATTATAGAAATTTCCAGAAAAAAATCATCAGTCTATGCGCACAAAATGATGGTGAAAGAACGAGATATATAGTGAAGAATGTAGCAAAAAGAATACCGTAAAGAAATAATCAAAACGTAATGAAGCAGAAACAACTATTTGTGCTAAAAGGAATAATCATTGGATTTTGAAATCTGCCTTGAAGATGAATGTGGTCTTTGATTCATCGACTTAGAAAAAATGAAATTTCACTTTTTATTGTACTTCTTAATAAACGTTTGTATTATCTCTACCTATGCGCAACTACCCATTATGAAATGAATATCATTGCTATGTAGTTAAATTTTCTATCTTTTTTTCTGTCTATTGAATCTTTCGGTTATTTTTTTTATTAAACATTGTCTTCAATCGTTTCATATCTTAATTCTCCGTCTTATTTCTCCAATAACTATACTTTATGCCAGCTTTCATGTTGCGTAATTTTTCCAAAGTGCTGACTACAGCTTTTGGATTTCTATCGCTGTTTTCATTTTTAATACAAGATATGCTAAGGCTGAGTATATGCATACTTCTAAGTCGAATTATTTTAAGCATGACCTACGTGTTTTTCGTAAAGTTTTAGGATTTCTGTCATTGTTTTAATATTTAATAAAATATATACTGAGGTTGAGTATATATACATATCTAAATCAAATTATTTTAACCTCAGTGATGACCGATGTATTATTTTATTGTTGAAGCATTAATATAATTATATTTACGATTGTTACATACACACACACACACACACACACACACATATATATATATATATATATATATATATATATATATATATATATATATATATATATATATATGAAGACATTTTTATGTTTATACATTCTTTTTATAGATACAGATATTTAAGTAAATGCTCTGTTTATAATAAACAGTATTAAACAACATTTACCGGCCTGAATGTCGGACAATATTTCGTCCTCCGACAGGAATCGAACCTGTATCCTATATGGAACAGTCATATAGCATCACGTGCATTTATTCGGTTAGCAATGTCGATTTTACTGTCTTTAAACTACCATCTTCCATGATTCTCTCATGTACGTTCATATCTGCTCATGGCGTATCCAAATGTAAACACATTATGAAATGGACAAAGTCTACAATTATTTTAATTTAAGTCAATGCTCGGTTTAAATAAACAGTATTAAACAACATTGACCGGTCTGAATATCCGACAAATTTTCATAGAAAATATTCGTCCCCCGACAAGAATAGGAGCTGAATTCTATACGGAACCTTCAAATAACCTGACGTGCCTAAACCGATTAGGCCACAGAGGAGCGTTCGGTTAGTAGTTCAAAGACACTAAAATAATTATCGGACTTAGTCCATTTCATAATATATATATATATATATATATATATATATATATATATATATATATATATATATATATAATTGTTTATTTAAAAATTATAAAATAAATATGTTATAAAATATTTTATAACATATTTATGATATAATTTCTAAATAAACAATTATATCTGCTCTACTATTTATTGAGCATTCTTTTAAGAATATGTTGGTTATTGGAAATTATTCAGTATGCACCAATCCTTGACTTGGGTATATATATATATATATATATATATATATATATATATATATATATATATATATATATATATATATATATTAAGCTTTTCATCCCAGGCAAGGCTGGAACCCACTAGTACGTAAGGGGTTACAGAGGATTTGGAGCGAGAGCAAATAGGAGTGTTAGAGGAAAGGATGTGGAGAAGGATAGAGGATAGATCAAGGCAACTGGAGATGTCGATTGACGTTACACTTGAATAGTTGGAGATCATAGTCATCAGGATAATAGGAATGAGGAAAGGAGTTCCATAGGCGTGAGGTGCGAGATATGAAGCTATTGGAGTAGAAGAGACATCTACATTTAACAGTGTCAACAGTGAAATGGTGGGAACGGGATGTCAGCCTCATAGGACGCTTGGATTCATGGAGCCTGGGAACCAGAGATAGCAGCTCATCGGAGCAATTACAATGGAAGTATTTATAAAAGAGACATATATATTATGTTGTTTATGTTTATAAATTTAGCTACACATTAATATATAGTTTGTTGAGAATTTTAACTTTTTCGCTTGAGTAGATGTAAATTTAACTTTCGCAGTATTGTATATGTAAAAATATTCAAATCGAAATTTTAAATATCATGCTTTTAAATGCGTTTTTGATACTTCGCCGGTGTTATTGGAATATTTAACTTTTGTGTCTCTGCTGGCCATTAGCTTAGCATTCTCAAATTCCTAGTGCTGAAAATATAATATTAAAAAGTAAACCTTGTACATTCTTCATATTTATGTTTCAGATATTTCCAGCTTGTGGACATTCCTACTGTCATTACTTGCGGAATTATTCTCTTGTACGTTAAAAATCCCCCGAAAAGACCCTTTGCTTTTATAAGACGTGCAGCAATCTTACGTAATTTTTAATGATATTATTACTTTTTCCTTATAAGGATATATTCAGCATTCACTCAGTTGATGGGGCTCCTCCTTCTTAAGCCTTTATTTGAAATAGTGTCGAACGTCAACATCTTGTTTTTGTCATTGTTTTCTCTCCGATTTATATGCATTTACCAGCGCGCCCGCCACGCAAACAGATTTTGACAAACTGTGGTTATCTCCCATGTATATGTGCTATTGTGGAGAGTCCTCAAGTGATAACGTTGCTTTCATCATTTACAATACATTGTGACCCTAAGACAAGTATCATAAAATATACAAATTAATCCTCTCACCAATGCTAATTATTTGTTAGCTCATGGAAATATTCAACACGAAGTGAAATATATTTCAGAATCACAGATATTTATAATGAGAACAATCATCTAATGCAAACGATTTAAATATACCAGGATCTGGCTAGGGACTTGAAGAACTGATGGAAGATGGCTGTAATTCCCATATTAATCGGTGCGCTTGAAACTGGTGCTAAAAACTTTCATCAGCATTGAAAGGAAATTGAACTTGACACCACAGCTATATAAGAACAGTAAACTGACAAAATTTTATCCCGAAAAATGTTATTGAATTGTGAGGAATCTTTTTTAAACCATACCTCAAGAAGAAAATTTCCATTGACTAGGTCACTGTGCGACAACTGCTAAGTAGTAGTAGTAGTAGTAGTAGTAGTAGTAATAATAATAATAATAATAATAATAATAATAATAATAATAATGATAAAAAATAATAATCCGAAAAACGCATATATATTTTAAAACATTAGCAACTCTGGATAGAAATTAGTAGAATGTGGCATCTCAAGCTAAGAATATTACCTATTGTTATTGGGGCCTTAGGAATGATATCACAAGGAAGAAATAAATATGTGTATCAAATAACAGTAAGATCGGAAATATGCAAATTCATACGTATGGTTACTTCTCACGTCTTGCATAGATTTTTCTTCATACAGAAACCAGACTCAGGCTTATTTACTTCTTTCCCACTGCATGACAGCTCAGCTGTTTGCATCTTCAAATGAAAAAAAAAACTTATCTCTTTAAGTGTTTGGTTGAAACATCGTGTGCACCATAACAGACAACTAATAATAATAATAATAATAATAATAATAATAATAATAATGATAATAATAATAATAATAAAGGAAGTAGTAAAGGTAGCCGAAAAATTAAAAAAAGAGCTTCAAATGGGCACAGAAATTCAAAAACATCACTGTACACCGGCTGAAGCTGCAAAAAACTTTTTAAAAAATGCAAAGAGAAATGCGACCGACCAGATAAAGAAACAATGGCAAAATAAACCGCTCCATGGCCAATACTCTGCCCGTACCAAACAAGCAGACGTAGACAAAAACCGCAACCATCAGTGGCTACGTAGTGCAGGGTTGAAAGGTGAAACTGAGGGTTTTATAATTGCTGCACAAGACCAATGCTTGTTAACTAGGAATTATCAAGCACATATACTAAAATACTGTGTTAGCCCAAGATGCAGATTATGTGACAAATATCCAGAAACCATTGATCATCTTATATCAGGTTGCACGATATTGGCATCCACTGAATATAAAACCCGGCATGACAGAGTGGGCCAATATCTGCACTGGAAAATTTGCAACTCCTATGGGAAGGAAACTGGAAGAAATTGGTACGAACACCACCCTGACCCGGTTACTGAGATAGGACCTGTTACAATTCTATGGGATTACACAATACACACTGACAGAACAATCAAAGCCAACCGCCCAGACATTGTTATTAAAGACCACAAACAAAATAAGTGCCTCCTTATTGATATGGCAGTCCCTGCAGACTGCAATGTGTCTTTGAAGATATTCGAAAAACTGTCAAAATACAAGGACCTTGAAATCGAAATCTCAAAAATGTGGCACATGGGAACATCAACAATTCCTGTTGTAGTTGGAGCCCTTGGACTGGTTGGAAAAGATTCCAGTAGGCTGATTGAAGGGATCCCTGGAAGTCCATGCCTCAAAGAGATACAAAATATTGTTCTGACAAGTACAGCCCACACTTTACGAAGGGCTTTATCTATGTAATTATTATTTTTTTTTTTTTTTGCAGTGGAAAGTGTCATGATGCCATTTCTAACCTTAGGTCCCTGGGCGGGACCCGGAAAGAAATGTGTAAACGCCAGATATCAAAGGAAATAAAAATAATAATAATAATAATATTTCAAGGATCTTGATGTAGAAATCTCAAAAGCATCGCACATGAGGATATCAACAATTCTAGTTATAGTTGGAGCACTCGGTTTGTTGGAAAATTTTATGTTAGACTCATGGAAGGGAACTTTTTTGTCCAGCCCTTAAAGAAACAGATAAAAAGTGTACTCACAAATACAACGCCCACTTTAGAAAGGGCTGTATTTATGTAAAATTTCTGTCATCTTTTCTTTTGTTGTTTTGTTTGTTTGTTTGTTTTTTATTTTACAGAGATACTCACTGGAAGATGTCACGGTAACATTTCTGACCGTAGGTCGCTGTTTTAGGGCCCGGAAGGACATCAGTATACAAAAGTAATTAAATGAAATAAAACAACAGCAAAAGCACGAAAAACAACAACAACAATAATAATAATAATCATAATAATAATAATAATAATAATAATAATAATAATAATAATAATATTAATAATAATAATAATAATAATAATAATAATATCTTGTGAAAATAATATAAGACAGGATATTAGTGGGATCTACATTTCCAATTTCTACTCAGACAGATTCTTGTCCAGAACTGCTGCACTGTAGAATGAACTGACGAATGCATCCTTCCCCGATCATTAAAATCTTTAAAGTCTAAGCTTAACTGTTTTTTTATCCTACACATAATATACTGTTACCTCCCTGTACGCTCTTACTACGGTGTAAAATAGGCAAAAAAGCAGGATTATTCCTTTCCGTTAATAATTCTAGGAAAGATCTAATTTTCTATTCTTGATTAGATTCCAGAAGGAAATATGCGGCCTTGTACGCGATGAATTATTTTCCACTATAAACCCCGTCACCTGAAGACGAAATCACGCGGGCTTCATTCAATTCAGTCGCCATTCTCATGGCAAATCTTCTGAAGACCTACTTTATTTATTTATTTCGATTACCTTTGCAGGTATGAGGAGACATGCCACTTATACCGTGAGGAATCATTTTCATTCCCTTTAGTAAGAAAGAAATATACTGACAGCAAACAGCATGGATGCGTATAAAGAACGCGTTCAGCGAATATACAAAAATAGAAAGGGGCGTAAAGCAAGAATACGTCTTCTCACCAGACCTTTTCAACATATACAGCGAGTTAATTCTGAGAGAACTGGAAACCCTACCAGGATTGAGCATTGGCGAACACAATCTTAATAATATAAGATGCGCGGACACGGAAAATAAAATTCCAAGATCTCCTACAGAAGGTAACGACGGACAGTTTGAAGAAGGGACTAAGCAAACTATAAGAAAACAGAATGCATGGTCATCAGTGAAAGGATGGGACCAAAATGCGATTGGCTGGTCGGGAACACTAGAATCAAGTAGACTTGGATGTTTAAGTATCTGGGAAGCGGGCTGACAGAGGACAGTAAAAGCGTACTGACATCTGTAGATGTATTGGGATGGCCAAGAATGCATTCCAAATTCTGGGCATAGTATTACGAGACAGGTGGATTTCTTTGGTAACGAAGAAAAGAATACTGAGCTGTTACGTGAAATCTGTCTTTCTTCACGGTAGCGAATGTTGGACGATTTCCTCAAAGATTAAGGAACGTTGCTAAAGATATAATGAACCGGTCTTGTTAGCAACGATGTGGTCTTAGAAAGGATACAGACAAGGTGGAGACTTATACTTAAAATCAGGATGTAGCAACTGAAGTTCCTGGACCACATAATGAGGAAGGAGGTCCTGGAAAATCTGATACTCACAGGTCGAATAGAAGGAAAAAGAGACAAGGGAAAACAACGCATAACATACCTGGCAGTCTTAAGCAAATGGATGACAGAACGTGATCTGGGGTTGGTGCAGAGGGAAAGTACTTGTTAAAAGCTGCAAGGGATACAGGTGGAGAGCCATGATCGCATAAATCCCAAAGGACATGACACTTAGAAAGAAAGAAGAAGGAAGTTCCAGACGAATAGATTATTCCCAATAATTACTATTTTGTGGAAGAAAATCTGGAGATTTTAATTATTCGGTCAATACAACTTTAACTAATTTAAGTCTAGAATTAACCGTTATATTTCGAATATATCTTCATAATTTGTATTTCTTAACTCCTTCCCTTGCGCTCATACAAAACCTCATATAGTAACCCTCTAACTTGAATAGCTCTTAGACCGTTTATTACGCGAACAATAGTAAAAAGAAAACTAAAATCTAAACACTGCAAATGAGAGCTGAAGGGAAAGTGACAGGAAGGGGACAAGATTCCCGTTTTAATTTGATGGCAGAGATAGAGAGCAATACAGAAACTGAAGATTATACACTAACATTTTTTAGATTACGCAAAAGCATTTGCCTGGTTGCCGTCATGGGTATGACGATAAACAACAACCGGCAGTAGGCCTTTGATCAGAAGTTTTTGAGGAGCGTGGAACCACCTCTTAATTGCTGGTGTTCCCAGGTCCACCCTGACCCGGGTTGGTAGCACCTGTCAGTGTCCCAGTTATGGGCAAATATTTAAGCCCTAACCGGGGTCAAAAACTATCAATGTATGAAAATAGGTTTTAATACCATTAATACTTATTTTGGAAAAATTTTTACGAGCAATGCATTTTTGGAAAACAAATATTACCAGCAATAAAAATCTTGTCGCCATTAAATAACCCATTGAGATTGATATGCCGTAAAACAAAACAAACCAAATCAAACTTGACTGTTTGCAGCACAAGTATCTATATAAATTGCAAGGAAAACTTCATGACAGAATAATCCAGAAATTATGCCGGGAGCAAACCGCCTGCACACGGATAGAATAATAAGTAGATACAGAACTGGGCGTGAGGCAAGGATGCTTTCTCTCTCCACATTTATTAAACTATACAGTGACGCTCTCCTTAGGGCACTAGAGACATAAAATATTTATTATCGGTATGCGTAATCTGAGCAACACAAGGTGTGCAACTGGCACTGGGGAAAATAAACTGCAAGACCGCATAGATAGATTGGTAGAAGAAAGTGAGAAAAAATAACGATTAGACATCAAATGTTAGAAGTCATCACTTTCTATCATCAAATAGCGTATACGGCCAAGATGCACTTTCCAAATGTGTCATGACTGTGCAAAAATACCGTTCACACTCCTTCCAGTTCATTTGAACTACAGTAGAGATTTATTAATTGTTTCGTTTTTGGGATTAATTTGCAGCTTCCCTTTAAATTCTTCTCATTCTCTTTTACTCCCAGCAGCCCCTTGCGTCTTAGTGGCATTATCAATTTTCTTGGGATGAATTGGTAAAAAAAAAAAAGATGTATCTCTCCCTTCCAGATTCTTTTCATACCCTCCGTATTAACACGTGCCTCGCCGCCAACCGAAAATTAAATATTTTTATTTTTTCTTCCAAGGTGAAAAAAGACACGATGATCTTTTTTTTTATAAATATTTCTTTTCTTTTTTTTTAATATTGAATAATCCGTGTCATTCTGTTCAGATAAAAAAATATTTATTTTATACTATTAAAATATTGGCGGCAGTTGTGACTCTCACAGTCATTACTTTTTCACGATTTAAGAAAAAATGAGATAATATACACTCTTGGTGAAACTAATGTTAGCTTAAATGCAAATATTATTATTATTATTATTATTATTATTATTGTTATTATTATTATTATTATTATTATTATTATTATTATTATTATTATTATTATTATTATTATTATAGTAATGACAAGAATACGCAGGTGTAGACTTTAGGAATACTTTATTCAACTGAGAATACAAGGTTTGTGTATAGTGTCCTGTTATAGTCCCAGTAAACAGTAGAGGAGAGTAACAAAACAAGACGATTAATTATTCATTAGATTTCTATTATATATACATTTCCTTTTGAGGTCCCAACCAAAGACCTAAGCTCAGAAATGGTTTCATGGCCGTTTCCACTGCACAGTTCTTTGTAAAAAAAAATAAAAATAAAAACAAAAAATAAAATTTAATCATACATATTTTACATAGATAAAGCTATTCCTGCAGAGATAAAGCTCTTCTTTTTCTTCCTCGTCATCTTCTTCTTCTTCTTCTTCTTCTTCTTCTTCTTCTTCTTCTTCTTCTTCTTCTTCTTCTTCTTCTTCTTATTATTATTATTATTATTATTATTATTATT
>OZ038489.1:103947254-103954754 GCA_964036315.1 Acanthosepion esculentum | reverse complement strand
TGCACATCCATCGTTACATTACCTTGTATTCACAGTCACACGTGTAGGCAATGACCAGACTTGACATTGCTTAACTTTGTTGAACCGGATTTTGAAAGTCATATAATCGTAAACCGATATTAATATGGTGTAATATATGCATTATTTTGTGCAGAATTTGATAGTATTTATATTCCCTTTAATTTCATGATCTTCTCTTCAATAAATGAGCAGTTCGACACGCTGCAATTTTTAAATTTCTTGTAAACGACACCACAAATATACTTCGTTGCTGCCTGTGCCTATTTAAGATCATTCACAGTGCTTGATTCAGTTATTGTAGAATTAGGTACTAGTCACACTCAACTCCCACAGACTCGCTGAGGTGTCTGTGGACACAACCGTCAACGAATGAGGCATTGCTTATGTGCTTTCCAAAAAAAGTACTTGGGTTTAAGGGATGGAGTTGTTAGCCTTACGCCCACTCAGTTTTGAATTCAGAGTCATCATTCTCCAAGACCAGTTGCCAACCATAGATATAGATCCCAGTTCAACCTACTGTGTCACCCACAACTGGAAGCAGAAGAAATGGATTCTTATATTTGCCAAAGATATTTGCACGTACGCGAATGCAATGAACACATGTGGAATGCGAACCCTGCACTCTGATTTAAAATTCTGAGCCTCTATTCATTATATCCACATTATAAGTCTGTAGTTTTATTGAATCTTTTTTTTTTATATTTCAGTTAAAAAAAACATGTATATTTATATTGCAATTTCATGAATCTTATATTTATTTGTAAAATTTTATGTTATAATTTTACCAGGAATATTTTTATCTAATGACACTGTGATATCTGTAATTCCATTTTTAGTATTTAATCTTTAATAGAGGAGGAACGATGGAGTAATGGATAGTAGCTCGGATTGAGGAATCGGAGAGTCGAGTTCGAATTCCAGTCGAATCCATTACATTCACTTAGGTGTTAATACCCTTGTCAAATGTATGAATCCTCTTCTCACCCACAAGCTATGGGTAAATAGCAGGACAGACCGGTTTCTATAGCCTTGCATGGCAACTGGTCTACCGCAGAAAGAAATGGCAAGCTAGAATGGGAAACAATTTGCCTCGTCAATCATGTATCAGAAGATACATGATCGCCTAACCGTGTATCACGCATGGCACATAACTGACTGAAATTTTAATATCGATAACTTGTCTATTAGACTTAATATATCTGTATAAAAGTTATAGTAATTTCCATAACTTTTTCATCGTGAAATTCATTGCAGACATGTCGTGTAGCGAGTATACTACTTAATCATATATTATATATATAATTCTCAAAATGTGTGTGTGCGTGTGTGTGTGTGTGTTTGTGTGTGTATGTGTGATAGAATGTTATTTATACATTTCCACACTTTTCAACCGATTTTGTTATTTTTTTTGTTTGAAAGATAAATGTTCAGTGCCGGTTTTGAATCCAAATTGTTGGTGACAATGGCTCTCCACTACTTCCTGTCCATTATAACTCTCAGCAACGTTTTATTATTTACTACATGTTCTTGGATATATATCTTTCATAAAACCTCTAATAAAAATGAATAAGTTAAATTATTACAAAATTATTATTTATTATTATACAGTTCCCTTTTCAGGGCCGCCCCCATTCAAATTGTTAACCCCCCATTTGGGGATGTGCGTCAGTTGCACACAAATGTTATTACACATATTGATTTTTGGGTGGGCTGACTTTAAGCTTAAACAGCTCCAAGTGAAAGGCAAACATTTACAGTAATGAAAGACTCGGTCAAAGACGGGTTATACTGCTAGTTCATCCATATAGGTCTTATTTCTTCATAGTACATACTGTCCGTCTAATGTTTTTTTCAGAATGTGTATTTTTTAAAGTGTTTAAGTCTTGCTACATAGCTTCTATTCTTATTATTTTAGCAGTGATTGTTGGTTAAGCATTTTATATATTGCCGTCACAATGAAATGAATTCATTAGCGAATTTGTTTTTTTCTTAATAAATGGAGTAAATACTTTTTGCTTTCTTTCATCATGATTGTTACCAATTTGGAGTACGCATTCTAAATATTATTAAATAGGTATTCCACTAAATCACTAAAAAAATCAGCATTCCGTGATAAAAAAAATATTCCAAAGCTTATGGCAACAAAGTTTTGTCGTCAGAGTGTTTATGTTATTATTAAGAGGAAAGACCAAATTAGTTTTTGATTATGTTATTAATTTTAAAAAACCTTTCTAGCACGTTCAAACTTTGTTAAGTCGGCAAACCGTCTAAAGATTAGGATTATGAAATGTAGCGTTTTTTGTCCTTAAAAACACATTGTTTGGAAATTCTTGCAAAAATTAAATAATTTTAGAAATTACTCACAAGTGAATTAAATTATTTTTGACATTTGTATTTTCAAAAATTCTCCCCTTAATTAATATTTTGAAAACTCGGTAAATTCAACGTTCTAATGTTCATTGATTAAATTAGTTAAAAGCAGAATTCTTTGAAGTATATAAACCAACGATTATTTTGAAAAATCGATTTACCCTATAACCAAAAATCAGCTCAGTTGTAACATACAGAACCCAATAAAATTAAGACATTATTTAATTAGAAAAGCTTTTAATGGCTTTTAGGAATAACATATGTTAAGGGGAATATTATCTGAAGCCATAATAAATTTCGATCAAATATTAATTTTTACAAAAATTGTTTCTTTTTTTTTTAGATTTTAAATACAAAATGTGTTGAAGTTGTTAAATATTTTAATATCAAGTTTCAATCTGTAGAGTTTAGCGAATGTTGTTATTAAATAGATTCATCTATACAGATACTAAATTTGAAAGCTTATTACACTCTACGACAGACCTGTATTTCATAAAATAATTTAACATTTTTATTAGTCTGCATAAAAACTGCTTTTTCTAAATATACGTATAATCGGACATGACATTAAATGTCACTCCTTTTAAGAGTTGCTTCCCCTGATAGTAAAAATATGTACGTAGAAATTTTTTCCTTTTCGATCTGCGAGGCCGTATTGAAGAATTCTCTGACTAACTTTGACCATATTCGTCACATTTTCAAAGTTTTTATTGTAAGTCCTATTTCAATAAGTATTTTTCATTCAATTTTTTAAATATTATTAATTTACTGTTTTTTTCTGAGAGAAATACTGCAATTAATAATTAGTAATATTTTTTTTTAGTTTTAAGTCTAGAGACGGAAAAAGGTAATCGTATTCCTGAGGCTTTAGACATATTCGTTAAAGTCTGAATTCATTTGCATAACAGTTCTTTTAAACTTCTATTGTTAGTGGAATATAATTAAGTGAAATATGTCTAAATGATGACATAATTAATACAAAATCTTCACCTTTTCATAACTCTCATATTATAACAATTATTATTAAAAATGATGAAAAAGAAATAGCATTACATAAAAGAGAGTTGTACTTATTAGATACCTATCTTATTTATGATAATTTATGGTATTATTTGTATTTATTATAAATTTTATGTTATCTTAGTTACGAATTTTTTTCATAACTGAGACAATATAGAAAATAATAAAAAATGAAAATAATACCATAGCATTTCATATGAGATATAGTAAATGTTTAGTTACCTCTCTAATGAAAGTTTATTTCAATTTCAGTTAGGAAATATTCAGTTTATTCTATTGTTAGTACTTTAAATTTTATTTTTCCAGAAAGCATCTTAAAACGTAGAGCTATAAAATATCAATAGAATATCAGATTGCTGAAAGTAATTCTCATTTGTTTTATATTGTGTAGTTAAATAAGTTTATTCACTTAAAATTCGACAACAATTTGACAATTTTTTTCTTCCGCCCGATAGCTGTCAATACATCTATCAGTTAACACCTCAAAACAAGACACCGCGGTTAAGATATGTGTCTCTTATTTTCAACTACATATTTTTTTTGCTTAAAACCTAAAATCGTAAGTAATGTTTGTTTGCAGTCAGACTATGTAAACATTAAATTTCCTAATTTTCCTCAAAACATTTTTGAAAAAGGAATAGTATATTTATCCCAAGATTTTCAAACATAGAATTTATCATTTGTTTACAAATTTCTCAAAATTGGCGGACATAATCGATTTTAATGGCATTTCGCTGACGCAAGAAAATCAAGATTTTTAATCAAAATTTCGCATGTTCGAAAAAGTTTGAAAAAATGTAAAAAAAAATAATCAAAATTAGCTTTTCTTCTTAAAAATAACATAAACATTTAGATAATAAAGATAATTTTCATTTAGTTTGAGACATTTTTCATCATTCTATACTCTTTTATATCGAAACAGTTGTCATCGCTATTTTAGAACCAATGTATGTTGTTTTGTAGGTCACCTCAAGCTGGATTGAGCCCTTGCCATAATCGCAACTTATCACCTTACATGTTGTGCAGTTCGTTACATTTCTTAACTTGGAATCCATTTTCTTTATTTCAGCTACAGTCCGCTGGATAATATTGATCCTAGCAGTAACAAGTTGTATTGCAAGACAATAATCTGATTACGAGCTTTTCCTTCTGTAAGTTATATTGCTTTTATTCTTCTGCAGGAAGCCTTTCTTATTTTTTCTTTCTTTGCTACATGATTTATGTCATGTACTTCTTGAATTGCTAGATATTGTAAGCCTCAGCCTTGTCTAGATTTCTATTGCGTTATCTATTTCAATCAAAATGTTACCAGTTTTCGTAAATATACCTTTCTTAATTTTTTTTTGCTCAGTTTCCCGAACCGAAACGCTTGCCTACGTCATTACTGATATCGATCACTGTGTTTAGATTTTAGCTTTGATTTCTGTTCTATACACATATTCTTCCGGGTAGCAACCAGAGATCTAAGATCAGCAATGGCTTCAGGACATTTCCTAATAATCAATTTAAAAAAAAAAAAAAAGTAAAACCTAAGATCACATACAGTTTACACTTCGTAAGGTAGGGTCTGCACATGTGAAAACAATATTTGTATATCTTTATGACTTGGATTACCAGGAATCCCATCAATGATTCCAATGAATCCGAGTGCTCTAACTACAGATGGTTTGGTTTGGTTTGTTTTACGGCACATCTACCACCATGGGCCATTTAATGCCGACAGATTTTTTTTCCTGGTAACATTTTTGATTTGTCAGATGTATTTCTGTTAATATTTTTTTCCTCAAAAACGTATAGCTGTTAATATTATTTTTTAAAAAACGTATAGCTGGTAATATTAGTTGTTTTTTTTTTCAAAAACGTATAGCTTGTAATATTATTTTTTCAAAAACGTATAGCTGGTAATATTATTTTTTCAAAAAGGTATAGCTGGTAATAATTTTTTTCTTCAAAAATTTATTTCTGATAATAATTTTTTACAAAGTATTTCTGGTATTAAAACCTATTTTTACACTTTTATAATGCATTTTACCTCAGTTTCGGGGTTAACTATTTGCCCAGAGCTGGGACCCTAGCAGGTGCTACCACCCCGGTTCAGGTTGTAAATGGGAACACCAGCAATTAAGAGTTGGTTCCACGCTTCTTAAAACTTCCTGATCAGATGCCTTGCTGCTGGACGTAGTTTATCGTCTTACCCTGGACGCGGATGTAGTTTATCGTCATACCCTGACGCACTACAGCTGGACTTTTTAATGTCCACATTTTTGAGATTTCGATTTAAGATACTTTTATTTTGATAAATTTTTGAAGCTCTTCAAAATTGCATTCGAGTCTGCAGCGACTGCTATGTCAATAAGAAGGCGAATTTTGACTTTGCGGTCTATAATCATGATAGCTGGGCGATTAGCTTTAATAGTCCCTGTGTGTGTATGGGCAAGTGCCATAAAACTGTTACAGGTTCGGTCTTCGTAATGGTGGTTTTCGTACCAATTTCTTGTAGCTTTTTTCAGTGCAGATATTGGCTCAATTTTTCATGTCTATATTTCTATTTATTTGGTACTAATACCATGCAACCTGATATTAGATGGACAATTGTTTCTGCATATTTATCACAGAATCTGCATTTTCGGCTAACATAGATATTCAGTATATGTGCTTTATAATTTTTAGTTAACAAGCATTGTCCCTGTACAACAGGAATATAACTTTCGGTTTCAGTATTTAAACCTGCACTACGTAAGTACTATTTCATACGGGGTTGGTCTCCTGTTTTGGTACTGGCAAACTTTTTACTATGAAGATACCTAAGCTGCCTCCTTTTTTTCATTTAGTATATTGTATTTACTTTTTCTTTTTTTGTTTCGTTCTTATATTTTTTTGCCGCCGCAGTAAGTGTATTATGCTTTATTTGAACTTTTTCATTCACTTGAAATTCCTTTTTTTTATTATTATTATTATTATTATTATTATTATTATTATTATTATTATTATCCTGTCATTTTTACAGACGAGTAATAGACAGCATTTTTCATCGGAATATAAATGAGAAAATCTTTCCACCATTCTCCATATTCCTTCAATTTTTCCACCATCCTCAGCTTTCCAGCAGATTTTTTTACCGCGCTGTCGTCTGGGAAGTCTGGATTCTCTTTGCTTACTTGTTGTTTTAGAATTTTCTTTGATTCTATGGGACTGTCTATAGAGTTCTGATTAAAAAAAAATGGTCCATCTGTCGCTTTCAGTCACCACAACATTGGCACCGAACCAATGTCCTCAGTGTTTTTTTTTCTTTTTAAGTTCATTGACAATATGGAGATATACAAATATCTATCAAATAACATTTATGACATTTTTTTTCACATTCATTTAACATCTGTGAGTAGCTTCATAATTTTATCCTTCCAGAAACTGCTAGCTTTCTGGTTGACTAAATGGTTTTGTTGGTTTCCAGAGAATTGTCTTTCTTCCTATTAAGAAACTTTTGTTGTCATGAAAAATAAGTAGTAACCCGATGGGTGAAGACATGTATGTAGAATGACTGAAGTAGGAAATTCCATCCCATCTTTACTAATTTCTGCCGTAGGTGTACAATGACGCGAATTCCTGCTTTGTCCTGATGGAAGATGACACATTTCCGGTTAGTCAATTTCTAACCATAGTTATCGATATTTCGTTATAACCAATGCAGTTTTGAACAGTACAATTAGAAATTAAAAATCTGACTGCATCTGAAAACGTCACCCACTTGCGAAGCCGATCATACTTTTAATTCCTTAATAATGATTCAATTGTTTTACTCAGTATATCTTCACTCCACATTGTTGTAAAGAATCCATTTTTCATCGACTTTGATCGTTTTCATAAATATGCGTCGTTTTGTGTCCTGTGAGCTGAATAATTATAGAGTGAAATTCCGTATATTATTTTTCCATTACATTGTCTTAACGATTCACATCATATATGTTTTGAATAATTTGTAACACCACATGAGATATATGGAGTGTCTCTGCGATGTCCAGTGTCGTACGAACTGGATTCTTTTAATAAGCTTTCCAATTCGATCATCGTCGCCAACGGTCGGAACATTCT
>OZ038489.1:103917254-103942254 GCA_964036315.1 Acanthosepion esculentum | reverse complement strand
AGAAAAATTACATTATTATGTTGTATATATCTTTTTTTTTTAAATCTGTGACTCTCCACAACTTTCTTTCCTTCGTAGCTCGAAATAATGCATGTCCGCTTGTAATATGTCCTAGTCCCTCTTCAACCGTTCAATTTGTTTCGTTACTTTCGATGTCTCGCATTCTCTGCTATGCCTTAGGCTTGTCCTTTCAGAATCAATTTCTCCTAGTTCTTCGGTGTCTATCTCAGAAGAAACATCAACAGTTTCTTCATAATGTCTTTCTTTTTAGATTTTAGATGTAAGCATTCGCTTCTCCCATTGACCAACAGGCTGTCTCTTTTAGATTTTTCATAGTTTGTTAAAACATTTCCCACATAGCAAAATTCATACACTTTCTGAATCCTGTGATCATTCGAGCCCTAGCATTTTGATCTGCCTCTCAGAAAATTATGACCGCAACATCCACTCGCAACGAACGAAGTATTGGAACATATACTTCAGCTTTAAATAGCCACTAAATGACTGATAATTTTACAAAATACTAGGCGAAGTGAAAAATTATTGCCAATTTCGCCATAATATATACTAAGATTTGTTGAACAAACTTCTGTACATGCGTGCTTATAGTTGATACTATTTTGGTCATGTGATAGAAGTTTGAGTTTTATCGCTTCAGTTTTCTTTTTATGTATTACAATGTAAACATGGCCGCCCCGTTAGCAGTGTGCACCAAGAAGAAAAGAAGAGTAGTGATCCGATTTCTATGGTCGGAAAATTTGTCAGTGTTTGAAATACATTGCGGATTTTAACACAATAATGCGACAGTGCTCCAGCATGTAACATGCGATAGAGAGGGTCGATATGTTTAAAAGTGGCTGGACAAGTGTAACGCAAGAAGGAATAGCAGGGTGTCCGTTAAAAGACAACGAACGAAAAGATTCAGCAAGCTCTAACGATGTTAATGGCAAACCAACGAGTTATCAACATGGTAGCATGTTCTCTGCTGATTATGGTAACTGCCATTTATTTACATTTAGCGGAGGTGCTATGTTTTCACTGTAACAACAGCAAAAAATTAAATCAAGCTGAAACTACGATAATTTGAATACAATATTATCAAATTTTAACATGTATGAGCAGAAGGCTCTATAAAAATCTAAAGATATCTTATGACAAAAGTGCGTACACTTTTTGATTTAGCCTCGTATATATATATATATATATATATATATATATATGTTGTGGTGGGATCCACCTAATCTGCATAGGTGACTACCAACTATATAAATAATGGTTGGTACCGGAAGACGAGGAGTGGAATCACGAGATCCAACTAGAGACTCTGATCGACTGCGACTAGTCAACACATTCTCCAGGAACGTCTTCCAAGAAATATACAGAAATACTATATGTACTTATTGTGTACCCTTTCTTGTTATAATACATTCTTGTTCTAAGTACATTTTGTGTTGCATTATTATTCCATGCATTAGGCGAGATTCAACATTGAGTCAAGACTCAACAATGGCGACGAAGTAGAACGAACCATACGCCAAGTTTCAACAAGGCCACAAAGTAGAACGAACCATACGCCAAGTTTCAACAATGGCAAAGAAGTAGAACGAACCATACGGAAAGAAGAAAGAATTAATAGTAAGAGTTTTCAACAATTGGGACAAGTCATTGAAGAACCCAGGCTGAAAAAAAAAAACTATTAATTCAAAGTCCAACGTTAACGTAACGACGAAGGATTCTGAACTTCTGGATATGTAGAACTCGTTAAAAAGACGACTAAGCATAAAAGAACGTTCACTCAGAAAAATTGGAAAGGTGTCGTTAAACGAATAACGGTAATTTTAAATTAAAAAATTATCTACAACGAGACACCCTCTAAAAAGAAAAATTGGCCGACTACAAAAACATGCATGGATTAAAAGGAGCACAAATACACCGTGTCGACTTTGAAAGGTAACAAACTTTAAAAAATTATTTTTTTAAAATTATTTGTTCAACAATATAGTGACGAATTACCTCTGATAAGAAAATCAGACGTGTCATTGAAATACGCGAACAGAAGTCGAAAACGTAAAAAAAAAAAAAAAAAAAAAAGTCCGACGCTCTCTGTTCACGAAAAAAAAAAAAAAAAAAATACCAAATTTGATTAGCACGGGCGTGAATGTAAAAGCAAGACATAAAATATAAAAGTCGTACGTTGTTTCGATTTTTTTGGTCAGCTTATATGATATTCGTGGATACACAAATTAAAAGTATATTCCTTGTTGCATGAACACTATCAGCTAAAAATGGAGGAACTATCCAAAGTCATATCTGAATTATTAAAATCCCAGCAGTTGAGTCAACAACGTCAGCAAGAACAACAGATAGCACAGCAAGAACAACTGATAGCAATGCAAAAATATCAAGAACGTCAAGATGAAAGACAACAAAATTATCAAGAAAAACAAGATGAAAGACTTTTAGAAATTCAAAAGTTAACACTGGAGAAATTAAACAACTATCAGGCAAATGAGGGAAATTCTTCATATTCTAATAACACCATATTTAATTCGCTGGAAACTTTCAACTATGTGCCAGACGAAGAAAAAACGTTTGAAGCGTACTTTAAACGATATGAAGATATTTTCTACACAGACTGTGAAAACTGGTCGAATTCAAGAAAAGTCAGTCTATTACTAAGAAAGCTAGGTACAGCAGAACATAGCAAATTTGTAGATTTTATTCTACCGAGAAAAACAACTGAATTGGAATTCTCGGAAACAGTGAAATTGCTAAAAGAGCTGTTTGGAGCAAATATGTCGCTTTGGCATAAGCGATGGTTATGCATGAATGTCTCTAAATCCGACGATCAGGATTACTTAACATATGCATCTATAGTGAATAGACATTGGGACAATTTCAGATTAGCAGAGATTACGGTTGAAGAATTCAAGTGCTTAATTTTTGCTCAAGGACTGGTATCCAGTAAGAGTGCCGAAATAAGACGTAGAGTTTTGTCTAAACTCGAATCTGAACAAGGCCTTACCCTGCAAAAGTTAGCAGAGGAGTGTCAACGGGCCGTAAGTTTAAAAAAAGAGTCGCAAAAAATCGAAGAAGCTTGTATTGCTTATATTAAGAAAATAAAAAAGCAGTCAAAGTACCCATTACAGAAAAATTGGAGAAAAAATTCAGCGTACATTAAGAATAGACAAGAAAATAAAAAGAACGAAAATAAAAAAGTCCCACCATATAATTGCAGACGTTGTAACGAAAGACATTGGGAGGTAAATTGCCCATATAGAAATAAGAAATGTTTCGTGTGCCAAAAGAATGGTCACAAAGGATCGTGTTGTAAAACGAAAAAATTCAAGAGCCGAATTAGACAAACAAATTCGAATATCGAATCAGATAGAGATTTGAGGAAATATGTGACGACTGAAATATTCAAAAAGAATATCAAATTTCAACTCGATTCGGGGTCAGATTTAACAATAATGAACCATAAAACATGGAAAATTTTAAAAAGGCCTACAATAATGAAGTCAACGAAACTCGCTCGAACGGTAACTGGAAAGCAAATTAACTTCGAAGGCGAGGTTGTACTTCCAATGAAATTGAATGGGATCGTTAAAAAAATAAAAGTTTTCATTCTGAGAAATGGAGAAAACTTGTTGGGTACAGATTTTATTGAAACATTCGAATTGTGGGATAAACCGTTAAACTCATTCTGCAGAAAAATAGAAAGTAATACGCAAACAAGACAGGACATTAAAGATGAATTAAAGAAAAAGTTTCCGGAAACCTTTACACCTGGTCTTGGAAGATGTAACAAATTTGAAGCTAAATTTGAATTAAAAGAAAATACTATGCCTATATTTAAAAAGAAACGAAACGTGCCTTTCGCAAGTGTAGAGAAAGTAGTAGTACCAAAAAAGTTGCAGAAAAGAATCCTACGGGACTTTCATATGGGTCACCCGGGGATTAATAGAACAAAAAGCTTAATGGGAAGCTTTGTATATTGGAAAGGAATGGATGTGGATATCGAAAACATGGTTCATCGATGTAAAGGGTGTGCGTTAGCAGCTAAGGCACCACCTATAGTACACAAACCATGGCCAAAGACGGATCATCCGTGGGAAAGATTACACATTGATTTCGCTGGTCCAGTAGAAGATTATTACTACTTAATAGTAGTAGATAGCTTTACAAAATGGCCGGAAGTACTACGCTGCAAAAAGCCTACGTCCAATACCACAACAACTTTTTTGCATGAACTATTTGCACGGTTCTGTGTGCCAGAGTGTATTGTGAGTGACAATGGTACACAATTCACTTCTGACGAATTTAAGGAATTTTGTGAGTTATATCAAATTAACCACATAACGACGCCGCCGTATCATCCGAGATCCAATGGACTCGCAGAAAGATTTGTAGATACGTTAAAGCGCGCTCTGAAGAAAGCCTCAGGAGTTCCAACGGAAAAGGCGCTTCAGCAATTCCTACAAGTATACAGAATCACGCCTAACCAGAGAACACCATCAAACATGGCACCAGCAGAACTAATGTTCGCTAGGAAAGTTAAGTCAGTGTTTGACAAGCTTTTGCCAGGAAGAAATAGAATAAAGAACACTATGTATACAGCTAGAAAAAGATACACCCCCGGAGAGAAGGTCTTTTTCAAGTGCTATAGAAACAACATTGAGTTCTGGGAGCGAGGCATAGTGGACAAGAGTATCGGTGACCTGATTTACATAATAAAAGGGCCGAAGAATACTCATAAAAGGCACCAGAACCAACTCAAAAAATGCTACGTGCTAGAGCATGAAGAGAGTATACCGGATGAGGAGGAAGATCCCATTGATGTAATGTATGATACTTTTCAAGTAGACCTCCGCAGAGTGCTCCTGAACCGAGAAGATCCGGTAGGAAACGAACGTTCACGGACCCATTGGACGTGAATCCAAAACGAAAAAGATATTGAAAAAAAAAACAGATATATATGAACTATGCAAAGGGGATCTACAAAGAAATAACCATAATCATCATCCCATATAGAAGCCAGTTGAAATCCAAAAGGATTCCAAGGCTTGGGAGGTGGGTGTTGTGGTGGGATCCACCTAATCTGCATAGGTGACTACCAACTATATAAATAATGGTTGGTACCGGAAGACGAGGAGTGGAATCACGAGATCCAACTAGAGACTCTGATCGACTTGCGACTAGTCAACACATTCTCCAGGAACGTCTTCCCAGAAATATACAGAAATACTATATGTACTTATTATGTACACTTTCTTGTTATAATACATTCTTGTTCTAAGTACATTTAGTGTTGCATTATTATTCCATGCATTAGGCGAGATTCAACATTGAGTCAGACTCAACAATATATATATATGGATAAATTCTGTATTAATTTTCCGATATTTTCCTTTAGCTTTCACAGTTAAATTTCTATTACTGACATGATCTCAGTCCACAACGGGATTGATAAGTCAGACGACCTATATTTTCGTCTGCGAAAATAGGCTATTCTCCATATGAGGTGAAATTGGGTTTTATTGTTTATTTTTGGCTGTGTAATAAGAAATACAGTGATGTCTTTTTGTGTGTCAGTTTCAATATTTCATATAGGATATATTTGTATTATGTACCATCTTTTGTTTTGTTTTACTATATATATATATATATATATATATATATATATATATATATATATATGAACTCGTATCTATCTATCTATCTGTCTATCAATCTATCGTGACTGGATTTCTGATTTGTCATTTTTGTTTTGTATTTTGCCTTCAACAAGTTCCACTCCTCCAAGCCAAAAACTTATTTTCTCAAAAAGATAAGGATCAAGTTTAGGAAGAGAAAATATCTGAGACATCAGTGATTTCCACCTGATCTTTAATAAACTTGAGTAACTCACTCTTGACAAACATCTTGTTTAGTTAATTAAAATCTCTCTTTGCTTTCCTGAGATATTTTGTTTCTTTGAAATGTTTACTGCCTTTTTAAATGGTTTATCCGATATTTTAAAACGGTGATTTGGCTGTTAACATCTGAAAAAAAGAAAGGTATCCCTCTTCTTCTCCAACAGGAATTCCTCTTGATTTATCTCATCTCTTCTTACTTGTATCATTTTGACCATTCACATTTTCTCACTCACTCACTCTCTCTCTCTCTCTCTCTCTCTCTCTCTGCTACTTCCATGTTTACTTCTCGTTCCATTTTATTTTCCTTCACTTCTTTTACATTCTCTTTCAATTTTCTCAATTCCTCATGATGGATAGTTGCTTAACACAATTTGAGACGCCACCTCAACAAATTGCTGAAGTTATATTAGGAAAATTGCGTTATGTCAACCTTCCAAGTGTGGAATATTTCTGGCTTTAAAATAAGCGTTCAAAATTCTGTTTTTACTAAGAATCGATCACGTGCTCATGGCTATTGGGACATATACGTAATTGTCCAAACCGACTACGAAATAAGCGCTTAATTCAGCAATCTCAAATTTATTTCCTTCATTTTTTTCACGATATTTATTTCCATTACGTTTACCTATAATTTAATGTCTTTTTCGATTCACCTTTTCTTTCTCATTTCTCGTTTGTTACATACGTTTCTTTCTTGCATAGTGATCTATCGCTTTCTGTTTCTTTATTTCATACGTCTAAAACCAAATATTCTACCATCATTCTGTCCTATAGCGATTCATTTCCATTCCTAATTCTTCAGTTAACCATTTTTCTTCTTGTCATTCCAATTCCACTGCCCCCTTTGTAAAGAATTACGTGGATTTTTTCATTCCCTCTTATCCGTCTCTATCGACTAAACCTTCACCGTATCCTAGGGTGTATTCTGTTATTGGCTGTCTTCTCCTTTTTCAGTTTCTAATTTCTTCTCCGTGTTTTTTTCACTATTTGTTCTCACTGATCGTTCCTCTTAAATGACACAGTAATCATTAGAAACTTTTTACTTCTTCAGTATCATTATTGGCCAAAGGAAGACAAAAATAAAAACTCCATTTTCTTTTAAACCATAACAGTCTACTCAAACATCGCTTTTTAAAACTATCTGTGCCAACTATAGTCACATTTTATTTTCATTAATAGTCATCTTTTTCCTTAAAGCTTTTCCGTCCTGGCTATGACGATAAACTACATCCGCGTCCTGGGTAAGACGATAAACTACATCCAACAGCAAGGCCTCTGTTGAGGAGGTTTTGAGGAGCATAGAACCACCTCTTAATTGCTGGTGTTCCCATGTCCACCCTGACCCGGGGTGGTAGCACTTGTTAGGGTCCCTGCTATGGGCAAATAGTTAACACCCAAACTCGGGTCAAAATACTATGAAAGTGTAAAAATAGGTTTTAATACCAGAAATACTTTATAAAAAAATTATTACCAGCAATGCATTTAAAAAAAAGAATAAAGATATTACTAGCAATATATTTTTTGAAAATAAATTTACCGGCAATAAAAAATTTGTCCGCATTAAATAACCCATTGAGATTGATATACCGTAAAACAAACCAAACCAAACAATAAAACATTCAGATTATCTCACCTGGTTTTCCGTGTCTGTATAATTTCAAACCGTTGTGGCGCTTTTTTACCATTTTCTATTCTAATTCGCAATTCACCACGTGTTATTTCACCTGTGTATTGCATCCTTATTTATTATGACAAAATGTTCTTTTACATTCGGCATTCCTCTTCAAATTTAATTTTCACATCCTCATTCTTCGTCATCCTCCTTGAATATTATTATTGTTATCATGGAATAATTCCGCTTGACCTTTCCCGAGTTCGTTATTTCCTTAGTAAGTTCGCACGACTGTTACGCTTTGCCAATACCGCATAAATAATGAAGTATTCCGTTTTGACAGCGTTAGATCACAGAAATCATATATAGGACGCGCCACTTGGATAGAGTGCGAAAATGAAAAAAGAATGAAATGCCTACGTCGGTTTCAAAGTAAAGGGAAACAGTTTTCAATTTCCAATATTTTCATTTGTACCCCCTTCTTAAATTATCGAACATCATTCAGATTTTTCTTGTTATTTCAGTATTTTTTTAATATTTTAAGTCTACTTATTTAACGATGTCATATCTGGATTTCTATAGATATTTTATTGTCCTACAGCACATCAATCATCAACTTAAGAATAAATATTTATCAGAATATTAAAATAGAAAAAAATTTAAATCTCCACGAGTCTTTCTAGTAGTAGTAGTAGTAGTAGTAGTAGTAGTAGTTGTTTTTGTTATTATTATTATTATTATTATTATTATTATTATTATTATTATTATTATAGGAAATCTTCTTCGTTTCCAACCATTTCTTTCTCCTTTTCATGTATTCATTTTCTTCATAATTTCCGTTATCTTTTAAACACTGTTACTTTCTTCTTGATGACGTATAACTTAGGGCTTTTGTACCCGTTCCTTGTCATCAACACAGATCGAAAGATCGGAGTGACACAGGTGTATTCGCTTTGCATTGGCACTAATTCCAGCCATGCCTTTCCCTTCTTTTCTTCTTTGTTTTTCTTCTGGCCTGAAACGCCCAAATTCTTCTTACGCATCAAGATGAGATTAGCTGGCATTTTCCCGATTAGAACAAAGAAAGCAAAATCTGCAGAGCGTCGAGCGTCTTAACTGTGATCAGAGGAGATATATATCTGCCATTCAAATCCTGCCAATGAATGGGTGTGGTTTCTTATCTCATACAACGATCTCCAGAGAAAAACAGTTGATACAACCTAATGTCTCACCCTGATACAAAGATAAAGAAGAAAATACAGCATTAAGAATGAATGCTTTCTTGTCAATAACACATTGGAATTTAAGTGAACAAAAAGTTTCATATTTAAACGTTTGATCTTTCTTAGAACTTTGCCTGTTTTCAAAAGACTAAGTAAGTAAAAAAATATATATATTCAAAAGATTTTCGCGCACTAATAAACTTCTCTTTATATGCACTATTATAAAGAAATGTCTTTCGATCAAAAGGATATTTCGCTGATCTCACTGTAGAAATAGAGACGAAATATTCCCCAATTTAAAATTTATGGTAAGATAGAATGACATATCTTTCTCAAGGGACAAAAGAGTGAAATGTTTTTTTTTCTGTAAATTTACTGCATTAGCAAGTATTTTGTCTAATGCGCATGTCTATGCAGCAGTTATGATTTTATATAGTGCATTGGTATATAAAACATTCAATTGAAAATTTGCTATGCTCTTTCTCTCCCTCACTCTGAATACATAGACACACACACATACACGCACTCACACACACAATATATATATATATATATATATATATATATATATATATATATATATATATATATATATATATATATATATATATATATATAATTTTAGATCAAATATAGATCGAATATCGATAGAAAAACAAACGGAATAAGAGCAAATAGAAAATAGTTATCAATCTAGAATGTTTCACTTTTATTAAAGATTCATCAAAGATTGTGACATGGATAATAAAATAAAATATTTCTGGTATTTTTACTTTTGTGTTTATTGGGTTTCATTGGTTAATCATGCTCGCCAGTGTGTGTAGGTGTGTGTACTAGCAGTATTAATAGTGGACTTTATATTTGATGGTTTTCCGCATCTTTATTTAAGGAAGGTTTTTATGTATATACCGTTTGCTTTACATAAACATACGTCAGATTCTTTGAGAATGGGTTCAATAAAGGTTGTTGATTTAATATAATATTTTTGAAGTGTGTTTTAGTTGGTAATATTCTTTAATAACTTTGATTTTACAAATAACGACGTAATTAAAAATATATAATTCTTTAAATCGAAAATACTTCGATTGCCTGCTAACAGCAATATTAACAACTCTCTCTCTCTCACTCTCTCTCTCTCTCTCTCTATATATATATATATACATATATATATATATGAAAATGTCCTGAATAATTTAAAAAGACGTAAAATGATGGCAGTATCTATCTATCTATCTATCTATATATATATATATATATATATATATATATATATATATATATATATATATATATATATATATAGATATATTTGAAATTATTCAGGACATTTTCATATATATATATATATATATATATATGGAGAGAGAGAGTGAGAAATGATGGCAGTATCAATATATATATATATATATACATATATATATATATATATATATATATATATATATATATATATATATATATATATATATATATATATATATATATATGTATGTATGTATATTGATACTGCCATCATTTTACGTCTTTTGAAATTATTCAGGATTTTTTCATGTATACAAATGAGGTTTCTCAAAAATCACTTCTTGATATAAAAACATCAAATCCAAGAATTCCAAGAATAAATATGACACACATGTTTGGTCGTAAACTCGTACGACAAAAAAGATCAATATATTTAATTGATATAAACTTTCAAATGGACAATAAAGGATAGATTGAAGATGCATTTAAACTTCTGAAAAGTGTAATTGACTGGAATGTAAGAAGCCGGATGATATTTCCATGGTCGAAATGTGCGAGAAAAAAGAACTATTATAATAGACCGTACGGTTTTTATCTAGCGATTTCAATATTAAAATAGAGATGCTGTTTTAAATCTAGGAGCACAATAAAAGTTCACCCATTTGACAGACTAAGGAAGGAAGTTCATCATGACAGTTTTCATGAAGATATTTGTAGAAAAGACAGAGGGAAGCCGTGTCACATAGTTTAGAAAAAGACTGAAATCGAGGTATCACATCAGGCTCGATTGTATTAAAAAAATATTTCTTTTAATTTTGTCAAGAATGTCGAGGTATACAGCAGGAACACCAGATAAGACATAGCAACAATATTCAATGCACAGACGAATGGTAGATTCATAAATGTGCAAGACTGATTCTGCGGAAAAGAATTATTTTCACATATACAGACATTCCTACGAGTACTATTATCAATTGATTCAATATAATTACTCAAGGTCATCTCACTGAAGGCGCAGCGTGTTGCACTTCTGGGGTTTGGCATCGGCAATGGTTATTGCCGACATCAAATGTTCTATGTAGCAAGTGAATTAAATTTGTTTTATTTTATTTGTGGGGGTGTTAAAATTTACAAGCCATTCCTTGCTCATGTTAACAACTGCTTAGTGCTTCTTTCATATGGCAATAGCCATATTTACTTTTTCGGATCTGTCGGACTTACTACTAAAACAGGAGTAAATAGTTATGTCATCCGCATAGATATATAGTTAAGAACTGATAACTTAAGCAATGTCGTTGATAAATATCCGAAATAAACCTGTGAATGAATATGAATTTTATCTAGAAGTCAGTTCAAGACGATCATCATTAGACGATTTGTTAGAAACAATTGGATTAAGCCAAATATTCACCCAGAAAATAAAAAGTAGCCCTTGAATTTGTAGAGAATGACAGCATCCCAAACCCTCTTGAACGGCTTTGGTATATCTAGAGCCACAACCCGACATTCGTCATTCTTATCTTGTTAGATGTACTCAGTGATGGCGGTTATTACATCGGCAGTAGACCTGGCGAAACGGAAGCCATATTGTTTATCCGAAAATAAGATGTTTATTTAGCAGTTTGCTAAAAAAGAGGTAAATGACTAAAAGCTTGATAATTTGAAGGGTTCGAAATTCTTACAAACACAAAGTAATGAGATGGACTTCCAAGAAACTTGAAAGCAAAAGTTATACAAAGCAAGAGATATACATTTATTTTAAAATTTAGAGGTAACACGAGCCAGATCTAGAGCACATTTATTTAAGACAATTCTAGAGATGCCACTGAATGAACAAGCCTTGTTGCGATCTAGTTTAGAAAGCATAACTGAAAACAAAGACGGCGTTATGTACATATGCCTCAGTAGATAGTCTTTTCTTGCGTCGAAATCAGACAGGGTTACACCAGATGAGTCCACAATGGAGGTAGAAGAGAATTTACGAGAAAAGCAATATGCTTTATTCGCAGTAGATGGCAAAGCTTCTAACTGAATAAAGAGAGGGTTGACTGAGGACTTGCTATTGTTCAGCACAATCTTGCACAGCCGTCACTAATCACTAGATTCTGGATTACGCGAGACAATACAGTCTCATTCTATTAAGGATTAGGGAATTTGCCACATTCTGGAGACGCTTACGCTCATGACGGGCGTTAACAATAGCAAATGTCGCTCTGATTTATCTATGAGAAGTAAATTCTATGGGCTCTAGAAGCTGAAGAGGCAGGGGAGAACCATTGATATTTCATTTGATATTTCCCTGTTGGCACGAAAATTTCGAGGTCGTCTTTCACTAGGCAAGAGAACTTAGTGACACGTATCTGAACAGAATGACTAAGAATTATATTCTCAGGGGCATATCAAAGAAAGTTACTAAACTACCAATATATGTAATTTACTTAAATTTACATTTTTTCTGACGTTTTATTTTCCATTTATTTTTACTTTGATTGAGTGAATTCATGAAGTGTTGACAGATTTAACCACAAATTGATATTTGAGTAATTTACGTAAGGTTACTTAATTGTAATCCTTTTTTTGTATATGCCGAGTCCTCTAATGGCACGAGCGATAATTGATCGGTTGTAATTCCAATTAATTCTGGAATTAAACAATGTTTGACCCCTTATTATCCATCCCTGGCAATTCTTCTCTCTTTTTTCCTTTATCTCACTTGACTTCAGTAAGTACCTTCATTATTGGAATCTCCAAGCCCTCCTTAAGTTTCCAAGAAAATTCAATTGACTCTTTCTGACCTTATCAAAAGTATCCTTTTCGTTAGCATTTCATTCAAACTACAATTAATCCCACGATAATATATCTTAGTATCATAATATTACACATTTATGAATATAGATTTCACCCGTGCATTGAATTGTGTCAGATCTGATCTGATTATTTTGTTATGTATTTTGATAGTGTTGATAAAATACACGGAATAATCTCCAATAATCTACGATAATCTATAATCTTATTTGCCCTGCCCTGGTATCTCGGCTCCAGTCATAATCCAACTGCTGTAACATACGTTCCCATCTGCATTTTTTATAAATATTTTATTGGTATTGGTTCTGTTTAGCTTTACTCTTTGGCGCCTTGACTTTAAGAATTTAAGCGCCGTACACGATTGACTGCTAAGTTTCAGCATTTTCCAATTGAAATAGCTAGCCGTGTCCGTAGATACTATTCTGCTAATTTCTTCACATGTACTTCTCCATTGTAGAACTCGATTCTTCCCAGTCAACATTGATCTTCATAAATTGAAACGCATTGGAAATCGTTACCTTCTGGCTTCTTAATTCGTTTTCTTATTGTCCTTTCTATTTAATCGTATATTTTTCTCATGTTCTCGAACACTCAATAGCCATTTGCATCTTAGCGGCTTTATTGCATTGCTTGGAGGTGAAATGATTAAAATAAATCGTTGTTTAAATGTGTCGTCCATTATATCCCCAGTAGTCTTTTTTAGAAAACTTCATTTACCACAAGTGCCTTCTTTATCTCCCAGGAAAATATTCAGCATTCACTGCTACATATCAATACATATATCGCATGACAGCTGAGAAGACATATCATTATTTTCAACGGAATATTCCTGATTTAGAATATTTAGTTTCTTTTCTAGAGGAGGAAATTTCGTTATTTCAATGCGTTTTCTTATTTCTGTGATGTTCTTTGTCCGAAAAGAGCTTGGTTATCCGTTACGTTCCATTTTCCTGTATGAAATAGCTCTTAATTTAACTTCTGTATTCAGCGGTGTTTTCGAAATTGAAATCACTTTTCAAAAGCAACGTCCTATTTATGATTGTAAGCTAGTTTTTCTGGTAACTCATCAGTTCTATATTTTACATCAAATTTCAAAATTGTAAATTCTAAAATAATCGGTGTTGTCATCTTTAGAGCTTATATTTATATAAGCTTTAGAGCTTATTATTATGTTTCATTTACAAAAATGTTTTTCATTTATTCAATATTCGGTGTTGGCATCCGTAGACTTTCAGATTGAATGCCCCTTACTAAATTTATGACGTTTATTTTGTATTTCAAATAAGTAAAGATATAATTGTGACCGAGGTTTTGATTGTATTGGTCTTGTTCAAAGTGTTGATCATGTTCCGTTATTACTTCTCACCTAGAAATTTTAACTATGGTCCGCTTAACATAGGCGCTGTATAAACAGCATGTGGGCTGTGTGATCATTGAAGGGAAATTAATTTTCCTTGAACTGGCATCATCACCATGCAATTTCTAGGTGCTTAAACTGACGCATATGCTCGGAAGCGAGTAGACGGCCATTATTTATTCTAAATGTTATTTTGGGAAGTGATGCTTAATGCCACATCTTGATACTGCGTCGTAAAAAGAAACAGAATGAATTCAATTTGCAAGCATAAGTGTTTGCAATCTAAACAGAAACTCGGACTTTCGCCGAAGAAATCCACTTGTAGGCAATCGAGGGTTTTAATCAGGAATCATTATATTGTGTTTGAATCAGATTAGTTGATTATACAGGGTGACCCACAAGGAAACAGAGAATCCGGTACAGTTTTATTATAATTGTTGGAATTGTTATTTGAAATAAAAGCACAAGATAAAAATTTCGTAGTATAAAACAGAACAAAAACAGAAATGTTAGAAGCGGTGTTCAAGCTAAAAAACTCTGGCAATGTTTTTTTTTTTTGGTATTTTATCAGTCACCATGTTGGTTGTTCTTTCTTAAAGAGAATAATCACCCCGCGTTGAAAATTTGATAATTGCGGAACCCAGGAACAACAAATGATTAAAAAATATGTATGTTAGTTAATATACTTAGTTAATTCATATAATGAAATATATAGATTTTTTTTTATTGTTAGCTGATATTTTTTCATCAATAGAAAATCCAATTTTTTTGGGGTGGCGGGGGGGGGGCACCCTGTATTTTGAAAATCAAGTTATGTTTCTTTACCTTTAGTTTATATCATGTAAAATGTATTATTAAATTCTTTATTGGAAACGTTGGCATTTACATGGAACGATTGCAAAAAAAGTCCAGAATATATTCTGTGATATTGACTGAACTTGCTTTGTTTCAATGAGTTTTTAGTTACTTTGTTCAATAAATTATTTCTTATTTAAAAAAAAGGAAAGAATAAAGCTGTAAACATATCACTTAAGCAAATCTTTGGTTTCCATGACATCCAGACAATTGAGCATGCGCACTCGGTAGTTCATGTGATTAATGGTAGAGCGCACGATTTTCAAACAAATATTTACGCTGCTGATCCAACTTTATTTTTTAAAAGAAATTATTTCTTTTTGACTAAATGAGGAAGGACGTAAAAAATGACATTGAAATTAATTCTCATATATACGTCTGAAACTAAAGCCATTATACGAAGCAACGGCTCATGCCCAAGAATAATAGACATTCACTTTCTGTTATATTTAAAAATATGTTTGAATTTATATATATATATATATATATATATATATATATATATATATATATATATATATATATATACATTGTGTGTGTGTTTTAGGCAGCATTTTTTCATTGATGCATGTTTCATTAAATAATATATCGTGTTGTCTATTTATTTCATGTAAATTTTTCATACATAAAACAGTTGAAACCTAACCTGAACAAAATAAACTATGAAATCTCCACAAATATTCTTAAATGCCTATAATTGGTAACAAAAGTTATTGGTATATAACAACGGCTTCCCATACTTAATACTTCTCGAATTCACTCTCCCGTGGTTTGTGTGACGTCATGAGCTGCGTTGCGATTTTCGCTTACAGCGTCTTATAGGCACAAGTTTGTCGTTGCCTGGAAATCTTCCATGTAAACAGAAACAGACTATCATCACTGTCTTGTCCGTGTATTGCTTAATATATTGTACTGTAATTGTCATCTTTGATAATGGCTTATGTAAGACGAATCCTTAGATAGGATTTAAAAAAATGTATCAATATTGTGATTTTCTTTCTTTGTTTAATGGTAATGTTATTAAGCTTATCAGACGATTTGAAAAGAATTTACATGAAATACATCGACAACACTTGTGTATATTATTTAATGAAACATGCATCAATATATATATATATATATATATATATATATATATATATATATATATATATATATATATACATGTGTGTGTGTGTGCGTGTGTGTGTGTGTGAGAGTGTATGTGTGTGTGTGTGTGTGTATTACGTCATATCGTGTGGTAATGATGTTTTATTAATAAATAAATGCGAAAATTAAAATTCATTTTCCTTTTGAACAATGAGCGTATAAAATCAGTATTCAAATCAAATGTTGAAAATAGATGAAATAAAACGAATGAGAAGATTTAATTTATTTTAAAAAGTTATATTATCTGCATAAAGACGCATATTTTTGCATTGTACTTTTGTTATCTGTTATGGAAATATACTTCCGAATACGCCAGACTGAAAATATTGTCTTAAAATATAATCAATGACATTATTTACAAGAGTAAAAAAAAAAAAATATAACGGTAAGTTTGAAACGAATGAATGTGACTTCATGTACGAGAACGAAAACGAGATTAACACTGACGTCATGTTTAACATGAGCAATCCTGATTTACTTAATGTTAATTACTCAATATTCGGTCGAAGGCTTTCACCAAGGGATTTAAGGAAACACATGTATACAACTGACTGTTTAGATATTATGAACAACTTGTATCAGTTTAGGTATTACTCATATGATCTGTACGCAAACACAGCATCCATATAAATGTCTAGATCATACAAAGCAATATAACATATGTTTTATTGCTCTGTAAGTAAAAGGAAACATTGCTTTTCTATATCTTTCTGGGTCCTTTTTATTACCTTTCTGCTAGATTTCACTTTACGTTTGTACCTGTATCTCAAGTAAATGCTTGAATTGTTTGAACCAAGAACCATTGATCTCATCTAGATTCTCTATTGTATCATGTTAGCACTTTTTAATTAGATTAGCTTCGTGTGTAACTAAATTTATTTATTTTTATTTCCTGAATTTCAGTTCTCTTTATTTGGCATATGATGTTTACCAAACACTCTTCCCTTTTCTCTGGTAATGAATATTCTGCATAACTCGTTTCAGTAGCATCCGATAAATTCAGCTTATTTGTTGTTCTAGAAACCTATATTGTTTATATTCATGTCTTAATGTTCCATTCCGTTCTTTTGTAGCTAATCGCTTTCGGTTTATTGCCGTTAAGTTATTTATTAGTTTGATCAACGGCGATATATCTTCTCGTTAAATCCTAGTGATTTTACTCATATACCGGGTTGTTTAGTTGTTTTCGTATTTCTTTCTCCATTCTCATCTCTTAACCTGATGTCATATCTTTATCCTAATTCGGCATCTGCCAGCAGACCAACTTTATTTATAACTGATTCTACTTCCACTCTGTTCAGATTGTATTTATTAGCGAATGTATAAAATATATATTTGTCTACTCACCTAGTTAATCTCTTTGTATCATTCAATTTACTTGGATAAGATGTCTGCGGGAATGTTTGAGTTCCTCGGGGTCCATCCCTGAGGAACTCAAACATTCTTCATATCTTTCTTTTTATTTGGTGTTATTCCTTTTTATAACTGACATATATCTCTGAAATATTTGTCGGCTCCATATTTATGCTCTTTCTTTATAAACCTTCCCTTTGTGTGTTGTTTCTTTTCAAATGACAATAGTCATAACAGGCTTACTTCTATATTCTCTTTTTTTCGTTTCTAATTTTTAACAAATTTTTTAAACACAGCATCGAATGACATTTAATCAGTATTGTTCATTAATATTATCAACAAGAATGACAATAGTACTATGGGTTCCATATTGAAGTGTATCAAATGATTCTCTTGAGTATTACAGAGGAATTATTTGTTTAAGTGTTATTGTCCAAGGTTACTACCAAGGAAGAAGAACACGAACACAAGATCTTTTCATTTCCTTCAAATATTACCAATTTATCTAGATGTTCATCTCAATAAGCCTTCATATTCCTTTATCCAATCAATAGTAGAATTAACAAAAAATAATAAAAGATATTTATTATATGTAATTGGGTTTCATTTTATTCTTGATTAAAAATACCGATTAAAACGATTGTCAACAGACGACTCACTGTTATGTAAAGCGTTTGATAAAGTATGTTTTTTAAAGATACACATAGGAAGTGATATATAACGATCGGTGAGAAAAAAAGAATATCTTTAGTAATCATTTCCGTTTTATTTTTCAGTCAATTCTTTCTTTGTTTTTCACTAAACCTACTTGTATATATAAAATATCAATAAGTTCCGTCATCAAAAAGCGTAAATTATTCACAATATCAGGCAGTTTCTCTTTACGTCTGAGAAAATTTAAAAAAATAATAGTAAGATAACAATAAACACCAACACACACATATATTCCATATATATATGGTACATTTACATGTATTTTAAATAAAAAAATAATAGACAGTCGTAATTCTAAAGACAAACGCTAATCTAGATTTCGTCGATTTTCTTCATTGCTGGAGACAAAACAAAAAAGTCGCCAACGCCAATAAATCAAACTTGTTAAATACATGAATCAATTTTTGCATTTAACATGTCTAAATTATTCAATAGCTTACAATAGTCATTCTAAATATTTAAAAAAAAATATCGTCCATTTTCTGGTATTTGAAAGCAACACAGTCGAGATAACTCTCTTCGACTGAAAACACTCGTTTTAAAAGGACGCAGTTGCATTATATTCCGTCTTTGATTTTCAAGAGTTAACATTTGATTCCAGACGAATTACCATTTTGATACTAAATGCAATAGACACACACGCACACATAAACACATTCTAAATGTAAATAAATGTTGCAGATTGTGATGTTTCTTGTGGTAATTTATTAGAGATACTATAATTGTAACAATTTTAATTATTATTAAGAAGCAAGATGTGTCTATTATTAATGTTTACTTATCGACGTATTGATTGATTGATTCGTTTACAAACAAATTTTTGCCAGTTATTTAAGGCCAGAACCTATTTTTAGATTGTTTGGGGAAGATAATAATGATTTAATGATACAAGTCTTACTAATTAACCCGTACCTGGGGGAGAAGATGTGTATTCATACCTTTCTCAAGGATATTTTCGCGTAAGTAAATATAACAAACACAAATGGAATTCGAGCTCGGCTTATGATTAACAATCTTATGGTAACCATTCTAACTATTTTTTTTAAATATCGTCCATGTTCTTGCATTTGAGGAAAAGACAATCGAGATAACTCTCTTCGACTGAAAATACTCGTTTAAATATGACGCAGATGCATTATATTCACAGTCTTTGAGTTGAAAAAAATGATTCCAGAAGAATTACCATTCTGATCATTGATGCAGTACACACGCGCGCGCGCGCACACACACACGCAAACACACAAACACACACAAACACATATTGACATACACACTCACACACATCGATTTGTTTTAAATACATTTTTAAAGATGATGATGCTTCTTGGAAACTATTAACGAGATACTGCAAATATATTGGTTTAATTATTATTAAGAAGCAATATATGTCCATTTTTGAAATTTATTATCGGAATACTGATTGATTGATTCGTTTCTACGGATTATCAACCATTTGTAGCTCATCTTAAACCAGAAAATATATTTTCGATTGGAAGATTGTTTTACTAATTAAAGCATGGCTGGGCAAGAAGAGTTGCATTCATACATTTCTCAAAGACATTTGCGCGTAAGTGAATTGAACGAATCCATCTGGAATTTGGAACTCGACTCCCCGATTAAAGCTTCCGGGACAATCTCCATTACACCACCCACACATCTAAGCTTCCACCATCTGATATTCCCAAGAAGTCACCCAACTTGGTAATGGGTAAAATCGACTTTAATTAACTTCGGTGATCGTAAATTATAGAATTAAAAAAAAAAGAAGTTAAAATAAACTAGTTTCCTGTAATTAATTTCGTTATGATTTCAAACAAAAGAAAATCTGAATGTTGTCTTTGAATGTAACGATTTCAGGGATTTTAATCTTGATTGTTAACTATTTTTTCCAATGAAGGCATTTCTGTTAAGCCAGAACGAATATCAAGGAATGATTTATGTTTGTCATTTCCTTAAGGGTCTTCTCTTTCATCAATTATAAAATTGCATGTGAATTAGCTACATTGTAATACAGTTTAACTAAGAGTTGTCCAACACGAAAAATCTGGTGTCTCTCCTTTGGCAATTTGCCGCTACATGACGTTACATGCACAGTGGTCATCAGTATGTTTACTACATGGCTTTTAACCCTGAAAGTCATCAATTTCAGTTTTGTTCAGCATGATTAGTGGAAGGTTCATACTTCATTCCTCTTCCTCGATCCGTTAAGTTTTCAGCAGTAACTTCAGGTAAACAATAATCAAAAAGAGGGATTAGGTCAGTTAGTCTCTTCCTTTAAGAATTTGGCATTGGTAAGCATCTAAATACGAGTATGCAGATTCAACTACTGTCCAGTTCTTACTTCATCTCTTTCTTTTTTAAACAAATGCTTATCCTTTGTTTCCTATTTAGGATAGGTTTTCAGGTTTTTTCTAATGTATTTACCTTCTCTTTCATTTTCAGTAGCCCCATGTGTCCTCATGACATTATTGCGTTGTTTAATTTGAATTGGTTAAATAGAGCTTTCTTAATGCTATAAATAACTTTCTGGGGTAAAGGTAAAAGCGAAGACATTCAGGAAGTGTATGCTTATTGACATAGAAGAAAACACTTCTATGAAAATTATTGAGAATTTTTCCAAATACAAAGAAATATAGATCGTGATTAACAGGATTTGGGCAATGGGGACTGATACTATACTAATTTTAATCAGTGCTCTGAGCCTCGTGAGAAAAGGAATGGTCAATTTTACTAACAATGTCCCAGGTACCATACATTTGTCCAGAAGATCACCGTACTTGAACACCCCATATACTAAGAGAAGTGATATCAATTATATGATATTTCACCCATACGGTTTAAGAACCATAGCTTGCAACGGCTCCACAGGATACAAAGCAGGAAACATAATATATAGAAATAAAAATAATAGCAATAAGTTGTAGTTGAAGAACTCGGATTGAATGGAAAATGTTATGATAGACTCATTGAAAGTATTACTTGTAGCCCAAGCATTAAAGGAATAGAAAAATTGTACTCACAAATACCGCTCACACTTTACGAAGCGTTTTATCAATGTAAAATATATGCGATCTTAGGTTTCTTTTTTTCCTCAAAACATGCTTAGTGAAAATATCATGATGTCATTTCTGATCTTGGTCTCTTGTTAAGATCCGGAAACATATGAGTATACACCAGAAATCAAAAGACAAATAATAATAATAATAATAATAATAATAATAATAATACTAATACTGAAGCGAAAAACCACATAATTCAAATAAACCGAAAAATAAATAGAAGACAATTGTCAGAAAGAGATCGGCTACCAACCTTTCATATGACAAATTCCGATAAACATATTGTGTCAAAATATAATGCTGCATTACAAATATTACATTGTTAACGGACATAATAAAATGAAAGCATCACAGAAGTAAATAATGTCATGTATGCATCAGTTTTAGCAGCTACTGAAATTATAATATAAACATAAAAGTTAAAAAAAAACATACAAAATGAAATCACTTGGAAAGCAAAATTAAAGCGATAAACAGAGGAAATCATATGTGATTCATCGATACTAGATTTCAAGACATTGAAATGTTTCAACACAGAAAAGCAAGAAGATCATGCAGAAATATAAAATTATATTACTAAATGAAATTGCCCAAATCAATGAAATACTTAAACAGAAACTTCGGTTAAAAGCACAGACAAAAAGACGATATGAATATGTTGTAGATTCTATCAGCAAAAAAAATATATTCCAAATGGAGCAAAAGAAGTTTTACAGTTAATTGGAAAATAAATTATAGAAGTCGAAAAGCTACCATCACTTGTAGAAGAGGAAAAGTTTTGGGATAATATTTGGAGCAACCCAAAGCAGAGTGGATCAAACGATAACATATCGGCTTTTATTATCGGCTAATATTAATATTAATATATACACCACACAGATGACAGAGTATTGAGGAATTCAGGATGAATGTTGAAACTATTAATATAAATGACTCCGTGTATCGGGCGGGCAGAAGAAGTGATGAAACTTTAACAAGACAGATAACACTATACTTATCTTAGTGTTATTTACATAACATTGTTCGGGCTGTTGCCCTCATCTTTATTGCAATAGACACGACGTTTCGGCCCTTGTACGCGTAGGACACCTTCAGGTGATTGGAATTTGGAACTTGTTGTGGTAGGATCCACATAATTTGCATAGTGGAGTACCGACTATATAAATATGGTTGGTACCGGGAAGACAGGAGAGGCGAATCAAGAGATTCAACTAGAGACTCTGCCCGACTGCGACTTAGTCAACACATTCTCCAGGAGCGGTTTTCCCAGGAATATACAAAAGACTATATGTAAATACTGTGTACACTTTCTTGTTTCAATACATTTTGTTCTAAGTACATTTTGTGTTGCATTATTATTCCATGCATTAGTCAAGTTTCAACAGAACTGAACCATTTATTGTGAACACTGGGGTAGATTGTTCAACGTGCCTCAGCCCTTCCATGAGTCTCATTTATCTCCCTTTAACTCAACTCTCCAGGTATTATGTTGGCCACTGCAGGAGCTAGTTACAGGACTCACCACTCAAATGACTTGACCTAAAGATTTGCAAGTTCAATACATAGCTACGACAGCAGTGAACAAAAAAACTTATGGCATGGGGAACAAGAAAAGTTTAACCGGTGGACGATATAAGGGTTCAGTTCAAAATCTCAAACACCTGACGAAAGCTGGAGCTTAAAACGACCGAAACGTCGTGAAAATGCCAATAAAGATTAGGGCAGAAGTACGAACAATGTAAATATAAGGAACACTATATTTGACAAGTTAAACTTGTCGTGCTTGGAGAAGCATCCTCTCGAAAGTCCGTTCTACGAAGCAGCAGTTCTCGGGAAGTAACTGACCGAATAGAACTTCATTCGAACGATATGTAGCATCCCGCTACCACTTTCTTATCAATCTTGAATTTTATATATTTTTGTGCAAAAAGTGGATCAGACAGCCTACTAAGCTTAGTAAATATTTTCAGGTAAAGTCAGCTTGTAATTGGTCAATAAACACACAAGTGGGCGTTGCAATCCACCCACGTACAAATATTTATCCAGCGCGTGCCCAAGGCAAGATTTCCCGCCATTTTCTGTGAGCTTGTCACGTGATTACATTAATTATAAACAGCAGACACAAGCCTGCTGCTCTCCTTCTCTCTCTTCTATTCCCTTCGGCTAAGAAGATGTAGTTTGAAGCTTTTCTCTCTCGACCATGTGCGGTGAGACGTTAAAACCGTATTCACGCATGCACGTACGTACGAAATTTTCGAAACTATATTTGCAAACATATACATCATTTCCAAACATGCAACAAGAACTTTATTCTTCTAAAGCTACAGTTTATTCAGCATTTCTCAGCCTTGTAATTAATCAAAATTTTGTGAGTTGAGATAAAAATATTCACAGTCTAAGGGACATAATACAAACAGAACTTTAACTTCTGCGCATGTACATCAATACACAAAAATAAATATAAATGTTATTGATTCAAAATAATTTTCTTCCTTGTATTTCATGTTTTGTGGTATTTTACGTTAATAAAAAATTGCGCGGTCATGTTATTCACGTAGCCATAAACACACATCTAGAAATGGTCAATTCCTATTATCTTACAATTACATATGGTGACACCGAATCCCCTACAGACTAAAATACAAAAGTAATGAGGAGGATTCTATCCAATGTATATGATATTGTGGAATCTTCCACAACAGCCAGTTAACCCCTGCTAGGAAATGCACTATTCCTGATGAGACTTTCACCGCAACAATCTTACAAATTATATAACAAGCATTCATTGGTTAATCACCTTCAATCTAGCTTGCTGATTGGTCAGTTTCGACCAATCAAATCACCCCCACGCGACAGATCTATTTTGGCGCCAACTTAGTCGGAGCCTGTCACGTGGTACAGCATACTATAAAACCCAAACACGTGTGTTTCTCGCTCTCTTCGTCTCGACTCACTCGTTCTCTTGGTTCTCTCTCGCGTCTCAACTCCGCTGCCAAAATGGGACTTTGAAGAACTCCCGTCTTGACTAATGTAGTCAGACGTAAAAAAAACTTTACATCATTTCATGCAAGTATAATTCTGGACTTTTACCAACTTGTACAATACACAATTCCAAACATGCAACAACTCATTCTTCTACGGTTTAATAATCAATTTATTCGTTATGAGCTTAGGTACAAATATTACCTAGTCTAAGAGACACAACTCTGTCTAACCTTTTCAGTTCACATGCATGTACCTCAAATACATAATGAATTGAATTGAATCATTATTTTTCGCTTTTATTAATTGTTGTGGATGGAAGAATATTGAACACGCACAATTTTAAGCCTTCTGATCATTCAAACTTTCTGATATCTCATAAAATCTTCACACAACCGCAACAATATGGTGAGTCTTAGCTGTGAAGGTCAGGTTTAATGCAACTGTAGAATTTAACAGGTCGTGTGTTTGTGTGTATCTTAGATCATGATGCGTATTCAACATGTAAACAAATAAGATAGAATACAAAAACGTGAGTATATTCCCTTTATGGTGTTTTTATTGAAAACAATGTTTTCACTGTCTCTTGGGTATGTCTTTTTCGGTTCCGATGTATGGTAGGATAACAATGGTTAAAATGGTCGTGCTCAAGTCAGATGCAGCCACCAATTCACTTACTCCATTAGTAGGGCTGCCAAAACACGTTCAAATGACGCCATTGGAAATTGGAA
>OZ038489.1:103889754-103912254 GCA_964036315.1 Acanthosepion esculentum | reverse complement strand
TATATATATATATATATATATATATATATATATATATATGTATATATATGTATATATATATATGTATATATATATATATATATGTATATATATATATGTATATATATGTATATATATGTATATATATATATATATATATATATATGTATATATATACATATATATATATATATATATATATATATTATATATAAAATATAATATATATATATATATATATATATATATATATATATATATATATATATATACATATATATATATATATATATATAGATAGATAGATAGATAGATAGATAGATCTTTGTGAAAATTGCGTTCGTCGGTGTCATCCAGATTTGGGTTCAATTAATTCCAAGTTTGAAAACGTGTAGTGAATGTAGAGAAATCCTTTTTGTGCTTCTCGCGTCCACGAGTGAAAGAGATGAAAAGAGATCTGGCTTCCCCGTCCTTCGTTTGAAGAAAATATAATTAAGGAGAAGCCTGCGAAAATCTGACTTGAAGGTGTCTCCGAATATGATGACGACATTGATAGTCGTGAGGACATAAAACTAGATAAACAGCTATATTTTCCCACACGGCTCAGTTAGTTTCTATGACAAGTATGTCAAACAGGCTATTCAAGCTCCACCGAGTTCCGTGGTTAACGACCGCGCATTTAACAATAGTTTACAAAAAATATTGGCTCGGGCCTTCACCGAAATTTCCTGAAAGTAGAGTCAAATATAACGTGAGCAGAGGCTTTCAACACTGATTGGACTTTTTTTTTTCTTTCTTCCCACTAACACAGATTTCTTCTTTGTGTGCCGCTAAACAATATTCTTTCGTAATGTATGTTGGAAAGGCACTTTGGAACTGTTATGGTCCAATATCCTCGTCGACACTGTTATGGTCCAAGGTTAGGACAAAGGAAGAACCACACGAACAAAAGAGTAGAAATAATAAAGATATATTACACAGAATAATAATACAAGATGTTGAAGGTGTTAGTATGACTGTCAGTCTGGTTTGGAGTGAACTACTATTGGCTCGACTCGATTCCGTCTCCTCCCTCTCTGAGAGGCGCAGTATTTATAATGTCAGGAAGAGTTCACTGTCGTTATAGGTAAGGTCCCATAACAGGAACAAAGAAACCGATTTACACAAAACATCTACAATGTAGCTACTTTAGTGAAGAATCTTGCGAAAAAAACAAAGATTTCTCAAAGAAGTCAATATTCGCATTATAAGAGAGAGAAATACAGACAGACAAAAACTAAGAGACGCATAGCCGTGTGAGTATTGTGTTTACAGACACGGCTAATTATTCACAATGCATGACGATGCAAACAAGTGGGTTTATTTATTAACAATGGATGAAAGTATTGGCTTCCATGATACAGCTGGAACCTAATATTTTTAATGAAAATCTTTTAGCATAAATTGAGAAAATGCATTCAAAAATTAATTTTGAAGTAATGGCAATCCTGCTATATCTGGGAAAATCGTGGAACTTGTTTTTGTCTACATGACGCATAACTTGAGAGAGGAATAATAATTCATCAAAAAGCTGTGTAAAGAAAGTTATAACATTCAATCAGTTTATGTCTGATGCAGCATACTTCGAAACCAACCTTCATTCTAGAGTCCTTAAACATGCTATCCTATAGTTTTCGTGAATGGGTAGATGCTGAATGCTTTGAACTGTTATAACACAGATATGAGACGGTTAAATCAGGGGAGGTTGCTAAAACTTTTTTTTAGCTCTGAAATGTAAATATATCAGTTTCTAGATAATGGATAATGAATATTTGAAAATGAAGTCTTAATATAAACAGTAGAATCCCTGACAGCCAGAATAAGACGGCCTTCTGGATATGAAGAATTGCTTACAAAGTCTGGATATGAGGCGTTATATTTTGATTAAAATAAAAGATCTGAAATCAGGTTTAACAATTATTTTCGCTGTTTTATAATAAACAAAATAATCTAATGGTGTGTGAAATATAACGAATTGATTTTAAGGAAAAAGAAATGATTAATGCAATGAAAATTCATTAAATTAAGTATACGGATATTCTAAGAGTAAATTAGATACGCCTCAAAGCCGAAATTTTCGGGCTCCCGTGAGGTTTGAACTCACTATCCAGCTGTAACACAACAAGCTTGCTAACAGTCACACCACACCAACATTCAGACGGTAATAATTACACTAGCTAACATGCCATGATTTCAGAAATATAAAGTTCCACACAAAAGTACAATCAACAATATACACAGTAGAATCCCTACGACTGAACTAAGAAGGTCTTCCGGATTTGAGGAATTGGTTACACGTCTGGATATGAGTGGTTGATTTAGATTAAAGTAAAAGAACTGAAATCGGGTTTAACATTTATTTTCAGTGTTTTAGAGTAAACAAATTAAGCTAATCGTGTGTGAAATATAACGGAACTGATTTTAGGGAAGAAAAGAAATAAATTATGTAATGTTAATGATAATTCATCAAATTAAGTATGCCAGGTATGCAAAAAATATATAATTTTTTAATCGCTCTTCCATGATGATACTTTCTATTCTAATATCATTCTCGACTTTTTCCGCATTTCGTTTTGCTTTTGTTCTTGAATTTTTTTTAAACAAAAACAATTTCTAATTCTGCGTGCGTTATTGCAAACTTCATAGATGAATGGTGGTTTTCTTTCCATAAATCTGACCACCATTTCAATAACCTTTTCAATTTCAGGCGTGGTTTCATCACACTCAGCATCTCACCGCTATCTTGTTGCAGATGTGTCCCATTGTAATCCTTTCCTCTTATTCCCATCATCTTTTGCACCAATGTAAGTCATTACGGTGAAATAAGCCAATTATCCAAAATCAATTTCCTGAAAAACAGAAATTTCAAATAAGTTACATATCACCCAAATACTTCAATGTACACAGCTAAATCATGTCCTGTTACGCGGGATTCTACTCTATTTTTCATTTGTGACGTTAGAAAAGACCTTAAACACGAAATTCCATAATTTTACAAAGGGCAAAAGCGTAAAATATTTCACAATGAAAATTAAACATTTCTGAATTCAGATAGATGTAGGCTCAATGATTTCTGAGCATATATTTCCAAAAGCAAATATTTTTAGTTGAAAACAAATTTTGCCGAAAGAATTGAAATTTTTCTCTTAGAATTCGAGAGATTTACTTTCTGAAAAGAAGACATGAAAGTTGAATCTGACTAAGCGTCACTTTTCTGTCTACACAGAAGAAATGATCACGCAATTCCAATTTTAGGTTTGTGAAATTCAATCTTCCTCTATTTATAAAACAAAGCATCAAGAAATCAGTCAGCATGATATTTACAGAAGTCTGGACAGGAAGGATTTACAAAATACCATCTAACTTACGATTAAAATCTTCAGCATTTTTGGAAGCACCAACATATCTTTTCTATAACATAAATAAGCTCGAACAACATTCTTTGACTATAAAAAATTTAGAATATATTTGGAAAATATGAATTACCAATATCTCTCCGGACAATGATAAGCTTGTAGCCGAGAAGTGAAGCTATATTAAATGCAAATGCGGTTCACTTTTTTGTTATATAGATATGCAATGTTTTTACTAAATAAGATGTTGTACTAAAAAAAACAATAAAAAAAACAAACAATTGCCATTTGGCACTTTTTCCAGAGCTAAAAATATATCATACCTCAAGGAAGATAATCATTGTCAAAAATGGTTCCGTATCTTATGCATCTCCAAAGGGCTGATTTCATTAGAATTTGGCATGCGGCCTTACGTTGCTTGTGAAAATGCTCAAACTGACATTCTCAGTTAAATAAGACAGAATAATAATTAGAAAGGTGCCGAGGAATTTTACTCAGAATTTTCGGCGAGAAAGCTCTGAATTTCGTTTTTAATACTTTTCATCACACTTCCTTAGATCTGATCCAAGATGAGGTGATAACATTATTTTTGGATATTCCAACCATTTGAAATTGTAAATTATTTGTTAGTATTCACCGCGTTGAAAACAATTAAAATATGTCAATTTTTTTTTTTACAGAATACGTTAACCAACGACAGGTTAAACGATGTTGCTAAACTAATCTGTAATCGAAATTTGATAATGTGAAATGAAAATGATGGTTACTAGATCAACGTGACCTTTAGCCGTTGACAATATTGCGTATTAATAAATATTTTAACGATATTTCATGTTAGAAAAATGAAATCGATATCACCTAACCATGGACCAAAGCTAAGGTAGCCTGTGGTAAAGTATCAAAATCAAATGAAAACAACAAACATTATTATCAATAAATAAAGAGATTTATAAAAAAAAATAATTTATAAAAAAAACTGTCGTAGTTTCCCGGGCCATTATCGAAACGATTTTTTTATATCAAGAAATGTCTTACTTTAGATGCTTTAATGTATTTGAACCATTTTTATCACTCGGTAATTTACTCTGAAATGTTTATCTGACTGGCTGATGCTTATTGTCTTTGAGAAAAGTGACCCTTAAATTATATACATATTATTATGACTTGATACAGTATGCGATATATAATCGGAATATATATATATATATATATATATATATATATATATATATATATATATATATATATATATATATACACAAGGTAACCAAAAAAGTTCTCTCAGTTTTTAAAGGAAAAAAGAAAACGCTTCAGAGTATGTGTAACTTAAATTTAGTCTTCGAAGTAATCGGCATCCAGGACCTTCTATCAACGTGTCTCCAGCTATTCAATGCCCTTGCGGTAGAACTCGTGGAGTTTTGACGCAAAGAATTCTGTGAGGGCTTTGCGGAAGTCTGCTCCATTGGTGAAGGATTTCCCACGAAGACGACCTGTCTACCAGACACAAAGCAAAATCTTGCGTGCGTGCATAGGCGGTCTTGCGGTGAGAAGGACAGTATTCTGAGGAGACAACCAATGTCGTGAACACTTGGGAGTTTCATACGGATCCCACTTTTCATCACTGGTAAGCACTCGATTAAATAATGATGCGGTACGGTGGCGGGAAAGCAGCGATACGCAGGCTGCCACTCGTTGTCTCTTGTGGACCTCCAACAGCGTTTGCGGAACCCACTTGCTCAGTTAGTACATCTTACCTAGGCGGTGCAGGTGAAGTCTAACTCTTTCATCGCAAACGTTGAACTGCCTTGCAAGTTCACCACACGTTAGACTACTGTCCTCTTCAATGACAGCCTTCAGAACTCCGTCATTCGAGACCTGTGGTCGTCTACTGCGAGGCTCATCATGGAGAGACAAATCCCGCGACTTGTGTTTTCGAAACCAAAGCCTTGCAGTACGTTCATTCACAGCACTATCCCCAAACGCTTGACATAAGCGGCGACTTGATGCAGCTGATGATCAGCCCACTTTGAAGTAGTAAAGCAAATAGCGCCGAACGACTCCTCTAGACACTTCCATACTTCACACAGTTCGGCTTATAACTGATGGCCGGGCACGCTGCTGGTTTTTTCTGTAACGTCTGATGTTCCTACTTCCGGCTGTCTGAATTTGAAAACAATTGCTACACGCATTTCATTCAATGACTAATCAAAAAACGGACATAACTGTTTTGGTATATATATATATATATATATATATATATATATATATATATATATATATATATATATATATATATATATATACAAGACTGAGACAGAGAGATAGATAGAGAAATATATATGAGATGGTAATGAAAATTTCTCGGATGTGCCACACTTTTAAATCTGATTAAAGGTGCAATTGACTTTTTTATGTTTCTTAGGAAGACCGAGATTCATTCAGAAACACTTCAAACATAGCTTGATATATATCTAACTAGATAGGCAAATAGATAAATAGAATCAGACTGAAATAGGAACAGAATGGGACGAAATTCGACATCGATGGATAGATTTCAGACTGAAATGAGCACAGTGAGATGAACACAGATAGATAGATAGATATATAGATAGATAGAATGAGAAAAAAAAACAATTAAACTTTAATGCATATGCTACAGAATGAAATTGGATGAAATTAAGTCGAAACAAAATGAAATACATACATAAATAAAAAGAAGACCAAATGAAAAATAACACAGAAATATAACGGAATTTTCTTAAAGGCAAAACAGTAAATGCTTATCTAAGCGAAAGATGTACATTGTCTACCTCTTTGATCATTATGCCAGAGAATAATGGAGTCCAGTACTTGAATATACCTAAGCCTAAACATCCGGAAGTTAAAGTATGAAATTGATTATAAGCCAAAAGATACACGTAAATTACAGTGTAGATAAAGACACACACATGCACACATTAATATACACATACCTAACTACCTATCTATACATACTGACATACATATATAAATGCGTTGGCACACAGCTGATAAACAATTTCTTAGCTATTTGTATTTTGATTTCGGGCATCACAAGCTGTTAAATTCAATTGTTTCATGCCAGACAATTGTTGTTATTTTTATATTCATAATTTCTCCCCAAATATCTCAGTGTATGGATAATGTATAACACATTAAGTATTGAAGAAAATGAAATCGAATATAGATCAGGTGTGCGTCAGAGTTAGTTTCGCTCAAAACCGAAAATTTCTACAAACCTAAAATATCAACAAAAAAACGACAGTGATGTTTTAAATATAATTATAAGATCGAAACTTTCATATAGATTTCAAACATGGCGCCCAAACCCTTTCACAAATATGTAAATTGTCAGTTGTATACAACAGCATTATAAGATCAAACGGGTACTTGTCTGATGTGGACCCGAAGTAGGGGCCACGGAAGGAAAACACGGAACACGGGTTGAGGTAAGAAAGATATATTAAACAGAATAGTTACAAGGAATAGTGTAAGCAGAGCTTACTATCCAGTGACGTCCGATATTGGTATCGTACGCGGCTGCGCATTACCGGTGCTACTACTCCCATGATACTACCATTCACATAATAATATAGTACTGGGAGAGTCCATGATGTAGGGAAGTATTGGTCTCACAACATTGCCAAAGATAATCTCTCTTTGAACATTGTGAAGTGGCATGCGGGATTCACAAACCTAAATCTTTACGAAATAAGAGAAACCACAATGCTTAAGGACTATCTGCAGCAGCAGAAATAAGTAGAATCGATGGCGTCTGTAACACTAATAGAAAATAATGACATCATCAAGATGTTAACATTACACAATACTTCAAATAAAAGATTAGGAAGGAGACTCCCACCAATACAGGAAAGAGCGATGACAGATAATGGACTCGAGAAACTAGTTTTCCTGAAAAGTTGTTTTGAAAGAAAGATTTAATAATTTCAATCGAAAGCAGTATTGGGCTCTTGATCAATACATGTCAAATAATTCCTTCTCGGGAAACGGCTAATACTAGTAGTGCCATTACCAATCCAATGCTTGCATATGTAAAGAATTGCAAACAAATTCGTATCATTGAATAAGATGTGTGAGATAAATGGATGAGAACAGATTAAGAAATGAAAACTATGAGATTATAGAGGATTAATGAGGATTAAACTTTGATTTGAATAGATCAAGATAAATGGGATCAAGAAGAAAACAAAACGGGTGTCTGGTTTGGTTTGGTCTTATTTGGTTTGGTCTTATTTGGTTTGGTCTTATTTGGTTTGGTCTGATTTGGTTTGGTCTTAATTGGTTTGGTCTGATTTAGTTTGGTCTTATTTAGTTTGGTCTGATTTGGTTTGGTCTTATTTGGTTTGGTTTTATTTGGTTTGGTCTTATTTGGTTTGGTCTGATTTGGTTTGGTTTAGTTTACGGCATATAAACCTCAATGTTTTATTTAATGCCGAAAAGAATGGGGATATTTTTTTTTTAGTTATTTATGGTAATATTTTTTTGTTTTCCAAATATGTATTGCTGTTAATATTTTTTCAAAAGATTTACTGCTGGTAATAATGTATTGCTGATAATAATGTACCGCTGGTAATATTTTTTCAAAAAAGTATTGCTGGTATTAAAACCTATTTGTAAACTTTCATGGTGCTTTGACCCCACTTTGGGGTTTAACTATCTATCCATAGTTGGGACCCTAACAGGCGATACCAATCCGGGTCATGGTGGACGTGGGAACACCAGTAATTAAGAGGTGGTTCCACGCTCCACAAAAAACTTAATCAGCATTCTTGCTGCTCTATGTAGTTTATCGTCTTACCCAGGATGCAGATGTAGCTTATCGTCATACCCAAGAAGGGTGGGTGTCTGTTCTACAAAGTAACCATTCTTGCAAACAAGAGTATTTAAACTTCCTTCTCACATTAGGAACACGCATCCAATGAGTATATTTCCGCTATGTGAAAAATGGAAAGAAAAAGGTCGCATATATTCTTCTTATTCTTATTCTTTATATTTCCGTGTCCCTTCAGGACATAGGTCATCATGACCAATCGCATCTTCCTGTTCAATGTAGCTCTTGATAAAGGTTATGCTTTTGCTTTTTCCCAAACCTGTTCTACCAACCATTAACTCAAGTCCATCAAGTATTTTACGCGCTGTTTCCTCTGTCCCCTTTTCCTTCAATCTGTCCTGTGAATATCAGATTTTCCAAGCCCTCCTTCCTCATTAAGTTCCACATAAACTTCAATTACCCATTCTTGATATTATGCATAACTTTTCATTTTTCTTTCTATTGTCTCTATAACCTCGTCTTATGCAACCATTCATATTTCAGCTAGGCCTCAATTTCAACACGTAGTCCTATATTCAGTGTCTTGAGGTGCTTGTGCTGCTCTGGGTCAAGTTGGCTGCTGTTGGAAGATACTATGCCAAACAATCAGGAGAACCTGTCTGGCTGTCAGACAATTTCAGCGACCACATCACCACTCACAACTGACCACCTAACACCCCAGACAGAAACTACCTGGATTATTACGTCTGAGCCGTAGTTGAGAGCGAAACCACTCAACTGTTTCTAACAAGATAAGTAGTGAAAGAAAGGATTATGGCAGAATTCCCCAACTTAAACGAGGAGAATGTCCAGGGATGGAAAAGATTCCGAAGTTATTTTTGTAGACTTTTGCTAAGTATATGTGTTAAATGAGACGTCATTGCTATTTCCATTTTTGCTTAATTTAGACGATAATTTATCCCTTGCAATCAGTATATATGTCCGACAGAAAAGATAACAAAAAATAAACCAATTCTAAGAGCTACAAAAAAGAGGATATTGTGGAGAGTCATGATCGCCTTCTCGCTGAAAGAACACGGCAGATACTATAAGAAGAAATATATATCTAAGCTGTAGCTACTAAATAACTGAACCTTTTTAAAAATTTAATATTGATAGTGATAATTAGAGATACGCTTTCAAGGTAGCTTTTGGGGGATAGAGACAGCAGTGTCTAAAATGACTTATCGCCCACAAGAAACAATAATGTATAATGCTGTGGAATTAAGAGTAAGCATACCGACCATTTGCTTGTGAAGGAAAATAGATAGCCAGCGGGTAATATAATATAATTACATATTATAGACATATTAGAAGAAAACACAGATACATATGTGTGACTGAATATATAGAATGACTTACATGGACAGTTACATTTTCACCACTATAAACAGACATACGCACAAACATGTACATGTTTGTAGCTTTTTCTACAACTATAGCGAGTGGACCATAATTAACATTTCTGGGAGAGACCGCATATTCTGTCATGATCAGCAATTTGAACAAAGCCAATATTACCAAACATTCAGGAACTGTGACTTCTGCTTTGCTAACACAACCATGGACAACTTCAGAAAAGTTCCAACTAAACGATTTCATCTAAAAGACATAGAGAAATATCTGGCATGTTATTTTTTTAGACATTTTCCAAAGCAGACACAGACTGGTATCGCCACCTTCAGACCGATAACATGAGGAAATGACCTGCTTAACGAATCGACTATAGAGATAATCGGTCACAGAAATTATAGTCGGAAAGTTGACAGTCCAATCACGTGCAAACACATACACAGAGGCACACACAACCACACAAGCAAGCATATATTTAACCACTACTCCACCCAGCTTTAACTGCCGAAAAGGGGTAACGATTTGTTTACAAATTTCTCTATTAATTCATTTTTATTACAAGTAATCTACCATCGGCCGAGGAAGTACAATCATAGTATTGATAAAGGAAATCTGTTGTGTAGCTATGTAAAATGTTTTTATTATAATCTATTATAATAAACATATTATAATAATATTTTGCTCTACTTTGTATTAATTACTATCTTTAAAAAAGTAAATGCTACGAACTGTGGATTTTACTCCACCTGTTCTTTCTCTTATATATATATATATATATATATATATATATATATATATATATATATATATATATATATATATATATATAAGTAATGGAAATCTTGGTAATCCGTATGGATAATCCCAAGGAGGATGAAATCCGGAGAGCTCAATGTTAAATCAGAGCGATTAATTTAATTTAATGAAAACAGACAGGAAGTTTCTTTTTCCTGGATCATCACACCTAACTTCCAAGAATGAAAAAAATGAATTTAAATTTACATACAATTTTTACACTTTTGAAGGGTAGTATTAAGTTGAAGTAATGTGATATAGACAGTGGTGCGAGACAGTGTGACATACATGGTTGAAATTAGAGAGAGAAGGGAGATATAGGAACGCTTTTAAAATTATATTTATTACAATACGTAATAGCGAGGAAGGGTGGTAAGGATCAGACAATGACCTATTTAATAGGTGAACACACCGGGAACGATCTAGAGAGAATAAAGAGAGAAGTATATATGTAAGAAAAAAGAGATGGACTCAGGATTTTGAATGAACGAGATACGGTTATAAACTTGAAAAGAGAATTAACATATGTGGGCATATGCTGCCAATCTGGAAAAACACAGATTTATATATTTTTTAATTATTTTTTTTTAAATATCTTTCGGTGAACGTTTGGTAGTATGGACTCTCCCGTCGTTTTCGACGTATGAGTTGTCTTTCAGTACATGCTTAATCCTATACCTGTCACCGTCGACTTAAATCTTTTGCCAGTGGACTTGTTGAAGGAATACGGAACTGAACTGCAGATAATCCACACAAATGATTTGATTAGAGTGTTGAAGTCTTGTGTAGAACCAGCCACACTTATTGGAAGTTCTGATAACAAGGAGCTGGTGCAAATATTTGCCACGAACACAATGGACAACACCGCTCAGGTTTTGTTATCACGGGATTTATAACTTTCCGGTACTACCAGTGCACAGAAGTGTACATCACTTTCTATGGTAATTTCACGTGATTTAGCCCGCCTGCTGAAGTGGTATACAAGGTTTGACGCGTGGAGATTTAGGGGATTGGGTGAAGACCAGTGTCGCCAGTCCATCTTAATAATAAGAGCAGCTGAGTAACAAAGGTACTACGTCTACCCACTGCCACCTACACGCATAGAACATAGACTGGATGTCGGAGTAAACAGTTCGTCATCAATCTGCAATATATTGCTGCGAATTATAAATTATTATAAAGTATAAGACAAAATATTATTATTATTATTATTATAATTATTATTGTTGTTGTTGTTTAAAAAATTGAAAGATAAATAATAAAACAGATTCACTAGTAATAAAAACGAAACAAAATAACGTTATATCTGGAAACGCTTTTCCAATAAAGTTGGAATTACGTTACTTTGCAACTAATAAGAAAATGTAAAGAATTCAAATTCATACTAAATGTTGTAAAACAATCTTTGAATTTAACTAAAAATAGATAATAAAAAAATCGGCGTTAATGTGCCACTAGTCAAAGTTTAACAAAATAAACATTACGAAAATGCTTTCCGCTAATTCCGAAAATTACGTCCACTTTCGTAAAACAACAACAGATAAATAAAAGTCACGCTTCGATATAAACAGATTAAAATTATTCATGCCACTATATAATTAGTCTAACAAATGCAATGTATTAAATATTCTTAAAATATATAAATCTCAGCGAGAAATTTCACTTCCGAATCAACAATTGATTTAAAATAGAAAAGAAAAAAAAAGAATATATATATTGATACATTAGAACGTTAATGCCGGAGTCAACGGACGTGTTTTTTTCATGGCTTTAAGAAAGGGCTGTTAAGGAAACACTCGATTGTTTTTATTTTATTTTAATCATACATCATTCTTATATTTTTCTTGTTTATTATGTTATAATATTTATTTATGTTATTCATTTACAGTATTTAATATACGTATTTCATAGTTTTTTGTACATGTTTGTCTATCTTTACTCATGGTATACAAAAATATATATGAAATTATTAGGAGAATTTGATAATTATATTTAAGTGATTCATCGAGTCTGAAACCTCAACAGAATGCAGAAAGCACTGGACAGCCGTTTCGTCCTATATTTGGGACTCATCAGCAGTGTGCATCCACTACCGAAAATTGAAACCCTGACAGTTAGGTTGACAAGCAAACACCATACCAACTGTTCCAACGGGCCTCTCCTAATAATTTAAAATGTATATCATTGCTTGAACCGGCTTCTAATGCTCTGGAGTAAGCGGCTTGGTGATAGTAGTCGTGATTCCAGTCCTATGGTTAAAGAGAATCTCAGTAGAGTTCCACCACGGATAATGTGAGTGAGCGGCGCTATATTGAGTCTGATTTGGTACGTCCTCGTCACCGTGGCGTGTTGGAACGGTTGGTATGGTGTTTGCTTGACAACCTAACTGTCAGGGTTTCAATTCTCGCACTGCTGATGAGTCCCAAATATAGAACGAAAAGGCCGTCCAGTGCTTTCTGCATTCTGTTGAGGTTTCAGACTCGATGAATTATATACATTATTTATTAATTAATTAGCTAAAGAATTTCAATTACTAAAAATGCCATAGGTAATAATCTGTATTTCATGGAAGCTCTAAAATAGCAGCTCTCAATCTTCAAGACCTGCAAGCCAATCGCAAATGAAATGGAAAAAGTATTCCGAGTTAATTCAAGAGGTATTGATATTTTATTTAGAAAGTGGAAAAAGGCCGCATGTGTTGACCTATTTTTATCTACTGACCTCAGTATTTCATTTGAGAATGGTGGAAGGGCTTGACGATCCTGAAAGAGCTTAAAGTGTAAAGTGAATAATCCACCTGTTTCTATCAACAGCCAATGCTCATATATTTCATTGAACAAATTATTTGTAAATAATATAAAAAGAGGTCATTTTTAAAGATTTCCAAATTTGCGAAAAAAAAGTCATAAGCGTTTTATATAATTAACCAAGAATTAAAAATTAAAATACCAAAGAAATTCGTATTACATGATTATTAATTAGATTCAGAGAAACACATTTAAAAGGTTATGTACCTAGAGTTTTGAACTTTTATATCTTAGACGTATTTATTAAAGTTTAGCAGGATAAGAGTGTACTTTAAACTAATGGAAAGTTAGATCAGGAAATATATGTATATATATCAATGATATTATATTTACTGACGAAATTTATATATACATATATATATATATATATATATATATATATATATATATATATATATATATATATATATATATATATATATACATACATATATATATATATATACATACATATATATATATACATACATATATATATATATACATATATATATATATATATATATATATATATATATATATATATATATATATATATATATATATATATATGTATTAAATACATATTTTCATCTGATTCTGGAGATAGACATATGCGCACTTTGTTGTAACCTGACATAATCAAATCAATTTCTAATTAAATGGGTGGCATTGTTTTTATTAATCCGACAGATCTTAATACTTAAAAGTTATATTTAAATGACTACATAAATTAAGTAAATAATAAAAAATAACAAATTAATCCTTGCAAAATCTATCATGAGACTAATCAAATATAATACCTATAATGCAATAAACTACCCACAATGTATCACTGATCGGTATATATAAAAAGTCGAGCAAAAACACAACGCACATGGCCTGACGATTGCGTCTAAGCATGACACCACTGTTTCCTCTGGGTGTTGAATTCAATGTCCGCTTTTAAATTTACATACGTTCTATCCCTGATATTGTACATTTAATCCATGTGTGTGTGTTTGCGTGTGCGTATCGGTGTGTGTGTGCTGGTGTGTGTGTGCCAATTATGCCTGTATAAATCGATGAAATAAGCCAATCTTCAACAGGGCTCGACAAATATAAATATTTCTTTATTATTTGTGTATTAATTTTCTTTCAAAATGAAATAAATAAATTACAAATGTTCTTTGCGAAACATCTTCACGCAAAATATTTGGTATATATTTATTGCATTAAAACAGAATGAATTGCATTAGTATAAAAGAAACAGACCCTGTCTTCATGTGAGAATCTACATGACACACATGTACGCTGTTTTATGGCTTCAGATAAATTGCAGCAGCCGGCCGCATGAATGAGCGGTGACCTTGTGTAAGACATGCTCATAACAAAATAAGACTCCATGTATTTTTTGTGTCAACATTACTAAGCATTTTCTGTAATATAATATACACGAATAAATATGCAGAAATCTGAGTAATTAATTAAGTATGAGAATTAACGTTTTGTTTCTTTAACAAATCTCGTGAACAAAAATTGATAGTTTATGTAACGAAAGAGTATCTCAAGAAGAAAACAAAAAATAAATTTATTAATCAATATTTCCCAAATTTTAAAAATATTGTTGAGCATATTTTGAAGTTATCCTCAAACATTTCTGACATGAGAATAAATTTTAATCATTTGCAAATTAAAAGCAAACCGATCGTCTCATATGACGTCGCTGATTGGATAATATATGTGAATACACAAATTCAAATATTTTGAACAGGTTCGATTACAAAACTGCGTTAATTTCTGATTTTATATAATGCTTGTTTTTTTTTACAATTCTGAAACGAATCCCCCGCACACACAGAAGACGATTATTATGTATGTATATTTTGCCAGAATTGAAGCACGAATAGAAAGAATTTAGAGCCTGAATATTCAGACACTATTAAATCTTTCTTTTCGTGCTGTAATTCAGTCAAAAGTCTAATATGTAAAAAATATCATTATCTTATTACCAATGTTGGCAGCATTTTGGAGCTATTTATTCATCAAATTATCCGGCCTATTAATTATATAGAGAGAGGCAGACAGACAGACAGACAGACACAGAGAGACAGAGACAGAGAGAGTCAGAAAAACAGATATACTCAAAGTGATTCGCCATCTTTATAAATTACCTCTGAACATAACACTCTACCGCGAGCGGCACATAGGGCTTTGTATATATATTAAACATGTGTTGAATGTTAAAGAAAACATCGTCCTGCATATTTTCTTTTGAATTTTCTCATATGCAGGACGATGTTGTCTTTAATATTCAACACAACATGTTTAAAAGAAAAGTTGCTGCCAAATTACACACACACACACACACACACACACACACACACACACATACATATATATATATATATATATATATATATATATATCCTTAAAATTTTTTACTACTAACGTTACTAACACAGAATATAGTAAAATGTAAACTTAATTATATACTACACTAAATCTAGTATATTTAATTCATAACGGCGATAACGTGTTGCAGAAAAGCACATTGTATATATATGTACATGCCCTCTGAGAGATTGTAAAAATAAATGATAATTATATAGGCCACACTACGATCACGTTGTCTCGGCTGCTTTGCTTCCATTTGAATGATGGTCCAGCATTTCTAAACATTTGAAACAACATACCTGTCTACATTCGTAATTCAGAAATGTTCTTACTGAAAATACATCTATACTTCTTCATGAAAATAATAAGCGTAAAGGGAAATATATCATGAAGCTATTTACACCTTTAAATATTGTATATTTATGATCAGTACTGCTGACTGATATCATATTTCCTCAACACTACCCCAGTCATATTCCTCACGCCAAACCTCCAGTAGACGCGTTAAGGCTTACATTTACACAAAGCTTAATAAAATTAATTATGAATACTGCAGAGATGATTTAAAATCTTTTACAGTAGATAGTTTAAAATATCGAGGTTTGTACTAATAGTTATAATTCTTATTTCTTAAAAAAACACTCTTTACAGCACCATAATTTAGTTAACTACCCTGAAACGTTACTTAAGTCAATCACATAGTACTCAGCGTTCTTTACTTTACAAGTAAAAAAAATATCTTTCAGATGAAAACTGCTATTTTGCCCCTGGAGGTTATGAAAACTACAATATTTGTCTTGAAATAAACAACACCCTGATGATGACATTGTGCTAATGTCGAAAGTTTTGGGAATAAAATTATATGTATGAACACGGTAATTTTTTTCTTCCTTTAATAATGACACCAAAATGCATGTCCATGAAGGTGAAAGGGGTAAATTGAAAATAATTATATATAAAAAGTGTTTGAATTATTTAAGGAAACACACACACACACACACACACACACACACACACACACACACACACACACACACATATATATATATATATATATATATATATATATATATATATATATATATATAGATATGTGTGTGTGTGTATGTATGTATGTATATATATATATATGTGTGTGTGTGTGTATATATATATATATATATATATATATATATATATAGAGAGAGAGAGAGAGAGAGAGAGAGAGAGAGATTTTGAGAAAGTCTTAGTAATATATCTGATTGTTGTTGCTTCTTCTCAAGTTGCTAACATTCCTTTCCGGAACTCAAACTCGGAGTTTCACAAAAAATCTTTAGCAAAACCAAGCAGCTCTAATACAATTGACCCAGCAAGTGCTGATAAGATGTACAACGCGAAGACTTTGATTCCTTCTAGTTTTCAAGTAAGAAAAATGAAGAAAAAAAAAGATCATATTACAAATCAATGCTGATGTTCAGAGAACAATACACGAAGCCAAATAAATGCAAACTTTCAAAGCGACCAAAGACTGGAAGTCGGATAAAAATAATAATATATTGAATTATCCGCTTGAAAATCGTTTTCTCTTTCGGATGATCACTAGTGTTGGGTTCATTCCTGACAATAAGAAAAATATATCAAGTAAAACATAAGAATGATAGCAATATCAACCAAACAAGTAGTTCCTAATGAATATGATAGCAAAAATACAAAAAGAAAAAATCTGCGCCATTGTATGCTTAAATCTCAAACAACTACCCACAAGAAAAACAAAGATCGACGAAGTATAAACACATTTTCTATACTACGTATATAACAAACCGCATACACTATTCTACTAATGGAATTACATGCATAGACTTTCTAATATAATAAACCGAACGTTGACATTTGACAGGCGGTAAATTTTATGGAAACAATGAGGGGAATTGCAGAGATGGATATCAACCAAAGAGAGACGTGGTTGATTTTGATAATAGATGTGTATACCAAATATAAAAATCAGATGAACATTATTATTTATTGTAATAATATCTCGAGCAAGAGATACGACATGTCGAAATATCCGTTGTGAATTCATTTATATATAGCGTGCTGCATAGTTGATTGGTTACAACGTTTCTGTTCATGAGATCCGGGTTCGAATCTCCCTGTGGTCGATTTGTCAAAGATGTGACATCCTGATAATAAGAGGCGATTCAAGCGCGCGGCAACTTTGCAAAAGGCATGAAAAGTAAGACTTGCTTGTAGACTGAACCTTTCGCAAGCCATCACCGTTTGTGTTGGTAATCAAACGTCATTGTGACCGGGAGTTTGTGCAGGTTGGGCTTTTGAAAAAAGATATCGCACAGATTTAGGTGATATATTCTCGATTATATCACTGAGTTCCGCCCAGTTCATTTTCAGCCATATGTGGATAGAGTGGGTTGAGCGATTGTCAGTAAATAAGTACGAGGGTTATTCAATAAATAAGTTGAATTTTTCGGTATAAGGACTTCTAATACAGATAGAAGCTTACTCTTTTTTATTTTTATTTTTTTGTTTTACTTCGTTTACACATGGATCTAAATTCTTTTGCAGATTAAAAAAAAAAACTTTGAGAGTTTTGGCGTTTAACAAAGATGGCCGACCAAGAAGCATGTTCCAGGATTGAACAGCGATCAGTTATCAAGATTTTGGTTGCTGAAGGGTGCAAACCAGTTGAAATTCATAGGAGAATGTCAACTGTGTATGGTGCCACATGTTTCAGCCAAAAAATGTCTACAAGTGGGCTAAATTGTTTAAAGAAGGACGGAGCAGTGTTGAGGATGAAGACAGGCCTTGGAGGCCTACAGAAGTGAGGTCTCCTGAGGTGTATCGAATCAGTCAATGACCTCATTCAGTCTGACAGAAGGGTGACAGTAAATAATATTGCAAGGACTTTGAGCTTATCTGTTGGGACAAACGCAGAGGTCATCAGCCAGAAGGAGTCATCTTGCATCATGACAACGCAAGGCCTCACACAGCAGCTGAAATGGTGCAGACCATCAATGAGCTGGGCTGGGAACTGCTCCCTCATCCCCACTTACAGCTCAGACCTTGCCCCTTCAGATTTTCATCAGTTTGTTCCCTTGAAAGCGTTCACGAGAGGCACGAAGTTTAAAAGTGACGATGAAGTCAAAAGTGTTGTGAGCAACTGACTGAGACATCAGTCCATTTTTTTTACGCTGAGGGAATACGGAGGCTTGTGCTCAGATGGGAAAAGTGTGTGACAGTGCTGGGAGACTACGTTTAAAAATTAAAAAAGTAAGCTTCTATCTGTATTAGAAGTCCTTATACCGAAAAATTCACCTTATTTATTGAATGACCCTCGTATTTCCTAGCCATTCTGGTAGACGACTGAGCAAGAAAAACGAGACGTAGATGAGCATTGTAAAAGCGGGAGTATATGTGTGAGTTAAATAAATCTGTTATACACAAAGAGAGAAAAACAGACATATGCGCATATATTTGGTGTATTTCGTTAGCAACAACTGATACATAAACCTGTATTAGATGTTGCTAATGAAATACACCAAACTTAATAACGTTAAAAATACAATGGCGTTATTAAATACACAAGTTTAATAACGTTAAAAATGAATGAAAATTTACATTTTTTAGGATTTTATTATATTAATGATTTCAATGTACTTTGAGAAGAATATTTTTTTTTTAAATTAGTGCCTGTAGAAACTACCCAAATAAAATTTCGTTTTGGGAACATTCGTTTATTATATTAGAAATGCTTACAGTCTTCTTCGTTGAAAAAACTATGAAAGTGTAAAAATATGTTTTAATACCAGAAATACTTTATATAAATTATTACCAGCAATGCATGCTTTTTAAAAATATATTACCAGCAATAATAATCAACTCATCATTAAATAACCTATATGCCGTAAAACGACCCAAACCAAACCTTGTCTGCGTTATTTTGAATTGTATCTAGTCATATTGCAATCAAGGTAACTGTTGGTGGAAATATATATTAATAATTCTCAAATTCGTCTATTCCATTTCCCCATTTGTTAATATATGTAAATATTAGTTTATAATAATGCTTTTAATTATTTTTAGACGTTTTCTTTTGCCATTAATGTGTTTGTTCAAGGAGCATATTCGTATCGAAGTTGTTGGTTTACATGTGAACGTATTGACCACTTGTCTGCGATATATATATATATATATATATATATATATATATATATATATATATATATATAGTTTTAAATATCTTTATAAGCGACTGGCGGTGTGTTTGACATAATTAATTATGAAATTCTTTATTAGGTAACGCATAGCTAGGGAACATTTATATATATATTATAGTAAATTTACATTGAGCACTATTGTGTAAAAATAAAAATATCTATAAGAACACCGGATTTTATATCTTACTGTTCGTTCTTTTTATTTATATATACATAGATATATATATATATATATATATATATATATATATATATATATATATATATATATATATATGTATATGTGTGTGTGTGTGTGTGTGTCAGTGTGCATGTGCGTGTATGTGTGAGAGAATGTGTGTCTATGAGTGTGTGAGTGTGCGTGAGGAAGACTGAGACGAGCTTTAGAAAACGTTGATGACTACAGAGTGAATAAAAATTTCGATCGAACATGAGTGTTTTTTGGAGAGTATGTAAGCAAAGAGGAAACTTATATTAACACCGGTAAGGGTCTGTTGAAATTTCTTGGGCACGTAATGACGATGTCGGGCTCGGAAAAAATTTCATACTAAGAAGACAGATTGCGTGAAAGAGAGACAGAGGAAAACATAATGGAATGGGGAAATGGTTAACAGGACAGGGTTTAGGAGAAATAACAAAAACGCTTATTAAGAGCTACAAGGTACAGAAAGATGTGGAGGGCCTTGATCGTCAATATCGAAGAAAAATAATTTTTTCTCATGGAGAAAATTCCTATTTCGTTGTAGATCACTGGTGATCAATCCCCTTATTTAAAGAAAATATTTTTTCCGATATAATGATAAAATTAATACGAAAAATAATCTACATTTTTCGGTGAAAACATACACAAGCTAACACGATATTGCATGCCTATGTTCTTGATATTAAACACATGTCGCGCACACACAGGAACTAACAGACACACAATAAAACATACGCATTTCGTTCTTTCAGTCTTTCCTGTATATAAATATGTCTATCTATAACTTTGTGTCTGTGAAGACGCGTTTTGGCGTAACAATTCATATTGGCGAATTCCAAAACAGATTTGATACTTGTAAATATATGTGGAAGTGTGTCTTCATACTTAATATAACAAACATTATGTAGAAAACAGCGCAATAAAGTTAAGTGTTCAAAGACATAAATATCTTTGTTATTTGATGGCAATAAAATCTAATGGTGATGTTTGTCACTGAAAACTGTTTCATCATTCACATGCCCCAACAATTATCAACAAAGCCGTGTAAATTGAAACAAATTTACAGTTTAATGATGTGAAATATTTCAGACGGCCTGGACTTTTGGTGATTTTCTCGGAAAGATATACTGCGTATTTGTGGTTCAAATTTTCTCACTTGATGTTCGTCCACGCATTTTTCTTGTTGCGAAATTTCTGACATTTTATGACATAAATCGATCATTGTTCTTTCATTCATCTATCTATCTATCTATCTATCTATCTATCTATCTATCTATCTATCTATCTATGTCCATTATCTATCTATCTTCTATTTTATTTTTCAATTTTGCTTCCCCAATGTACTGTTCCAATTATTCACAGTATTCTTGCTGATTTTAGCGAAAGAAACATCTCAACATTCCAATGCTTCTTCTTTTTCCTCTTCTCATTATTATTATTATTATTATTATTATTATTATTATTATTATTATTATTGTCGGTTAAGTTTACCGCTTGGTAAACTGTAAACCGGGTTCAATCTAGAGTCCTTACGCCCCACTGTAAAATTGTCATTTAATTGATAGCACATTTCTTAGAAGACAGGATGTTTTTAGGACGGTGATCTTCTGGGCAAATTGTTCGTTGATGTTACCTTGTACAGTAAAATTGTTCATTCCTTTTCTCACGACGCCCAGAGCTCCGATTAATGTTGGTGTAGACTCAATCTTTATTCAACACATCCTGTTAATCTCAATCTAATGTCTGAGTTTTTTGAAAATTTCTCGATAATTTTCATAGAAGTGTTTCTCTCATATGATAATGCTATGTAAATAAGCATACACTTCCTGAATTTCTTGTATTTTATGATAATATCAAGTTGTTGTTGTTATTATTATTATTATTATTATTATTTTTTTTTTTTTCTCCCTTAACATAAAATCTAGAGACAAAAATAAAACTAGTCTAATTAAATTTTCCGAAACGCTTCCATTATTATTTGACAACCCAGTACAGATGTCAATTTTACGTAGACATTTCAACGAGCTCGTTTCTCATGATTTTGGCATTATTCCCACTTTGGTAATTTTTACGAAAAACACATTCTTTCTTTGATTTCTTTTGTATAGACGTTTCCTTCCGAATCCCAACCACGGTCAGACATGGTTTCATAATATTATTCTACTGATCATCTTTGTAAAAAAAAAAAACGAAAAAAAAACAAGAACAAAAATCGCACACAATGTACACAGATAAAGCACTTCACAATGTGTGAACTGTACTTGCGAGTTCAATTCATTTGATTTTTTTAAGACTTGATCAACGAGGAATCACTTCAATAATTCTATCGGAACCTTTTCCAATGAATACAAGGACTTTAACAACAACTGTAAATAATAATGCCCTCCATTGACACGTATTGCTTAGATTTTCACTTCGAGATCATTGTATATTGATAATTTTATGAAGTTTATATTGTTATTATTATTATTATTACTATTATTATTATTATTATTATTATTATTATTATTATTATTATTATTGTTGTTATTATCCTATTTTGGTTTATGTGTATCAT
>OZ038489.1:103847254-103884754 GCA_964036315.1 Acanthosepion esculentum | reverse complement strand
TTTTCAGGAGAGTGGAACCACCTCATAATTGCTGGTGTTCCCAGGTCCACCCTGACCCGGGATGGTAGCATCTGTTAGGGTCCCAGCTATGGGCAAATAGTTAACTATTAGCAGCAATACTTAACAAAAAATTATTACGATCAATACAAATTTGAAGGAAATATATTACCAGAAACAGATTTTTGACAAAACAAAATATTATTAACAGCAATAAAAAATATTGTCTACATTAAGTAACCCATTGAGATTGATATGCCGTAAAACAAAATAAACCAAACCATTCTAAACCAAAGAATACTTTTTTTAAGCTTTTCGCCCCAAGCAAGGCTGGAAGCCACTTGCACGCAAGAGGTTACAGATGGTTTGGAGGAAGAGCAGATAGGAGTGGTGAAGGAGAGGATGTGGAGAAAGATAGTGGATCGATCAAGGCATAGGGGGGTTACAGAAGATTTGGAGCGAGAGCAGATAGGAATGAAAGGGGAAAGGATGTGGAGAAGGGAAGTGGGTAGATCAAGGCAACTGGAGATGTCGATTGACGTTACACTTAAATAGTTTGAGATTATTTGTCAGGGAAACAGGAATAAGGAAGGGAGTTCCACAAGCGAGATGTGCGGGACATGAAGCTATTGGAGTTGAAGAGACGTCTACATCTAACAATTTAAACGGTGAAAGGGTGGGAACGGGATGCCAGCCTCGTAGGACGCTTAAATTCATGAGGCCTGGGAACCAGCGAAAGCAGCTCATCGGAGCAATTACCGTGAAAGTATTTGTAAAAAAGACCGAGCGTAGCAACGGCGCGTCTGTGAGAGAGCGACTGCAGACGAGATGACAGATCAGGGTCAATTACATTGCATATCCGTCTCTGGGTCTTATCAAGAACCCTGAGGCAAACAGCAGGGGCTCCAGAATATATATGGCAGCAATACTCCATGCAAGGGCGAATGCTTGATTTATAGATTTGGAGGTTCGATTCCGGGGAGAAAAATTCCCTGGCTCTGCGCAGGGAGGCAACTTTCCTTGCGGTGGATGAAGCAATTGACATTCTATTATTACGAATCTATCATAAAAATATTGTCGGCATTAAATAAACCATTGAGGTTGATCTGCCGTTAAACAAAAGAAAACTAAACCAACCCGAATTATTTATTTTATGAAATGTTGAGAAGTTAAATATCACCCTCTTTATATTCATATTAATTAAAAGCAGGATTCCTTGAGAATTTAAATCATCAATTCTATTGTAAAACACAAACAACATTTACCGAAAAGCTTCTCTGGATCGTAAAATAAAAATGAATTAAACTAAGTAATTAATTCATTAGAAAAAACAACTTTAAATCGTTTTTATAAATAATATATATATTATGTATACTATTGTCTTAAGAAAACAAATGTTTTCGATGAATAATGTAACTTTACAATGATTGTTTTCGTTTTTTAACATTTTAATTAGAATACTCTAAGTTAATAATTTTGTTTTAAATCATTTATAATTCTGCATCAATTCTCCCTTTTAGATGATATTATTATTAAGAAAAACTATATTAATTAATGATAACATTAGTCAAAATATTGAACAATAATTTTACAAGAATTTAATGTATAAACGTTTTGTGTTTTGAAGTAAAGCTTCTCGTACACGGTAACATAAAGGATAAAAGCGATAACTATAGCAAATTTGAAGCCAACATATAAAATTCATTAGCTCATTAAATTACAGAGAATATTTTCGTAATTTATTAAGATTCCTGACTAATTACAAGTTATATATACAACACGTTCACGTGTAATACAATTTTCTTTTACGGCTAAAGGAACTATCACCCTATCAAACAGTTCGCCGGTTTAAATAAACAACTACAGCTTCGTTAAAAATGCATTTCCACGATATTTTAAACTTAATATAATTATTTCTTTCAATTCACATAAATACATTAACTCAGGTAATATTTCTTAAAACGTTTCAGAAAAATATATTGTATTTTTTCAATAAAGAGAATTACATCGGAATAAAAGCTGGTTGAAAATGGTCTAAAATCCATTGTTATCAAAGAAAAAAACTTCTTCCAGACAATTTAAATTTTGTCATAGAGCAAAGTATTTTCCATAATTGGAAATATTAAATTTAAACTATTATCTTGAAATTAAAACTACAATAAAAGCTTCATTAAATATTTTCACTTTCAAAAATTTATTTTAATCGTTGTTAACGCTAATCAGAAGACGTACATTCATTCGAGAGAATCAAGCAGCTAAATCTAGCAATTTGTTTTTACAAGTGTAAACAAATGTCAATCAGCCGGAGTGCTCCATTTATTTTACTGAAGAGCTTCACATTAACGCAGGTGGCTGTTGTTTGTGGAATTATCTATTCATTCACAAGTACTCAAGTGAAATATTTGAAGAAGTACTTAAGTGAATTGAGGAAAAGAAAGAGACAAGAGAGTGAGGAAAAGAAAGAGACAAGGGAGTGAGGAAAAGAAAGAGACAAGGGAGTGAGGAAAAGAAAGAGACAAGAGAGGGAGGAAAAGAAAGAGACAAGAGGATGAGGAAAAGTAATAGACAAGGGCTAAATTATGTCATTCGCAGACAGTACTGTTTCGCTATATCACAGCTCCCCAGTGAGACTATATATATATATATATATATATATATATATATATATATATATATATATATATATATGAGTTTTTTTCCAATTGTGTTCACCTTGTACAAAGCTCAAGACCAACTGTATGTCGTAAGTTAAACAAGAGGCACAGTTCGCAATGAGATCTACGTTGACCTAAGATATGAACAGATTAAGATTGTAGTGATCGGGGAAGCATTATCTTGGGAGTCTGTTCTTCAAAGCATCGTTTCGTAGGACGAAACTGCTCGCGAGGAATTTATCTCCACCAATAGAATGCGAAGGGAACGAGGGAGGTTCTCTACAATGTGCATGGTGATCTACTAGGATTGAAAGCGAAGGAAAATACTGTAGAAGCAACAGGGAATCTAATCGCAAATAGGAAACAACGGATAACCCGCTATTCGTTGAGATGTGTGAACTGGACGACTACTACTAACGAATGTTTTAAGATTGTGCTCGATTCAAATAGGATACGGTTAATTGAGCTAACTCGTCTTTTTATAATTGTTTACGCCAAGGTTTTTCTGAAATGTTTAGGGATCTAACAGGAGGAATGAAGCATGACCGTATCACGAAATAAGCTGAGCAAAGAATTTAAATAAACGAATTTAGGTAATAGTGTTAAATGTCATGCAGTAAGTTTGATGATGACTACTGTTCATTTAATGTCATGTAGCGGCCGATTGCCAAAGAAGAGACACCAGCTATTTTTGTGGAATCTAAAGAAAAGAAGTATATGACAGTATAGCTAATTCGCACGTAATATTATAATTGATGAAAAAGAAGAAAATTAAAGGAAGGGGTTGCATAAATTGCTTTTAGCTACTCATTCTGGTTAAGAGAAATTCTTTCGTCAGAAAAATTAATATTCACGATTCGATTCTCTGCAATCGTTCCATTCAAACACAACGTCTGTATTTTTATTGTTTGAAATCATAACGCAATAAGTTGTAAGACATGATTTTTTTTTATCTTTTTTACTGCCATAATTTACAATTAAGGAATTTAAGCAAAGTCGATTCTACTCAGTACCAAAATGGATAACCGCTTTGGTATACCAGGCGCTGCCATCTTGAATATCTGGATGGTGTAATAGATTATGTCCCAGAATTGTTAATCGGAAAACCGAGTTCCAATTGCATTTGGGTTTGTTTTATTTACTTACGCGCAAATATCCTTGATAAATGTATGAATCCACATCTTCTCCCCCAGGTACGGGTTAATTAGTAAGATTTGTATCTCTAAATCATTATTATCTTCCCCAAACAATCTAAAAATAGGTTCTGGCTTTAAATAACCGGCAACAATTTTATAGGATATAGGAAACGAATCAATCAATCAATACTTAAATATTAATAATAGACACATCTTGATTCTTAATAATAATTAAAATTTTATACAATTCTAGTATATCTAATAAATTGCAACAAGAAACATCACAATCTGCAACATTTATTTACAAGAAAATAACAGGGTTTATGTGTCCATGTGTGTCTATTGCATTTAGTATGAAAATGGTAATTCGTCTGGAATCGGTTTTTCCTCTAGAAACTCAAAGACTGAATATAATGAATCTGCGCCCTTTCTAAATGTTTGTTTTCTGTCGAAGAGAGTTATCTCAATTGTCTTTTCCTCAAATGCAAGAACATGGACGATATTTTAAAAAATTGTGAATAATGTCGTCATGTAAAATATAGAAATTACTTCATGTTTTTCACATGTTTGATTTATTGGTTTTAATGACGTCTTGTGTTTTTCATATTGCGTTCTATTTGTCTCCAGCTGTGGAGAACATCAACGAAATATAGACTCCCATTTGTCGTTAGAGTTACGTCTATTATATTTCTTAAAGTTAAAGTACATGGAAATATATAATCCGAATATGTCAGTTTACTGTTTTTTATTTTCTTTTTTGTTTTTCTTTCAACGTCAGACGTTTCGCTCTAATAGACCATCTTCAGGACATGGTTATTGCAGACATATTTATATTAAATTTAAGTTAAAATGAAGAGACGATAGATACAGGACTAGTCAGAAAAAGAAAAACTGAAATTCTAAAGTCAGTGTTCTCTTTCTTGGATTCGGTTACGCTGGCGCCGCGAGGGAGGCGCTGCGAAAACGCGCTCCCAAGAAGGAGATTTTATCTTAAGTGGAAAGGGGGAATTTTATTTAAAACTATAGCTTATCGGTAAGTTTGTTAAGCATTAACCTTGCTAGGAAAGCTGATATGTTAAAGAACCCCGGTCTAGTATTTACCGTACGTGAAGTGGATATTATGCCTGCCTCGTAGATCTGTCTAAGGTTTTTATTATGGATATATTTTTAAATCTTCACAGAGTCGAAATCGAAATTGTGATCAGATTTGGCTAGGTGTACAAACAAAGCACTATGTATATATATATTGAACAATAAAAATGTTAAAAAATTAAAATCTTCAAACACTCTGGGTTGTATATTAATATTCCTTCGTTTTTATTATTATTTCATTTAGATTCCTCGACTAGTTTCGGCCAACATGGCCATCATCAGGAGAAAAATAATTTCCATCTTGCTGGTAGCAGTGAACTACAGAAATCAATGTCTTGATGAAGAAAATGAACATTTGTCTGTAATTTTCATTTGTTTTATTTTAATTATTTTTAGCATGAATATTGGTCAGTCTTTGTAATGGTCAAACAGTATCTTTTAAGTTGTTATTTGAGATAAGAGGTGTATGGATTTATGCTGCTCTGAATTCCCTTGGTCATTTTGACAGTTTTATTGGAAAGTGGATATGTCCCTGTTAAGTCTGTGTGTGTGTTAGTTCTTAGGGGTTGAGTGATTATGATGTGTGTAAGCGTGTATTTTACTATGGGTGTGTGTTATCATTTGGCTCAAGAGTGTGTGAGTGAGTATGATGTGTGTAAGTGTGTATATTCGTATGGGTGTGTATATAAGTGTGAGGCCTCAACACCTCCGTAAGCATGTCTATCTTGTGTGGGTGAGAAATGTGGGTAGGTCTTGATTTGTAGGGTTATATATTAATACTATCTATACTGTTAAACTTATGGTTAAGCCCGCCTACATATATATATATATATATATATATATATATATATATATATATATATAGGCGGGAAAATTTTCAAGTGGATGGACCTTTGTCATCTAATTTTGTGTTAGAGCAAAATGACTGACAAGGATGCGATGACCTCGGTGCTATCTATATAGGTAAGGAAACTTTTTGTTTGTATATATATATATATATATATATATATATATATATATATATATATATATATATCAAGATGAGATATATATGTATATATAGGTAAGGAAACTTTTTGTTTGTATATATATATATATATATATATATATATATATATATATATATATATATATCAAGATGAGATATATATGTATATATAGGTAAGGAAACTTTTTGTTTGTATATATATATATATATATATATATATATATATATATATATATATCAAGATGAGATATATATGTATATATAGGTAAGGAAACTTTTTGTTTGTATATATATATATATATATATATATATATATATATATATATATATATCAAGATGAGATATATATGTATATATAGGTAAGGAAACTTTTTGTTTGAATATATATATATATACATATATATATATATATATATATATATCAAGATGAGATATATATGTATATATAGGTAAGGAAACTTTTTGTTTGTATATATATATATATATATATATATATATATATCAAGATGAGATATATATGTATATATAGGTAAAGAAACTTTTTGTTTGTATATATATATATATATATATATATATATATATATATATATATATATATATATATATCAAGATGAGATATATATGTATATATAGGTAAGGAAACTTTTTGTTTATATATATATATATATATATATATATATATATATCTCAAGATGAGATATATATGTATATATAGGTAATGAAACTTTTTGTTTGTATATATATATATATATATATATATATATATATATATATATATATATATCAAGATGAGATATATATGTATATATAGGTAATGAAACTTCCTGTATATATATATATATATATATATATATATATATATATATATATATATATATATATCAAGATGAGATATATATGTATATATAGGTAATGAAACTTCCTGTATATATATATATATATATATATATATCAAGATGAGATATATGTGTATATATATATATATATATATATATCAAAATGATATATATATGTATACATATATAAGGATGATGTATATATATATATATATATGTGTGTCTGTGTGTGTGTGGGGGGGCGTGTGTGTGTCTTAAGTAGATGATAACTGTTATATTCCAATATCCTCGCACCACTGTTACGGCCCAAGGTTAGAACCAAGGAAGAACAACACGAACACAAGAATAGGAATAACAAAGATCTATGAAACAGAATAATAATATAAGAAGTTGAAAGTGTTAGTATGACTGTCAGTCTGGTTTAGAGTGAACTAATATTGTCTTGACTCGTGAGGTCACGACTCGTTCCCCTCCTCTCTCTCAGAGAGGCGCACTATTTATAGAGTCAGGAAGAGTACATTATCATTATAGGTAAGTTCCCATAACACCCCCCAACTTTCGAAGCTTTTGCGTCGCAGGGGTCTTTAGTATTTTTTGCTCTTTGGATTTATTATCAACGGCTCTGTGACTTTTCTTTTACTGGTCGATTTCCCTGGTTCAGACACTGTGTGCGGCCTTCGCATATCAAATGTGTCGAATATTGTATCCATCACGTCTTCCTGAGGTGGACCGTTAGAATCATTTAACAGACTCTTTCTTATTTGATTTTTATGTGAGAATTTCGGGCCCCGTATTATGTAAACCATGTTCCCGATTCTTTTTCAATTGTACCTTGCTCTCAGTAGGATGTATTGTTTTTATACATTTTGAAAAAAACTTTCTCTCTTGGGTAGAATTTTCTTTTTGGTACGCACGACATTGGTATTTGATTTGTATGTTTTGTTTGCATTTTGTCAAATACTGATCTGATTTTTCCGGCGAACATCACTTCCGCGGGTGATAATGCCGATGGCGTAGCACTGTTTGGTGTAATTCGATATACTTGTAAAATTGTTGCAACGCCTTTTCTGTTGGCACGCCATATGCTTTCCATAACGCTCTTTTGAGTGTGTCTACAAATCACTCCGCTTGTCCATTTGATCTTGGGTGATATGGAGGGGATTTGATATGTTTAACTTGAAAGAATTACCCAAAAGTCTTGAAATCCCACAGATGTCAATTATGTCCCATTATCGGTGACTAGACAATCAACTACTCCGAAACGAGCAAACAGTTTGTGGAGGCAATATATGGTAGTTTCAGAAGTAGGTTTTCTGCAACGAAACACTTCTGGCCATTTGCTATAACTGTCTACTATGATCAAATAGTAGAAACCATATATTGGACCTGCGAAGTCTACATGGATTCTTGACCACGGTCGATCTGTCTCTGACCAAGTCTTATGGATGATCGGCGGTGCTTGTGCTGCTGAGGACCAACCCTTGCATTTTTCATCCCTATGTTTAATGTCTTGATCCATGTGTTGCCAATATACGTAACTTCGCATTAACGATTTCATCCTGTTCTTTCTTGCATGCCCCATCTGGAAGTCCTTTAGCATTCGTCTTTGTAGTGTTTTCGGAATTACTAACCTTTCGTTATATAGTAGAACATTGTCACTTGAAGAAAAACTTTTTTTCTTCAATTTTTGTTTTAGTTTCTTTTATGAATTCATCATATACTGCTTCATTTCTTATCTATTCTAGTGTGATGGTGAGGTTTCGAACTGTACTACATAGTGATGTCTTGATATATTCTTCATGCCGTAGGGCTGCAATTACGGAATCTTCCGATGGCTCCGTTTTCTTAGGTATTAGTCTCGAGAGACCATCTGCATGCCCAATTTTGTTCGTTGGCAGATACTCCAATTTGAAATAGTAGTTCAGTAAAATTGTACACCATCTTAGCAACCTATTAGCCGTGTAAACAGGTAGAAATTTCTTTGATCCAAATATTGTTAATAACTGCTTGTGGTCCCTCTGTAAATAAAAAATCTACCGTAAATATATCTATGAAATATTGTAACTGCAAATAAATCCCCAGCCCTTCTTTTTCGATTTGTGAGTCATTTTTTCTGCTAGCAGAAAAGTTCTTGAAGCATGCGCGATGGGTTATAGTGTCCCCTCCGGCATTTTATGCAGTATACATGTCCTGACTACATAGGCACTCGCGTCACTTGCGACTATTATTTCTAATTTTGGTTCATAGTGCGCTAAAAATAGATCCTTGGTTAGCGTCTTAATTATTTTGTCAAACGTTTCCTTGACCTTAATTTTCTCATTAGTAGACCTACTTTTTACGTCTGACCAATTCCCGCAATCAAACTCATATAAATCTTCTTTCCTTCTGAAGTAAGCTGCGAAGGTTTCGTCTTCGTCCGGTTCCTAAAAAGCCAGGTTAATATTCATGAGTGCAATCACAGAGATTTTATCTGGTCCAGAATCCTTCTCATGTGTCACGATTTAGTATGACTTAATGTTTCCAGGGCTGTAATAAAAAAAATAATACTGTGATTGTGCTCAGTGAGGCGGTGGAAATTTCAAATGAATAGACCTTTGTCATCTAATGTTGAGTTAGAGCAAAATGTCTGACAATGATGCGATGACCTCGGTGCTATCTATATAGGAAATGAAACTTTGTCTATTTTCAGAATTCAGTGCGTACACTTCTGAATGCTGCAAATGCCCAAATACACCGTTCGTGCGATAGATAATTTAGCAGGGGTAAAGGTCAGCTATTCCCGTAGCAAATCAGCCGGTGGACCAGATATTTTTTTCACTATTCCAGAAAGTATCCCATCCGAGCTGTGGTCAGCTGTTTCGCAGACAGTATATTTGAATGGGTTTGAGAGCCTTCCCAGTCGGATTTCCTGTACAAATACCGTTTTACAAAAAAACATACCATGCCATGTCTTTGGCTTAGCCTAACATAATTATGTGCCATGCGTGATACACGGTTATGCGATCATCTATCTTTCGATACATTACTGACACGGCAGATTCTTTCAAGCAGTAGGTTGCCGTTTCTTCCTCCTGTAGACCAGTTGCTATCCAAGACTATAGAACTTAGTATCTCCTGCTATTTGCCCATAGCTGGGGGGAGAAGAAGAGGAATCATACCTTTCCTAAGAGTATTAGCACGTAAGTGAATATCAGTCAGTCATGTGCCATGCGTGATACACGCTTATGCGATCATGTATCTTTTGATACATGTCTGACGAGTTGGATTTTCTTCCCACGGTAGGTTGCCATTTCTTCCAGCTGTAGACCAGTTGCCATCCAAGGTTAAAGAACCCGGTCTGTCCTGCTATTTACCCATAGCTGTGGGGGATTAATTCCTTTCCCAAGTTTATTAACACGTAAGTGAATGTAATGGACTCGACCGGAATTCGAACACGGCTCTCTGATACTTCAATCTGAACCGCTATCCATTACTCCACCGTGCCTAACATAACTGGTTAATTATCTGAGTTTAAAAAATCAGAGAAAGCATTTTTCAAAGAAGATAAGTAAAAGCGTTCAACGATGTTCGCCTGTTGTCTTGGTGCATCAGGAATGCTACAGGGTTTTCTCAGTGATCTGTGTTAGGTCGTAAGCAATGAGGAAGTTTCTGCAGTACCTTTCTACTTCTTCAGTTTTGTTTGAGTGGACTAACCACACTTTGTAGTGAATAATGAAGGCATAACATATGAAATTAACTTGAGGATCATATCACTTCTCTCAGGTATTTCGTCAGACACTGCTGGTCTATAATCCTGGGGATGATACAGAGTCAAAGTCAAAGTGTTCCTGCGGAAAAGTGCCACGCAGAAGCCTCTATACGAAAGATCAGACCTCGTTTGTTCGGTCTCTGTCATATGGAAACACACGTTTAATATAGGCACCGAGTCCATGGCTCTGCCGTTTTTTATGGTCATCGTTAGCCATTAGGAGCGAGTAAAGCGTGATTGCTACTTCCTGCACTTGGAGAGAGTTAACAATATTAGTTTCAAACAGAAATAGGAGATCACGTTGGGCATTGAGAAGATAGAATACCACCTCTGTAAATTTGAAATGTAGACCCATCATATTGATGCAGGAGATTGTGAACACGGGTCCTCCTTTCGTTTTTGTCATGTTGGGTTTGAGATGTTTTAGTTGTGTTCATGTTTAGAAATCAGTGTGTTCGGGTGGTGTGTAGGTACTGAGGTAGTCATACCCACGGAGGATGCATGCATTAATAACATGGAATAAATATATTTTTTTAATCAGTTCGCCCCAAGCAAAGCGGGAGTGTCACTACTAGGCAGGATTTTAGAGAGAGTGAAAAGGAGACAAAAGACTTGGTATAGTGGAGATTGAAGAAAAGATAAAAGATGAACGTGATACAAGAAAACAGATAATGACGATTGACGTTGCATTTACATTTTTGCAGACTGGATTTTTCAGGGAAGCAAGTAAACGGGAGGTAATTTCGCAGGTGGGAAGAGCGAGAAAAGAATCTGTTGGAGAAGAAGTGTTGGTTATATTTAACTATTTCGAAATTAAAATGGTGTGACCTAGATGCCAATATTGTTTCGCGCTTAAATCCATGTAGTCGGGGCACCAGAAAAAAAGTTCGCCATTGTCCGAACTGTTGTCCTCATCTTTATTGCCATATTATCGTTGTTTCGGCAGGTGTACGCTCCGGCTTCCTTCAAATGATTTGAATTTCGAACGGAACTCTTTATTTCATTCACTGTGTTAGATTTTTCTAGTTCCACGAGCCATACCTCTTCTTGAAGTCTCAGTTTCCTCCTTTTAACTAAACTCTCCAAGTTATGGCATGACACGTGGAACTAGAACAGTGGGCGAAATAATGGTTTCACTTCAAAATTCCAATCACTCGAAGAAGAATGGTGTATACAACCATCGAAACGTCATATATATATATATATATATATATATATATATATATATATATATATATATATATATATATATATATATATATATAGTAATAAAGATGAGGAAAATAGTCCTAATAATGTAAATAATGAAAACAATTACAATATATCATCTCAAAAATATAGACAGATAATGAAAATATTTGTAGAAAAGACAGCGGGGAAACCTCGTCACGTCTGTGAGAAAATTACTGAAGTCGACATGATACATCAGAATCGATTACATTGCAGATGATTCTTTGAATTCCGTCAAGAATGTCGATACGAGTAGCAGGAGCACAAGAACAGATATGGCAACAATATTCAATATATGGACGCATGGTATATTTGTAAATATGCAAGAAGGACTCGGAGGAGAAAAATAATTCTGGCACAACAAAGTGCAAGATGCAGCTATTATTCAATGTAGTCGTTATACTTCAAATAAGTTGAAGACGTGAGACCAAGAAGGCGCAGTGTGTCTATCTCCAGGAGTCTAACATCAGTCATTCTGATAGAGGACAGAACATTTTCTCTATCGTGGTTAAATGGGACCGGTTTCGTTTTTGAAGCAATAGAATTTACAAACCGTTGTACGTCTCGGTTAACCCCTGTTTGGAAGCCATATTCAAGAGCAGCTGCCAGGTTAAATTTACCAGCTCTGGCGGACTAGCTATTGAGACAGGAGTAAATGTCAGCGTCGTTTGCATAAATGACTACTTGGGAACAAATGACACCCGGAAGATCAATGATGAAGATCAGAAACAGCGTAGGACCCTGGATAGGACGTTGGTGGACATCAGCGTTCGCGGCAATGAATCTGGAAATGTGCCCGTTCAAAACAAACTATCTGTCACAATTTAGTAGGAACGATTGTACTAAAGCAAACAACATCTAGAAGAGAAGCGTTTCGGTTGTCTAATGTAACATGTGCAGGATGGGAACTGGTACAGAATGACACAGAATTTCGCTATGGGGATGTCCTTAATACCGTAGCCCTGGTGCTTACATAAAAGACCAGTTTTCGAGATATCGAGAGACCCAGTTAAAACCTCGCCGTTATTATCAAGAGCTTGATATACATATTCAGTGATGGCTGTTATCGGTAGACATGGCAAAATATAAGTGTTCTTTGCCGAAAATCGATAGTAGACTAATAGGGCAATAGTTAGAGAGGTCAGAAGGTTCTCTAGGGTTCTTAAAATCAGGAACTACGTAGGAGGAATGGCAAGTAGGAAACAGCAAGACAATTGATGTAGAGTTTGGCGAGAACTGGAGCCAGCTCAGGAGTGCATTTCTTTAAGACGACGGCTAGGATCCCGTCTCTTCCACTTACCGTATGGAAGTCTAATTTAGAAATTGCGTCCGAGAACAGAGCCGGGGTTATACGAATATCACTCATTAGAGACTCTGTGCTAGGTGGGGGTTAAGTGTGGATGCTCCAAATGAGTCGCGTGTTCAGTTGGAAGAGCATTTCCGAGCAAAGCTTTCAAGCTTATTTGCTGTAGATAACAGGACTTTGAATTGGTTTAATAGAGGAGGTATTGAAGATATGCTGTTATTCAGCAGGTTCTTGCAGAACCGGCGATAATCCTCTCGAACAGAAATTGAGAGATGATTTACGTTGTTTCATTCTATAGCAAACTGTAACATCGCTTCTTAAAAGAGACGCTTCTACTCGGTTCGAGCAGAGACAATGTGACCTCTCTTGAAATCAGACATGTCGCTCTGGTACAGCCGAAAGATATGATTCCCGTGGGCTATAGAGGCCGAGCGTACAAGTAAGAACCAAGGAGATAAACGCCGTTTAATTTAGCATTTCTTTGCTGAAATGAAAGCGACATTGCCGGCTTTCATCCAGGAGACTTGAACAGTGTGAATAAAAACCTCATTCCGAGAGACGCCACAAGAGAAATCACGGAATGAATCGGTTAGTTGGTAACAGAAATATATTCTGTTGGTAGGAGGTTTATACCTGTTGGCAGAGCGGAAAGATATTTGCAGACAATACAGCATGATCTGTGTTGATAATAGTTTATATGTAAACGCGAGTCCACCATTTGCATGAGAAATTGAGTGATTGAGAGGTTAAGGGTTTGGATGCTAGAGCGATCAGCGGCAGGCTGTTTAAAATACCTGAAATGATGGGCATTAATGTCACAGAACACAAATATATTTGCAAACGTCTGTAGGGAGGTGGCCTTGTCTATATTATGCGAAATACTATCTAGCACGCAACAGTCATTAGAGGAAGGAAAACAGTAGAGAAAGAAAGCATAGCTTACTAAGTAGAGAGAGACGGAGACACATGTAAAAATGGTATGGAGAGCGAAGAGAGAGTTTACTAGCCAGCGGGATATGTTGGTGGACATAAACTGCTTGTATGTGGACATCAGAGTCCTTGCTAAGGTAAGGAAGATAGCGAAGAATCGATAAATCAAAGGAAGGTATTGAATAGTTAAGATTAGTTTCGAAGAGAGTTAGGATGTCCGGACACTTTTTGAAGTGGAAAGATTTCACACTACACAAATTAGTACGAATAACAAGAATGTCCGAGAAAGAAAGGTTGAAGGAGTTAGGTGATTTTTGCTGAGCTGCTTTAGTTATTTATATTTGGTTAGTTATAATTGTGGTGTGTTATTTTTGTAAGGAATAGCCTAGGGTAGTAGTAACAGTTGTTCCTTTAAGGTAACATCTGCCGAAAGGCCACTCGTGCAGAATGTGGTCTCGGTGTTGCCCACCGAAGGAGCTTGCAAGTATAGACTTCCATGCGCGATATGCCACTAAGGAATCCTGATATTATACGACTCTTGATCAGATGATCCTCCCGAGACGCTATGCAGTACTTCGGTCTCCTAACGACCAGTCGGGAAAAGCATCCAGAAAACTTCCAACGCAGTACTCACGCGATGAACAAAACGTTGCTAGCATCCACACATATCACAAAAAAATTCATGACAGCACCACTATTAAAACCTGAAAAATGGAAAGGAACCGGTAACAACAAGAATGAATTCTTGACAGAGAATGGGAGAAATTTTATCTACTAATAAAAAAAAACAGTTACTTAAAGTCGAGATGCCAATTAGAAATTCAACAATGAATTAAAAATAGCAGAGATCTATCGCTGAAAGATCTTTACGAAAAATAGTCATAGGTTTGAATTCCAATTATTCCAAATGATGAGCATTCAGATAACTTATTTGGAGACTATATCTGCTGCCCAGAGAACTTTTTGACCATGTGATGTTTAGCTGACATTCTATTATATTAGGAGGGAGAGGTTTGTCTCTAGAATCTTATAGGAGACGATTTAATTGCTTCTTTCCAATATTAAATCTTGACATTTTATGGACAGAACAGGCTGACTTGATTTCCTTGGTGCTTTGATACAATTATGACGACTTTGAAGTGAATCTTTCAGATTCCAATGGCCGAAAGCATACGACTATTTCTCACTTGGGACGGGTGGTTATGGTACGGGTGTGAGAAGGGCCGGTTTTCTTAATCTACTTTTCTTTCGGTTTCTGTAAAAGGAATTCGAGTTCTTCCCAGATACCAAGAACAACCATTCAACAACAAACGAGTGTCATTGTCCGGAGCCATAGCCGTAAGAGTACCCTTGGTCATGGCACTTGTGACCTCACCAGAGATTAGTGCACGGTCCATAACACATTCAAAAATGGCAGTACAATAGCCTCAATATTATACAACTGCTAATAAGATAGTTTCCTTCTAAGTTCCCCAAAGTCTCCGATACCTGATTGTCAGGCGGAAAAACCCAAAATTTATTTATATATGCGAAATATCTCATGAAACCAGTGACATAAATCTGAAATTTTCTATTGTTCTCGCAGTATTTGATTCACGGAGAGGCATACCATTATGTGCTTTGACAATACAAATATATATAAATCTAACGATGTATTGATGTTCTGAGGTACCCAAACACATTATAATATATACATTACAATATATGCATTTTAATATATACTTTACAAACAAAATAACCACTACGCTATTCATGCGCAAACATATACACAGAGAGAGACGCGCATATATATGCAATAATATATATATATATATATATATATATATATATATATATATATATATATATATATATATATATATATATATATATTATTAGTAGAAGTCTTATAAGTATAAGACATTTTACTCGTTCGGAAAAACCTTCGGTGTCTTGATTTGCAAATAATCAAACCAATACCAAAGGGGGAAAAAGGTATAAAAAAAGAAAGAACCAAGAACATGTACGTTAGCCGAATCCAAATCTCAAAGAAAAAAAAACTGATACGAGTTCGCCAAAAAAATAAATAAAGTTCTCAATAAACTGATTAGAGAAGACCTAGATAAACCTAGAGAGCCAGACAAACCTACCACGGTTTCACCTAAATGGATCGGCCTTATATATATATATATATATATATATATATATATATATATATATATATATATATATATACCTCTTCCGGATGACTCTGTTAACTCAACTCTCCAAGTTTTTATTCAACACAGCAGTAGTCAGGTATTGAACTCACAATCAAGTCACTTGATCTAACCAACGCTTTTCTCTACCGGGTCATTGATTTTATTCGTAATTATTAACTTAATTTCTTCCCGAATTTTTACCAGAGTTCATATTGTAATTTTTGTTGTTATTGCTTTTTAGAAAACACTCCGTATTACTGGTTCCCATATTGTATTCATCCCTAAGCTTTGCGGGCTTGGGAGATTTTTGTAGCCTAGCATATCCGCTTATACCTTAAGTTGACACATTTTCTAGTGATGTTCTGTGACTATTACTTCAACCTCGTCCCCCAGAGGGCGCTGATTTCCCTTTTTCATTCCATATGCCGTCAGCTACGCCAGATTACTCTATATCGCCCGTATTTCGGCTTTACGATGTTATAGCAGTTTTACCATAAGGCGGCGGCTATATTACTTACCACAGCTGCACGTGATAGCGTGAACACTGTCTTTAGTCATGTTCTCATCTATGAGGGGTCTTACTCAGAAGAGATGTCTGAGAAGTGTCGAACCAATTTTTAAGGTCATCCTGAAGTGATATCGATCACATATCTTTTACATTTTCTTCAATAACCCCTTCTCTTAGGATAGGCAGACCGAAGCAGTTCTTTGAGTGCCGTCATGCTCTTGTACACTTACAGTTTGTCGGAGCTGCTGTCATGTACCAAGGGTAGTTGCTACTTTGTAGGGTACTGTTTATACTGCTAATTTCTTGTTCATATGTCACTGCGTCAAGATTAATGACTTTTGCTCGATATGGTAAACCTCGGATGATCCCTTTGTGTAGGTGGTACGTGTGGTGGGAGTTGAAGTTAAATATTATCCGGCGAATTTTGGCTTGCGGTGTATGGATGTTTTGAACCCATGCTCTGTTCGAGATATTAGTACACCCAATAATATGAGATTTTTGCCGCTTTCTCTCTCCATTGTGAACTGTATCGATGATCTTATTGAGTTCACATAATCCAGTAGATTTCTTCCTCGTGCCACCAGAGTATGAAAATGATATCTACATATCTGATGCATGGGGTTGTCTTTAGTGATGATGGTCGGAGCATACAATGACGAAAACATCGTGGATATAGCAATAAATATGAGGTCAACAATCTGAACATAATGTAAATATTTAAATTAGCTCATGTCAAAATTATAGAGAGATATGTATTTACCGACTAATATAAACACCCTTATGCAAATTAATTAAAACAACCGCTTTAGTTTCCTTTTTTCAACATCTGGTCAGTTTTAGACTCACTGTATTGTAAGGGTTCAACAATTTTTCCCTCAAATTAGGTCATTTGCAATGATGTGTAGTAATATGAATCTGTTTTCGGGGTCTATGATGAAATTTGTTTGGCCTTGAAAAATATTGCCTTATCCGTGATTGCATCACGTTTGTATCACGCTCAGACCTATTGTCTTGACTGTCGATGACTTGTGCTGCAGGGATTTTCTCCGATGGATGTTACTCCAAAGTAACCTACGAAAATCGTAACCTGCACGAGTATACTGGAAAGCTTTAACAGTGAGCAAATCAAAGTAATATAGACTGGCTTGGACACTCTCCTGATTTAAGTCCACTTGAGAATCCGTGGTTAATCTGCAAAGAAAATACTTTTTGAATAGACATACGAAGTACTTACATATGCACTGTGTCATGTTTCATTGGAAAAATATGAAAGAAAAACGGAATTACTCGTTTTCTTTCAATTAATTTACACAAGAGTGTACATATACGTTGATATATACATTAATATATGTAAATGTTAATATACATCTTAATATGTTTATTAATATAAATATAATATATGGATTTAGGCAAAAATGAACATATGCATATCAGTTAAATTTCTTAAACCTAGGAATGGGGAAAATATTTGATTTTCCACTCAGTTGCTACTATACAGTTTAGTAGAAAAATCCTTAACTGAAATAATTAAAAGAAATATGCTATTATTTTTGATTCCTCGATCACTACAAAAATATGTTTGTACACGTTTGTTTTATACCAAAATATTAATATGAGCAAGTATTTTTAATTCAGAGTTTAAGAGAGAAATAGAAGAAAAGAAAAACACAGAGAAATGCAGATGGTGCATCGCGATGTAATGTCATCATAATTTCGTTAGATTTCTGTTTTTTTTTGTTTTTTTTTTATTAAGCTTATCACCCCAAGAAAGGCTGGAAGCCACTAGCACGCAAGGGGTTACAGTTGGTTTGGAGGAAGAGCAGATAGGAGTGGTAAAGGATAGGATGTGGAGAAAGATAGTGGATCGATCAAGGCAAGGTGGTTACAGAAGATTAGAAGCGAGAGCAGATAGAAATGAAAGGGGAAAGGATGTGGAGAAGGGAAGTGGATAGATCAAGGCAACTGGAGATGTCGATTGACATTACACTTAAATAGTTGGAGATTGTATTTGTCAGGGAAACAGGAATAAGGAAGGGAGTTCCACAGGCGAGATGTTCGAGACATGAAGCTATTAGAGTAGAAGAGATGTCTACATCTAACAGTTTCAACGGTGAAGGAGTGGGAACGAGATGTCAGCCTCGTAGGACGTTTAAATTCATGAGGTCTAGGAACCATCGAAAGCAGCTCATCGGAGCAATTACCGTGAAAGTATTTGTAAAAAAGACAGAGCGAGATGACAGTGTTACATATTCATTCAAGAAAAAATTCCTTTGCTTGTTCATTTTAATGAATTTATTCGTCAGTCTTGATTGGAGTTCTTAATTTTATAATTTTCCTATTTGACCGAATTAGACCTTAAATATATGAGAGCGTTATCGCCTCTACTATATTTCCTTTCTTTTTCTCCCTGAAAAAAAAAAAAAATATATATATATATATATATATATATATATATATATATATATATATATATATATATATATATATATATATATATATATATATATATATATATATATATATATATATATGGATAACGGCTTGGATTGAGGAATCGGAGAGCCGAGTTCGAATTCCAGTCGAATCCATTACATTCACTTACGTGCTAACACCATTGGCAAAGGTGTGAATCTTCTTCTCCCTCCAACTATGGGTAAATAACAGGACAGACTGGGTTCTATAGCCTTGGTCTAGGAGAAGGACAACTCTGAATTCGAAATCTGCGGAGGGTCGTTTGGGGACCTTGTGGCATACGTTGCACCAGGTCCCTGTATTCGTCCCTCCAAAAAGTGTGGATGGCCATGCACAAAGCTTTCACCACTATAATCAAATCCTGTGTGGGTGTCGGGCTTTCAGTTTCTGGGAACTGATCTGTCTGACCCTCATACATCGAGTTCGACGGGAGAGTCCATCATATATATATATATATATATATATATATATATATATATATATATATATATTAGGTAATCCCATAAGTTCTGTCCGAATTTTGAATAAAGAAAACAAGTGAACAAATGTTACATTTAATTACAGATTCAATCAACAATGTATTTTCCCTGATTATCTATGATTCCTTTTATCTATTAACGAGCTTACTAATTCCATTACTGTAACATTGTTTGGCTTTAATTCGAAGAACTCTCAAATGTCATTTTTAACCTCTTCCTGTGTTACAAAAGCTGTTTCTTCCAAATAATTCTGTAAGCTACAAAACGAATGTAGTCTGAATGAACTCGGTCGGGAGAATAAGGTGGATTAGGAATTTTCTCCCAACCAAGTTCTTCGATCTTTTGTGACGTGATTCTTTCTGTGCATGATCGCGCATAGGCCTGATGCACATTGTTTTCGATTCAAGAGAGCATGTCTTCTTTTCCTCAAAGCTTGGTTCAAACGCTCTAATTGCTGACAGTATATTTGAGCATTAGATGTTGCATTAGGTGGTAAGAATTCAAAGTGGATTATTCCTTGGCAATCCCACCAGATTGAAAGAAGAACCTTTGCCCATGACGTTCCCTTTACGGCTGTGGCTGGGGTCCTTCCTCTTTACCAAGCCACTGTCTACGACGCTTAACATTTCGATAAAAGATCCATTTTTCGTCGCCAGTCACAAGTCTATCCAAAAAATGTGAAACAATTTGGCGAGAATGGAGAAAAAGCAGATGTCAACTCGGGATTTGTGGTTGTTTTCAGACAATTCATGAGACAACCATTTTCCACGTTTAGGAACTTTTCCAAGTTGTTGAAGATGACCATGAACAGTTGTATCGTTTGAACTGAGAACCACTGCCAATTCCTCATCTGATAAAGCAGGATTTTCTCCAAGGGCTTCTTCAAGAAGCTTTTCATCAAACTCAACTGGACGTCCGGTACGAAATCTCGACATCTGAATTTTGCAAACCATCTTCTGCAAAGTCTTTCATTCACACATTCCTCTCCATAAACAAAAGTGAATGTTTCTAGCCGCTTCAGCTGCTGAGTTTCCTTTTTCTTTGAACTCATAAAGCATTATGTACCTCAAATGATTCTTGTGTACTTCCATGTTAACAGGGTTTTAATCAAACAAAATTTAATTTTATTGTTCTCTGAAATTAAATTTGATCAGTTTAAATGCATCTAAACATACAAATAATGTTCACCTCCATTAGACATTATACAATACTCTTTAAATTTCGTTCATTTTAACAAAAAGGTAAAATTCGGATAGAACTTATGGGATGACCTAATATATATATATATATATATATATATATATATATATATATATATATATGTTGCACAGTAAAACAATCCCAAATTACCATTATGGGTATTTTTTTTTAATCATATCACCCCAAGCAAGGCCGGAGGCCACTATCACGCAAGGGGTTAAAGAGGGGGTTGGAGGAAGAGCAGATAGGAGTGGCAAGGGAGGGGATGTGGAGAAAGAGAAAGACATCGCATAAATTTATGGTAACGAACGTTAAGGACGTTGGTCTTATTCAGGACCGGTATAATTTTATTTTTTTTTGCTGAGTCATTTATATACTCTGTTATAATAAATTTCTTTATGGATCAGTTTTTATATGTGATATTATTAGGGTCCACCTGGAATATATACAAGCGGATCTATTGCCTGTACTATATATATATATATATATATATATATATATATATATATGATTGTTTATTTAAAAATTATATCATCAACATGTTACAAAATCACTACAAAAATAACCATTTTGTTTCAATACCTACGCTGTCTTATTAAGTGATGATACTGATTCAACATCACCACTTGATAAGACAGCGGATGTGTTGAAACAAAATTGTTATTTTTGTAGTGATTTTATATCAAATTGATGTTATAATTTTTAAATAAACAATTATATATATATATATATATATACATATATATATACATATATAAAGATATATATAGTACAGGCAATAGATGTGTGTGTATTTAGATAGATAGATAGATAGACAGACAGACAGACGTGTGTGTAGCAACATGTGTGAGCATATGTGTGCTCGTGTGTCTTGCTTCAAAATCTAGTAAAGCAGAATGATTAAAATATACTCAGGAAACTGCTATTTCCACTCAGAACGTGTAAGTTTATATTTTGTCTTATATATAATCGTCACAGTTTATGTAATATTTGAAGTCTAAATTATGTTATATATTATTATTGAATTAACTGAAAAGGTTAATGAAGTAACATTAATATCATTTTTCGCCGTTTTTTCTTAATCCTTTCATCGCAAGAAATTTAATAGTGCCACTAGGACCCAGGGTGTTACAGGAAGTAGAAGATTTTACTAAGGAGAAATTATGAAAGGACAATAAATGAAAAGGCTTCAGGAAGACAGAATATGCTGATTGACTTTGAATTTAATTTGTTATCATTGTAGATGACATTGACGCATCTAATCGGAAAGGCGTGCCACAGGTGAGATGTCTGAAAAAATTAAGTGTGAGAAGAGAAATAACGATTGCATCTAGCAAGTTCAAAAGTAAAAATTGAGATCTAGTTGTCAATACATGTAGTCGAGTCACTAGGGAAAAATCTCATCAGAATAGTTAGCATGAAAATAATTTAAAAAAGGTCGAAAAAAGTTATGGCACAACGGGGAACAGGTGACTGAATTTAAGATGACAGATCAGGATCAATTATTCTTCAGACCTTTCTTTGAATATTATAAAGAATCTCGAGATATACAGCAGGAGTAACAGACCACATTAGGCTGCACTATCCAATGCACGCATTGACTTAAGTTATAATAACTTCTCATTTTCTAAGAAAGATGTTTGCGGTCATTTTTACAATTCATTAAATTTTCGAAACTATATATCGAAATGAGAAACAGCAAAATTAAGGCATATACTTGGAAATGTCTTGTTGGCAGTTTTGAAAATTATGAATATTCTTAGAATTAAAAAAAATACCATATTACATTTTATGTGTTACAAAGCAATGATAATTGCTGTACATATATACATCTTAGCTAAAAAGCCGTCCTGTCAGGGGTCATTTAAGGTAGCCCCTGCGGAGGGCCCTTGATTATCCCTTCATCACTATACATAGGGAGAAGTAGATGCTACAGGCAACAATAAACTAGAGAAGGACTAACAATTAATCATCCCATTTAAGTATTTAATTAATACATAAGCTTATCTTTTAAAAATGCACCGAAGAAGACGAGCTATTAAGAGTTGTCTCCTCTAATTGGAAAAGTGTGATACACTGGCATTAATATTTATATTTTATAGAAAAAAAAACAGCTGACCTACTGAGAGTTGTGTCCCTTTAATTGAAAAACTATCACACTGACGTCGGTATTTATTTTACATATATATATATATATATATATATATATATATATATATATATATAAGAAAGAGAGAGAGATTTGATGCCACAGAATGCATAAATGGACTTAAAGAGACACTATTTGTGTTAATTTATTTCTCTATAGACCCAGGTACCTGTCGACTAACCCTTCGTCAGGGAACAACATTGGCAAGAAGAATATCACTGAATTGCTCACTAAGTGTGTGCAAAAATGGAATATTTGGATCATGTCTAAAAATGAAATCACGATTAAAGTATATATACGTAAACTTAAGAAAAAGATATGAACACTTCAACGTGAGTATAAAACAAGAAACACGAACCTCGAAATAACTGGAGTGACTCAAGAAAAATTCTACTTCTGATTAAAAGGAATGGCTGCTGTAATTTAGGCAAATGATGTATAGACCGAGCCATATGCAAAATAGATAATGAGTCGATCAATAAGTACTGCTTATTCTCAAATAGATGCTATAGTTAGATAAATATATTAAATAAAAAAACTTTTTCCAGTCAAGTCAGTGTTGATAATGTACAATGCGCTGTCACATTATATTCTTTTCATGATACATATCTCGTAATTAGGTCAAATTTTTTTTGCGATATGTCGGACGCCAAAAACCTCGTTCATTATGATTTATTTTGATTAAAACATTGGAAAAGGCAGAAGTCTTTTTCTTCTAACATAGCTAACTAGTTTTAAATAGCAGTGTAAAATTTGTTTGCTAGATTTCAGTCACTACCATCTGAATTGAAGGGTAATTCATTATCACTCTATATTTCTGAGATAAGGTTTTATGTACATTATTTTTGTCCTCATCATAGTCGCCATATATATTACAAAGTTTCGGCCATTGTACGCTCCGGACTTCTTCAGGTGGTAGAAATAAAGGGTTCCTTTCGACATTCCAAAGAGCTGAAGAAGGCTAGAGCTTACAACGGCCGAAACGTTTTAATAAATATGGCGACAAAAATGAGGACAATAGTATGAATAATGTAAATAGGGCAACTCATTATTAAAGAATATTGGTGAAAGCACTACTCTACCTTCCCCAAGAAGTCCCAGTTATGAAGGAGAAAAATCGACAGAGTAATGGTCAATTACGTTCTAAATAGACAAGGCGTTAAAAAGTAAATCCATTCATTTTGTGAATATTACTTAAAAGATATTTATACGAACTCTATTGCTACCAGTTTAGACTTTTATAGCTGGGGCACCCCATGCGACGAGCTCATTTACGATCCACATATTTAGCGAGGATGATACACTCAGATTTTTTCGAGAACTGCGATCTGTGAAATAAATTCACGTATTGATGCACAATTGAGAATGATAAATGTACCCCTATCACATATTGTGTCAATCGCTATCTATCCTCCTGATCTTCGTATTCTCCACTTCCTTCTACTTCCCTTTACATTGCTATCGATCACATTCAGATATTTATTAGTCTGAGTGACTCATGACCGTTAGAGTGGACGAAATCTTGCATAAAATGGCATTTTACATACTTATCTGTTATATCGTGGATTATACGATATAAACAACAAAGTAATCCCGAGTGGAAAGATTAAAATAACACAAGAAATCAGGTAACAAATAACAATGGTTTATTGTACGTAAAGTACAAATGAGCAAGAGTTAGTAATACTAAAGAAAACAGGAGATAAGTCACGGAGGTTCGTAAGGGTCGACTTCGCTCTCTCTGTCTGTCTGTCTGAATTTCACTCTTCAATAGCTCGTCAGTTTTTATAGACTGAACAATCCATGTCGGGGTGTACCATGTTGTTCCACTATAACAACTTCCCCTGAGCTAAATTCTTCCCTAGAATTTTGCTTTCAATATTTTTTTCTCTTTGGATTTGGACATAGACGTGTAGTCCTCTTTTTTTTTCTATCACTTTTTCTCCTCCCATTCCGAGTTGGTGTATTTTTTGATTTTTGAAAATCAGTGATATTTGGAGTCGATGTTACCTCCATCGGTACTTCACTAATTATGGGGGGATGAATTTGGAAAGCATCGTATAACACTTCCATCGGTATTTCGCTGTCAATTTCCACGGTTTCAATGTATCGGTATCTCATTTGGTTAATATGTTTTTTGCAATTTTTTTCTTCCTTTTACAATATATATCACTCTACGGATTCTTTTTGACACTATACCGTCCACCCAAAAACCCTTTCCTGACCGATAGTTCTTAAAGACTTTATCCCCCTCTTTATACGTTGTAAATTTTGTGTTTACTTTCGTATAATTTTTCGTTTTCTTATTTGGTAACATCCTATCGAACACTGAAACTATTTTCCTTGCAAAAATAATTTCTGCAGGTGATAAATTATCGTTTGCATTCTGATTTGGTGTTATCTTATATACTGCTAAAAATTTTGTAAGTTTTTTCCTTCAGTGTCGATTCCGTTATTTTTTTCTTAATGCTCTCTTGAATGTGTCGACAAACCTTTCTGCCTGTCCATTTGATCTAGGATTGTAGATCGGCGTTGTTACGTGTTCAATTGCCAACGAATCACAGTAATCTTTGAATTTCTTCCCGGTAGACATAGTAGCATTGTCGCTTACAATTGTATTTACTACTCCAAAACGACTAAATACTTCGTCTAACGCTTTTATGGTGATTGAAGCTGTCAGGTGTTTATACCTATAAACCTCAGGTCATTTGGAAAAACTATCTACGCTTACTAGATAATAGTATCCCTTTAATGGTCCTACATAGTCAATATGAATATTTTTCACAGAACGTCCGTTTTTGGACAGGGTTGAGTCCTTATCGGTGGAGCTTTGGCTGCTAACTGACAACCTTTACATTGTTTTATCATATCTTCTATATTTTGGTCCATTGTAGGCAAATAAACGTAACTTCTCATTAGCGACTTCATTCTAGAGGTTCCAGGATGGCCCAAAAGAAACTCTTTCAAAACTCTTTTTTGTAGGACACGCGGTATTACGACTATCCGTATACATCAGCGTTTCGTCGCATATCGAAAATGGAGACACCCTTAAACATGTTTTCTTCTTTTCGTTCCACCTTGCATGTTTCTTCATGTTAGTAATATATCAGCCATTTTCGCTGTTTTTTTTATTTCTTCCAGTGTCACGTTAACAAGTACTTCCGCTAGTTCTTTTTCCTCTTTTAGTGCTGTTATAACCGTTTCTTCCAGCAATTCAGAGTTTTGGGGGATTAATGTAGATAGACCATCTACGTGTGCGATTTTACTTGATGGCATGTATTGCATTTTGAAATTGTAGTTGAGTAAAATAATACTCCATCTCTGTAATCTATTTGCAGTATGGACTGGTACGTCTTTTTTCAAAACAAAAATCAACAGTAGTGGTTTATTGTCCGTTTGCAAAACGAACGATCTACCATGAATAAACCTGTATAACTTCTAAATGGCGTAAATTATTGCCAGACCTTCTTTTTCTATCTGACTATATTTTTGTTTCCGCTGTTAATGCGGTTTTTGATGCGTGTGCAATCGGTTTCGTTGATCCGTCCTAGAATTTGTGTAAAAGTACCGCACCTACACCATATTCGCTTGCATCTGATGCTACAATTAATTCCTTTTTCGGACCGTAATGTGCTAATGCCAAATCCGATGATAAGCACCATTTTATTTTTTGAAATGCTTCTTCGCATCCTTTTGTCCAGCACCATTTCTTACCTTTCCTTAATAACACGTTTAATGGAGCTCTCAACTAATGCATTTTAGGAATATATAAACTATAATAATTTGCTAAACCCAGGAATGATTGTTACATTATCCGGTAAAGGCATATATGTAATAGCTACTGTTCTATTTGGGTTAGGCTTTCTTCCTTTATGATCAATTATCTGACCAAAATATTCAATTTTGTTCATGCAGAAATCGCATTTGTCAAGGCCAACTTTAAATCCGTAATGCTGTATTCTCTTGAATACTTCTCGAACATGATTTTTGTGCTCTTCCAAATTTTGGCTTTTTATCAATATGTCATCTAAGTATGCCATTGTGAATTCAAGACCAGCCAGCCACTCTTGGGGCTACCTTCAAACCGAACGGCAAACGTTTTAAGTTGTATAGCCCTCTATGTGTATTGATAGTTAGATACTTTGTACATTCTTCCTCGACTTTGACTTGTAAATAAGCTTCGGACAGATCAATTTTCGAGAAAATCTTTCCTCCATTCAACCTCGAGAAATGTTCTTCAGGCGTAGGAAGAGGATAGCTGTGGTCCTTTAGACATTCATTCAACAATGTTGAAAAATCAGCGCATACTCTTATTTTGTTATTCTTCTTTTTACGTACACCGTGGGTAACGCCCACTCAGAGTAATCTATTTTTTAATTACTCCAATCTCTTCTAGTCTTTCCAATAATGAAAATGGTACCTTTCTTTTCTGTTTAAACACTGGTTTTGCATTATCCTTTAACTCGAACTTTACTTCAGTCTTAGTATAGCAAACTAGTCCGTCAGCAAATACTTCCTTAAACTCATCTATTAAGTCTTCAACGATTTATTCTGTCTGTTTGCAATTTTCTATATTCGACACATTTAAGTTTCTACAAAATGTGTTAATTGTTTTTTCCCATAAATTGAATAACACAATCCAGTCAATACCAAATAAATTTGAATTTCTTCCAGATATGACGTAGATTTTTGCCTTGTACGTTTTATCGTCAAATGACACTTTCGCGTAAAATTCTCCTTTGAATTTTTGCTTTCTTCCAGAAACACCTCTGGCCCTTTTCTGAATGTTTTGTAGTTTTGGTTGTCCAATTTCCTTCCATCTAACTTCGTTGATTATAGATATGTCATTTCCGGTATCTAGCAGACATCTTATAGTTCGACCATTTATTTTAACGTCTACATACTTTCTTCCTTCATTACGTGTATCTCTTTTAGATACAACTGTATTTATCCTTTTGGACTTCTGATATGTTTTCTTTTTGCAAACAGTAGCTTTATGACATTTTCGACTGCATTCATAACGTATTTCTAAAATAACACTTACTTCTAGCATAGTTTATTCTACCACATGCTTTGCAGTAGTATTTTACTTCCTTGTAGACTCGTTTTTTAACTCTTTTTACTTGGGCAATATTTTTCTCCTCTATACTTATATTGTCCCCTTTTATATTGAGTAATTTCTGACATTCCTCCGTAACTTTCTGTAACGTTACTTCTGTATCTTGTTCCATAATTGCCAGTATTCTTGAACGAATTTCTTTATCCGTTTTTGAAGTTAACCCTTGAGCAAAAATTAAACACTTAAACATGTCTTCTTTAATTTCTTTGATCTTGAATAATTCACACTGAGAATTCACTTTTCCTGCGTATGAAATAAAGTCGACTTCTACCTGTTTAACCATATTTAAACATTTATAACGTGTAAGAAAGAAACTTTCACGCTCACCAAATATTTTAGACAATATTTCAATCGTTTCTTTGAACGATATATCCTCCAGTTTCTTTGGTAGAATGAAATTAGTGTAGTTGGTGTTTTCCTGAGCATCTAATTTTTGTAATAGTAATATAATTTTTTCTTCGTCAGACCATAACTGACATATTTTTGAAAAAATTGTTTCGTACCGTCTGAAGTACGCTGGAAATGTTACACATCCCATAGGTTTGTAATGGAATTCTGAAAGCGAATTAGTAATCCCTTCAGCAGAGAAAATCTTGATCCTTCCTTAATCGTTTTCTTTTGTTAATATCTTTTCCAAGACTTCTTGCTGCTTTAACATTTGCTTTTGTAAGTCTAACTGCAGTTCCTGCCGTTCCTGCAGTTGTATCTGTTGTTGTTGTTGATACTGGAATTGTTGTACTTGCTATAATTCGATTTGTTTTAGAATCGATTTATTTTGTTCTTCTCAATGTTTCATAGGAGAACACATGGTTTTCGAAAATTCCAAGAACTCTTCCATATTACTATTTTAAGGCACAACAAAAACAAAAAGAAAAATCACTGTAACTTTAGTCGATAACCAAGTCCAGCGACTGGTAAAAACATTATTCGACGTTTGACTTGGTCGTCGCTGTTATCTTTGGAGGGGTGTCTTTTTTCACTCCTCGTTCGATACTATTACCTTGTGAGTTTATTTTGAATTTACGTTCGCCGCTGTTATATCGTCTTGTGAGTTGTTTTCGAACCCTCGTAGTCACTGTTATGTTGTGTCGTGAGTTCTTTTCGAATCCTCGTCGCTACAGTTATATCGTGGATTATACGATATAAACAACAAAGTAATCCCGAGTGGAAAGATTAAAATAGCAGAAGAAATCAGGTAACAAATAACAATGGTTTATTGTACGTAAAGCAAGAGTTCGTTATTATAAGGAAAACAGGAGATAAGTCACGGAGGTTCGTAAGGGTCGACTTCGCTCTTTCTGTCTGTCTCACTTTCCCTCTTGTTCAATAGCTCACCAGTCTTTTATAGACAGACCAATCCATGTCGGGGTGTGCCAGGTTGTTCCACTATAACATTATCAAATATTAAAATTATAATTATATCAAATTTATTGTAACTATTAATTATTATAAATTTAGGTAAATTGGTGCATACACGTCGATGTGGCGTACAAATTGACCTCAAGATTTTTAGCTCAAAATCCTGAGTTAAGCCTATAAGTAATATATTGTTCGACCCCCCAAAATACGTTACACTACCAGTGGCCCAAGATATAGGTCTACCATGTCTCAGCTATTGAGAACGATCTGTGATTTAACGTTGATAGAATTTCTTTGTAGTATTTTATCATTTCATATTAATTTCTGTATTAATATGTGAAACATGTTGAACAAAGAAATTTCAGTGGAATATTTTAGTTGCTGCCTGCTGGGGATATGGTAAATGGTGTACAGTAATTGGTATGAGCGCTGTCCCATTTGTCTACAATTAGGTGGTAAAGGTTTGCACTTTATACACCCCACCATATAAGTCGAGTGGTAGTTTTGGAAATATTTTTAAACTACAAAACTCGACTTATTCGCCGCAATTTACAGTATTAAATTTAAGATTTGCATGTTTTCAAATATAATCGTGAAAAATTTTGATATTGTTTGTTCCTATGTTCCAATACGTACATTTTTCATTTGTATGGCTACCTAATTTAATTATAAATGCTTGAAATAAAATAATCACTTACTGAGGAAGAATACAAAACTATTATATATATATATATATAAAGCTAAAAGTATTCTTTAAAATTAAGATTTGCAGAGCATAATATGATGCTTACCTAAACAGAAACAACTGGGTTGGCCAAGATGCAAAAGACGAGTATAGGCTGGGTAATTTCTGAAATAAGGATTTATCATTATTTACATTATTTATATTCAGACTATTTTCCTAGACTCTCTTCTTGATTTCACAACGTTTCGACCGTTTTGCATCCCGCCCTTCATCAGTGTATCCAACAGGGAATTATGAACTGAACTCTGAATTTAATCTAAAGGGGTTATACTGTTCTCGATCCATTGGGCATGTCTAGAAAAAATGTATAAATCTTATTTTTTAGTACTCCATTACCACTGAGATTAAATACACACTGTTCGGTCCAGTAATTGAACTACTGACTATGTCTCCAAATAAACCAAGAAATACTGTAATCCACTAGGATATTGTTCCATGAGGCAATTCTGAGTGAAGAAATTCGAGCCTGCCTACAAATTAGTACTGCTGTCGCTACTTATGATGCTTCACTGCACTCACCTAACTTCACTTTCGACTGCTGCTGCTGTTGTGGCTTTACTGTCATTTCACTTGCTGTCTTTAATAATGACTCCCATATCATATTTAATGATTCCATGTACGTATTGCTCGAACCAGGAAATCAACTCACAAGTACCATGTCATCAAATTAACGAATCAATGCTTAAATCCGCTTTACATAATTTCATATAGATTGATATAAACTGAGGATTCCCGGTGGTCACAACGGCGCAAATGCTTTAATAACAAAAAGAAAGATGAGTGTTCGAATATAAATAATGTAATTAGGCTTAGAGATTGTAAGAACAGCAACTCGCGGAAAATAAATGATTTTTGGGAGGACATTTTGTGTAATACAGAAACAGGCTAACGAATATGTAGCTTTCTAATGATATAAATAATCATGTAATCTCTATATTTGTGAGTACGCAATGAAATATTATTCAAAGAAAATATTCTGAACACGTTTAGCATATATGCGTATTTGTTTCTGTATATACTGATGAGGCAGAATCGCGGTAATTTATTGTAGCAGAGTGCAAGCATTTTATACATACACGAACATCTGCATAAATAGTGGTTTCTATTAAGTTACAGGGAGAAAACACGTCATTCTCTTCCGACGTTTGTATCTTGTGCTTATCCTTTAGCTAACTTTTACGTTATTTATTTCTCTACACACTCGTATGTGTGTACGTAAGAAGGGTTTATGGCTAAGAAATGAGGTATAGAAGTTCAATGAAAAATAATTGTATTTGTAGGTGAAAATACATACCTGTAAATATACAAAATAAATGTGCAAATATACACATATTATATCTCTATTTGTATCTATCTATCTATCTATCTATCTATATATCTATTCATTATATATCTATTTATCTATCTATCTATCTATCTATCTATCTATCTATATATATATATATATATATATCAGTCTATTCATTATCTATCTATCTATCTATCTATCTATCTATAATATGTGTGTACGTGTATTGTTATCTGCCTACATGCATGCAGTTATTTATATGCATGTGCATATATATATATATATATATATATATATATATATATATATTTATATATATATATATATATATATATATATATATGTAGAGAGAGAGAGAGAGGAGATAGATAATAGTTCATTGCATACGCACAAATATAGACATTATTATCATTATAAAACCAGTTACATTTTCGAGAGAATCATATATCTTCCGGAAGTTGCTTTTCTTAACATCTCCTAGTCTAATTACATTATTTATATTCCAACTGCTGTCCTCATCATTGTTGTTGTTATCGCAAGTCTGCGCCGTTGTGCCCGCCGGGCATCCTTAGGTTTATTTCACTCTACATGAAATTATGTACAGGTGATATGTATATATATATATATATATATATATATGTGTATATATATATATATATATATATATATATATATATATATATATGGGTTAAGTAAAAATTGAAGGAAAGAGATGTGTATGTTAATGCATGAACGTATAGAACTAATATAAAGATATTGTGAAGCTATTTGAATCGAAGTAAAGCTACTTAGAATTTCAGAGAAGCACTAGACTCACAAGTAATCTCATTTAGTCACCACAGAAAGACACAACACCAAAGAAAAATCCATTTTTCCATCCACGATCGAAGCGACCACTCCATTCAGATGAATTGAAATAAAATGAAAGGAAATTCGCCTTATTCTCTCAGTTTGTTCGTTGAAACTCAACCCAATTTCTTTTTCTTTCCCTTTCCCGCGTTTATTGTATTTACATTCTTCGACATTTTTATTTCATTTTCCCCCTTTCCTGCTCAGCGAGTGGCAATTCGTCTAATACAATGTATCGATCAGTTATTTAGATTACCTAACTTTTTTCGACTCAAGAAACACACATACTTATATAGTCAGAAGAAGAAATGCTTTACTGAAGTAAGCTTAGATTGGAAGAAATGGAGGCATTGCGTTTAGGTTGCACCAATACGCCCGAGCGTTCCTACCAGTGTTATTCATTCACTATTCAAACTCAACGTTTTTTTTTTACATGGATTTTGATAAACCCATTTGGGATTGTTACGAAGTCGGCAAATTCATTCACCTAAGATTTTCTTTCTATCCCTCTCTCTCTCGCTTTCACATAAACACACACACACACACACACACACACACACACACACACACACACACACACACGAGCTTTTTAGGCTAAAGTTCTCCCCTGACATGAAGTGGAAACTTTATAATTAATATTGAATCAATTGTTAGAGTTGCTGCTTGGAATTTTGGTTCACTGTGTAATGATAGACGAATTTTTTCGGTCGAATCAATTTTCCGTACACACACAGAGGCGCGCACACACACACACATACACACATACCCCCCCCCACACACACACATATATATATATATTTATATATTGGTAATAAATGTGCATATTTCCAAAAGGATATAGATCCAGGGAGAGCTCTATGTCAGAGACAGACCATTAATATTATTATAAAAACTCGAACCCTTAAAAAGTCATGAGATTATATTTATTTCATTGAGGTCGGTAAATTGATCAGAAGATATGAAATCTGAAGATATTTGGTCAAGTTTCCGACCTCAGTGAAATAAATTTAATCTCATGGGTTTTTAAGGGTTCGTGTATGTATCAAATATATATATATATATATATATATATATATATATATATATATATATATATATATATATATATATATATATATATATAATAAATATGCAATTTTTTCTAAGAATTGGGGTGCAATTCTGAGTTTTATCCACGCTGCAATTGTAAAGTACAAGCTAACTTTTCCAACACGCACTGTGTACGATTTTATATTGGACTTATTTTGAATGTGTATAAATTTATGCTTTTTATTATCAATTTATGTATAAAGCTGCATTTGTATTAATTTATAGTTATATGTATATATAATGATTATATATATAATCATAAAATCTAAAAAAAAACAGCATCTAAAATATCTCCTCTAAAATCAAAACTTTTAAAAAATATTTCAAATGGAAAATAGGAAAAATCAACGTCGATTAAAATCATATATTTCCAAGAAAACGAAATGAAACGAAAAATGAATAACAATTAACTTAACGAAATCTAGTTTTAACACTAAGAAAACAACGAAATTTGGAAATTAAATTAATGAAGACAAGCAGTATTGAAAAAATTCTAAAATGTGGAGAAAATCCAAATAATTACAGTAAAATCATACAACTAAAGTCACTGCAGAAGAAATGTCATCGTCTCAAAAGAACACTTAATTTACATTTCAACCCAGAGCACTCTAAACTACGGATGCCCGTATAACTAAAACATTTACTAATATACATCTGATCATTAGCCAAAACTAGGCAATAATGAACCCACTGATGAATAGGGTAAGAAACGATATTAAAAAATAGGGCTTAATAAATTGTCACTTGACATTAAGTCTGGACTATAGAAAATATCTTATATTTTCTCCGAATTCAATACTACTTTTCTCAGACTCCTAAAGTGTATGTGTAATCAGAAGCACATATATAGAAAAGTGGGGTTCTCGCGAGTTGATGCACTATGGAAACATAAATGGAACAATTAGAATCCTCACATATACAGAGATATCTCAATAGGATCTATTATGATGGAAGCATTAATTAAGATTACATTAACTAGGCTCCCGACGTTTTAGGAAGTTCTAATCCTCACAACCCAGTTGGGTTTTCCTTCTTACAAGGTGTTTAATGATGGCATATATATATATATATATATATATATATATATATATATATATATATATATATGTATGTATATTTATGTGTGTGTGTGTGTGTGTGTGTGTGTGTGTGTGTGTGTGTACCATTAAACAAATCAAGGAGATTTCATATGTCACTGTAGCATGTGTTGATATGAATAGAGACTTCCTTTTTTCTTAAATTAGAGACTATTTACCAAACTCCGCTCGAGGACGGTCGACTCTATCTATCAATATCGAACCCACAAATCATAAATTTCTCATTACAGAAACTTATCATCGGCAGTATATATCTGCCAAAACCAGTTCCATCCGAGGTTAACAGCAGAACAGCACGGTATGTTCAGATACGGGCCTCTCTGTTACTTGCCTAGATCTGGATTTATCACAATTGTCTACTTTCCTTAAAAAAGCGACGGGAAAACCAGAAATCAGTAGTGAGTTGGTGGCGAGATTCGGTGTCTTCCGAAGTCGGTCTCGTGAGCTGTTCTGTTCCTAATGCTGCTGTGCCATTGTTTCAGAGGAAATGTTATTTTCTTTACCTCCTGTCACTTTCCCTCCCATGACTATTATCCCAGTACTTCTTCAGAAAGCAAAACGGGTAGGTGCTTCGACCAAGCTCAACGCACAATTGCAATTTACAAGAGAGTATGACAAGGAGAAAATGAGAACCCCAATCTATTGAATCTTTTCTTAAACGATGCCTCACGCGTTTACAAACACAGATGCGAAGATATAATTTTGATCGTTTGGGAATTCAATACCACGTCTAAATTGACGAGGAATAGAAGAAAGCACTTGTTTCCTTCCCGAGGTTAAAGTACTGGTCATGGCGTGGGCTATGTCATCAACTTATGCATTCATAGGTGGGAGAAGGATAATCTCGATTAAAGTATCATCATCTTCTATCACGTGTTTGAAGAAATAGCTAAAAGATACACCTTTCCAAAACAGAAATTATGATGTGAAAATGGAATTAAAGTATTAATGGCACATACAGTAAATCTATAATAAGAATTCACGATGTGGATTCTGTAAATAAACACCACTTCAAATACGTCGCTTTATGAATCAATTATAATAAATTATGCATAAAAGTTAAGGAAAGTGAACATAGAATAGCCTATACTACGGACAGTTTCACACTCTACCGGAAATTGCTACAAAACAATAGCACTAAACTAAAAACATCAGTTATGTTCTTAAATAACCTAAGATCAAGACTTTAACATGGATGTAACATAGATCTCTAAACTCGTTTAGAAATAGTAAAACTTTCAGCTGTTTACAAACGTTTATCAGATCAATGTCTCAGTAGGCCACTGCGAGGAACACACTTCTTCAAATCTGATGGACTGCCGCTAAAGAATCCTTAATAAAGGAGGGTAAAAAATAAAAGAAACTAGAACATTTGTTTACTTTAAACAACAGCATCAACTGAAATGTATGGCGCAATTAACTCGAAAAGAAAATAATTACATAATCAAGATGCTGACATTCCGCATTGTTCCAAACAAAAGATTAGGAAGGAAACATCATCAGTACTAGAAAGAGCGTAACAGTAATATGTTTTGTTGAAAAATCGTTCTAAGAAAAGGATTTATAAACTTCAATCAACACTAGGCTTCACGGAAAAACGTTTCCTTATATGTAAACGACTTATATTAACATTACCATTTCTAATGCAAGATCTCCATTTAATTTTGAAGCGATATAAATATTTCTAAATACGCCCCCATTCCCTTAAATCTTATTGTCGAGTTCGATAATGATGTCTGAACGCGTACATTTATTTATCGAACTTCCAATTTTTCCATTAATTTGATTGATTCTTCAAGAGTTTGAAGTGTTCCACAGGCTACGCGTATAAATATCGCATTCATCTTCATTCACAATTGACACAGGCATAAAGTATTCCACTTGCCTTATGCTGGAAAGAATTTGACAACTTTTTAGATTATTATGATTTCATTCACATTATGACTATTGCGAATATGAAAGTAGCGTATATATCGTTTTTATTATTAACACAATGTATAAGGCGCATTGATAAAGCGAAAAATGTATTCCGAAAGCAAAGTATTAAGAAACAAAAAAAAAACAAAAGAAAAAAAAATCGTTAAGAAAAATAATTGACTGAAATGTTATGTAATGTAAGTTCTCCTTCATGGTAGTAAATGCTGGACATTCTCCTCAAACATCAAAGAGACACTTGTTGCAAAAGAAGTGTAAATCTACAGAAGGATACTGAGAAAACCATGCACCGAATATGTGAACAACGACGAAGTTTTAAAGAAAATGGTAACAAAATGACGCTTATACTTAAGATCAAGCAGAGACAATTAATGAGGAAATAGGACTTGGAAATTGAAGACCAGCTGTACAGAAGAAAACTAAGCATAATCTTCCAAGCAAGCTTCAGTTTAGGAGATATAACCAAAAGACAACATCTATTAAGAACTAAAAAGTACACGAAAGTGTGGAGAGCCGTGATCACCAATATCATAAATGGACACGGCACATAGAATACAGAAGAAGAAGAAAAGCATATATAAAACCACTGAATCACATACTGAAATATAATTGTATCTCCACAGGAATGCCTGTTTGCAGCTACGCTTGGAATAATCGGTGTATTAGCGCGTATACACATGACTAATGATCGATAGTTTTTGTTTTATTATTTAATTTTATTATTATGTCAGGTTTTGTATTTTTTAGTAAATTCAAACTAATATAAGGCCCGAGAGCCACTCTAGATAGAGCGTTATTTGAATGATGTGTATTGTATGAACATAAGACATAGAAGTAGGAAAGGTGGATTACGATGTTCTGGCGGATAGATAAATCTTTGTCCTAAATTTCAAGTGGTTAATATTATCATGTTCAAGGAAACGTCCACGCAGTTGTTCAAGAAATTTGCAGTACTTGGGAAGACCCTTTTAGATTCGAACACACTTTTCTCAAATTAACACACTGGAAATGAGAATGGTTCAATCCTATGCGCGTATCAAAGCGAAACTTGCATACACAGGCCTGAGTTATTGACTCAAATGAATGGAGTGCATCTTAACATTTGCCATGGAAA
>OZ038489.1:103827254-103842254 GCA_964036315.1 Acanthosepion esculentum | reverse complement strand
TCTACAAAGCTCTTTGACCAATGTCGAATCAATGTGTGGACATCTAGAAATGCTAAAAATCTGAACGATGCCCGTCTTCATGGGTGAATGCCTAGCAAAAATCGTTTGCTTACAGGAAAAGCACGAACAATCGCGACTGAACTATGCCAAATTCATAGTAATAAGCTAAAAACCTTCTGGTAAAAAGGTTTTATGGCCAGATGAGACCAAGCCAGAGATTTCTGGAAGGAAATATAGGCAGTATGTCTGATGAGCATCCAATATAGGTTTTGAAGTGAAGAATCTGCTGCTAACAGTTAGACAGAACGAAGGCAGAATTATGATTTGGGCTGCATTGCTGTAGCTGAAACAGGCATAATACTAAGCATTGACGACACACGGGACTCTGCAAGATACCAAACAATTTTGAGTGATAGTGTTTTACCCTGTGTTGAAAACATATTTAGGTCGGTGTAGGATCTTCGAGAATGATAATTATCTGAAGCATCAAAGCAAATCTACATAAGAATGGGCCCGAAAAGGAAATTACAAATCTTTGAATGTTCAAGTTAACGTCAGGACATAAACCTAAGTGAAAATATCCGTTTTAAGTTAAAGAAGACAATATATGCAAGGGATCCAGTTTGTTTTGTGTTGGATTTTCTGTGAAGAAGAATAGTCAAACATTGGCGTTCACTTCTTAAAAATTATTGTATATGTCTGGTTGATATCGTGACCACAAAATAAGTAGACAAGCACTATTGCACTATTGAATACAAGGGTTCACATACTTTTGCGCATCGTAATTTTAAAGGTTGAAATAAATAATTTTACTTCAGCTAGATATAAATTTTGGTAGGCACTTGGAAACCATTTCATAAAGGTTTTGTGATTGAAAATAATTTAATAATATGTTGATTATCTAGAAAATGAGACATTTTTAAATATTAACTCAGGTGTTCACTTACTTCTACACAACACTATATATATATATATATATATATATATATATATATATATATATATATATATATATATATATATTTATTTATTTATTTATTTATTATAATTTTATCATATAGACAAAACCATTTTACTCACAACAAAGATGCAACTTGGTTTCAGTGCATTTTAACTGCACATCTACGTGTGAGGTTCGAAAATGGTTATGAAGGATTATGTTTGTAGGCAAGCCCGGATGTAAAACGTCACTTCCTATTTTCCATTTTTTTAGAAGAAAAATGTAGATACAAAATATACATTATCTTAGTGAAACAATACCGGTTGTTGATAGCAGTTTGGTGGTGGATGAACCGGGTGGTTAATGTTGATTGGTATGTGGATATTTTTTCGTTGATAAACATCGGTCAAAGTTTAGGCACGTCAACTCACAAGCGTCATAAGTTAAGTCCTATATATATATATATATATATATATATATATATATCAGAAAAGACCGTGGACACATCAATCTGAGTAATCGCGTGAGAGTCACAAAAAGAAATGTAAACTGATAAATATCTCACTCTTTACATTTGTCGCAATGTTGCTTCCTATATTGAGAGAATTTTTTTTTTCAATTTTAACTAAAAATCTATGATGAGTTTTAATGTATCTCTCAGTCGCGTTCCTATTCTTGTTCATTCAGAGATCTTAGCCAATGCTACATCTGTGTTTACCAATAGTTTCGCAGTCCCTTATAGTTTGTACCCCTCGCCCTTGTAGATGTTGTCTTAGGAAGACTTTTCTCTGTATGTGAGGCTTCTCTCACTGAAAACACATCGCATTGACATCTGCGGCTAAGCAGACAAATTCAGTTACATCGACTGCTGACACGATAAACAACTCAATTTTTCCGGTAAGAAAAAAATCCTGTAAACTACAACTGTTTATATAACTTAAAAACTCATTTCATTTATTCATAGAAAAATAACAGAATTTCTACATTTATATAACACGTAAACTACTAATGCGTAAAATAAGAATTTAACTCTTTCTGTAGGAACTGAAACGTTTATTGTACGACCAACTTTCCAAAAGTCAACAATTCTTTTTCAATAATGTCAACTAAATCAAGGTGATAGTTCCATTTAGACGTTATTGGGGTGAAAGATAAGTAGAATACTTTGGTGAGGAGAAGGGAATGTAGGGATACAATAGTCCACTCTTGGTCTAGATGAAGATCTATGTGTCACGTGATGACCGCTTTGTTCATTAACGTGATACAGTGACGAAAGTAATAGTCAGTTAGCTTCCAGCTGTCAAACGTAGCAGCTTACAAGACAATGGTGCAGTAATCCTAGGCATATATTCACCAGATATAGAAAATATCTCCAGCTCGCAATTCTCGTATTGAGAAAAAACAAAAAATAATAATATGTGCTTCTCGTTTCTAAGTAATACCGCCTCTTGATATGTCCACGGTATTCTATTTGTAGTCAGCTGCTCAGGCATATTTGTGCTTTTCCAACATCGACACTGCTAACCGGTTTTTTATATTCTAAATATGCTTATTTTACCTGAGTTTAGATTCCTGTAGAAGCGTCCCATTCTGGCTTCATCAAAAGTTTAAACAAAGCCTGTTGGTAAAACATAGCTCACAAAGTCTATGACGTTTTTCAAGTAAAATCAGCGACTACTTTCGATCAGTTTATTTTTATACTGTAAATATACTGATTTTACCTGAGTTTAGATTTCTGTAAAAGCTTCCCCAATCTGGCTTGATCAAAAGTTTGAACAAAGTCAGTTGGCAAAACATAGCTCACAATGACCATGATGTTTTGCAAGTAAAGTCATCGACTACTTTCGATCAGTGTAATTTAGCCAATATTATTTTTAAAAATTAGGTCAATCCGTAGAACGTTTTTTGCTTCCCATCGTTCAAAATCAGAGATCAGAAGTCAACTAATCGGCCAGTGTAAGGTTTGGATCCGGAATCATAATCAGAAAGGGAGTATTAATGTAGTACTTAACAATGACAATTACCCAGACACGTATAAACAGTCTGCTCGTGTAACTCTCTCAGACGACCAAAATTTAAAATTCTGCCTCTCTCACTCATTTCCTTTCACACATATACCGTAAGTGTGTCTGTCTGTTCTAAAATAAGAGCAAACTCGATCAATGTACAAAAGTCTTATGTGTAAACCATATCCGAAATGTCTGATTGTTTCACAATGTTATCGCTTCTTCTTTTACGACATAATTTATGGAAATCTTGTTTCACACTATGCGACGTAAAGATATCTCTCGCCTTTGCATGATAAGATGTTTTGTTCTCGACTAGTTGATATAAATCTCACTGCCGTATGTTTTATTTCTTCTACTTAGAATGATAATAACACCGAGTTCAACTTCCCAAATTTTCAAACGCAGCCATCGTTAAGTAGCTGATTCTCTCCAAGTATAGATATACCTGATAGTTAATTATAAATAAATGAAATGCACTGTAATGAATTGAGAGGGTGCTGATTAAATATTAAGGAGAGCAGACTAATGAAAAATACGAGACTTGAATCTTTCATGTGTAACATTATTAATTCCTGATTTGATCAACTAATCTCGGACAATGTGGGATACATCTCCACAGCGCTCATCTCCAATAGGCGTACTTTACATTTTCCGTATTCGATGTATGAGAGACATCACCTCATCTTTGGAACGTTTTTTTTATCTACTAATATATACAAGACTTTTTCTCACGCGATCATATCAGGCGCAGACTTGCCCAGTGGTGTTCACTCACCAAGGTCTACAATTTTTTCTTGGGGTCAGCGGATATTACATTTTCGCCTGTTTACTGGGAGTGTAAAAGGGCACTATACGCTAACTTTGTATTCTCAGTTGAATAAAGTCCTGATTTCATCAGCTAATCTCATATGCAATGTGGGATGCGTGTCGACGGCGTTCTTCTCCAATAGGTGTAACATGCATTTTTCGTATTCCATCTATGAGAGACATCACCTCTTCTTTGGAACGTTTTTGTTGTTTTTTATCTCCTAATATATACAATAATTTTTCTCACGCGATCATATCACGCGCAGACTTCCCCAGGGGTGTTCAATCCCGAAGGTCTACAATTTTCTTCTTGGGGTCAGCAGATATTAAATTTTCGCCTGTTTACTGGGAGTATAAAAGGACACTATACGCTAATTTTGTATTCTCAGTTGAATAAATTGCTGATTTCATCAGCTAATCTCAGACAATGTGGGATGCACCTCCACAGCGTTCTTCTCCAATAGGTGTACCTTACATTTTTCGTATTCCACGTATGAGAGACATCACCTGTTCTTTGGAAAGTTTTTGCTGTATTTTTTATCTACTAATATATACAAGACGTTTTCTCACGCGATCATATCAGGCGCAGACTTGCCCAGAGGTATTCACTCCCCAAGGTCTACAATTTTCCGCTTGGGGTCAGCAGATATGAAATTTGTGCCGGGCTTCCTTTGACAGTCTGGCGTATTAAAGATATTTTTTTTTGAGAGTCTGTTATGTCACATTATTTACTAGAATTATTACCTTTTGGGTCATTCTATTTCTCATCTCCTAATATTGTTTATAATAATTGACGCAGAAAAGAAATATTTCCTAAGATCAAACAATAGATTTCACATAGCCTACCGCAAATAACTTTTGTTACGTGTATATTCATACTTCAAATCAAGGGGAGATCTATATATATACAAATTTAACAAACGTTTGTCCCGTGTCTGAATCTTAAGAACACCTTTTCGTTTCATCAAAATCAAATGATCCATTACTTACAATATACTGGATAGGGAATTCAAATATATATATATATTATTTAACCCGTAATATTTAATTACATTATATTTATTTAACACTTAACCCTAACCCTGCGTCGAAGTATCACTGATATGTTGAAATTATAGAAAAAATATTAAAACGATAATAACAGATGAGTATAAGTTTAAAAAAACAAAACAAAAAAAAACACTGAAAAATGTTAGGCTGGCGTTACTTTTATTTCTTGATAAATAAATGATTACATTATTCGAAATCGAATCGCATGCATGATGTATTATGCAGGTTCCAGAAAAAAAATGCCATCAAATGGCGAATCTAAAATAAGATTAAATTGTGTGGGCATGAATGGAAAACAAACAAGTTGTACAAAAATGAATAATTGCAGTATTTTTCAACATGGCGTTTGTATCCCCAACATCAACAAAATAATTAATAGGTTTTATTGAAGAAGGTGTTATGACTAATCATGAGTTGTCTCCTCTTGTTTTGTTTACTCTTCTCTTCGTGGGAGCTACTTCTCTTTACTGGGAGTATAAAAGAACTATACGCTAACTATGTATACTCACTTGAATAATTATTTCATAAAGCCTATTTCAGCGTACTTTTGTCATTACGATCATTTCACGCAGTCATCCAAATATTTATATTTTTTTAGTAAAAACAAATCTTAGCCGAGCACTTTACCTCCCAATAATAAGCTATGTGGATAGAGTTCTACAAATGAAGCCTTATGTCCGCTTCTCTAATTCAATCCGATTAAATATTTCTCATGTAATGTGCATATGATACTTACAAAATATATGAAATAATTTTAGGTACATCTATTACTATGAAGATTTCAAGTCTTATAGGCTGTTTACTGTTGGCTAAATGCTCAACAGTTAATCAACCTACACCTTTAAATATATAAGCTGTTACGAAATTTAAGGTCCACTTTTAATTATTATCTCAATAATTGAAGATTTAATTGTTGTATCAATTGCGATTATGCGTAGCTACTAACACCTCATTGAGTATTTGATGACTTAAAAAAATCCAACTACTCATTTCATATTTGTTTAGCGCAAAAAACACTTAGATTAATAATTATATTTACCTTTTGTAGATTAGTTAAAACCAGAAAATATGTTTTCATTGTAAGAAAGTTTTTGTTTCGAGGGATAATAATGGTGTATTGATACAAATTTTACTCATTAATCATTAGCTGTGTTAGATTATTTTGTATACTTATGTACTAGTGAGCAAACCCAAATGACTTGACTCACTTTATAGTACACCCATAGAAGGTTAACCAATTAGAAGACTAGAAATATTCTACCCGATGTGTATAAACGCGGCCATTTTGTTTACTCTGTCAGGCGAAAGAACAGAAGGAAGAACTACGCTCTGCTACTTTATCGGGATATCCACTGCTAACCTGAAATACGCTTCCCTATTGTCTTCGAAATATTCAATGCCAACCTCTGGATTCTATACTCAAAGACTACCGACATCATGAACAACAAGCTGGAGAAGAAGTGGGTTGATACCTTTCTCAAGTGTATTTGCGAGTGTGGCATCTCGACTACAGTCACTTTCTCACAGATGAAAAGTGGCTTGCTTCTATCTTTTCTATAAATATTTTAATGGCAACTGCTCTGATTAGCTACTTTCACTGGTACCACAGCGGAATTTAAGCGTGCTATTAGATTGGCTATCTCCACCTTACCATTTCACTGTCGAAGCAATTAAATGTAACAGCCTCTTCTACTCCAATATCTTCTTCTCACAAACCTCACAACAGTGGAACTCACTTCCTCTTACTTTCTTCCCTGATAGCTATAATCTTCAAATATTCAAATGTAATGTCAATCGACATCTTCTGATGCAAGGATGTTTCCCGTCCTTCTCTTTATACTTTCCTCAAACAAACCTCTTTATTCTTGCTCTCACTGTCTTTAACACCTTTCGTGCTAGTGGCCATCCCGCTTTGCTTGGGGTGAAATGCTAAAAACAAAACAAAAGAAAACAGTGAATATTACGAACACATTCAGGAATAGAAATGTCACTTCGATTAAATTTTCTCTGCCATTATCGATTAGAGCACATGAATATCGAAGCCATTATCCATTACATCAACTGTACATCTAAACTTACAGCACGTAGTATTCCCAAGCGGTGACCCATCTAGATACTGACCAGGCACGATATTGCTTAACTTCAGTGATCGTACAAGAACCGATGTTCCAACATAATGTGTCCATACGGTCCTATATATGAATACGGAAAAAAGCGCTTAGAGCTTCCTATAATTTAAATACTCACTGTGTTCCTTATACATTCTTAAAGTCATTTTCCTCCAAGAGTAAGTTCAAGATTACATTATTTTTATAATCATTGACTTAATTTGTTTTATTTGAATATAAAGTGAACTTTTCCTTTCTTTGCATTTCTTTCTTTTGCCTTACCCACCATTTTGAACTCAGTGTTGTCATTCTCCTCATGTGAATGCTACATAAGGCGGGAGAACGCAACATTCCATCGTTGTAAGTAAATGAAGTACAGGAATGATGCGATTCGTTTTCTGTTAGTGCACTAAAGAATTTTATAGCCAAACTGGATTGGTTCATGCATATTACTCGAATAGTGCGGTAAAATATTCTACAGTTTAACCATAATAATTGAAAACTGATTTTTTATAGTTAACGATTAATTAAATTTTTTCTAAAATTCGAAAATACAAAATGAGTAACTATTTTGTTTGTCCATTTTTTTATACAGTGTAACCCGGATATAAGAGACCCTGATATAAGAGAAACCCGGATATAAGAGAGATTTTCTCTGGTCACAAATTAGTGCCTGTGTTAATGTATATAAAATAGACCAAACCAAGATATAAGGGAAACCCGGATATAAGAGAATCCCGGATAGAAGATACTTCTTCTTCTTGTATCGACAGCTCTCTTATATCCGGGTTACACTGTATTTGATTAATGCGTTTTCGAATAACACTGTGAGTCCTGACCCCCGCTTTATCGGTGGTAGAGAAAAATGACGTAATTCCCAGCCACCATTTGAAGAGTGGCTGGTTAAATTGACTTAATGCCCAGCCACCGGCTGAATGGTTGGTAAACACTTGAAACTCTTTTTATATCTACCGTGAGAAATTACATACCAATAATTTACGAATTTGGTCTCAGGAATTCGGCAGAAGTGTTAAATTCTTCATGAACACAGGGCTCAAATGGTTAATGCGTATCTTTTAATGTATATAGTACCCGCACTAAGCAAGGGATTCCTGTTATTTTAATTCTTTCCCAAAAAGTGTCAGTGGCAGGTAAACGTGCCGGTATTAACTCCTCCTTAATTCTCCAAATTGTTCAGTAGGGGACGCTCTACCTACACTATAAATACTGGCCGATTTATTGCCTCGTTCACTTTTTACTTTGCATTTCAGTGAACAAATCTACAATGTAAGCTCTCGCAGAAGATTGCATCTTCCCATTTGTGGTAGACGCCATGTACATTATACACAGATACACGTACGTACGAACATTAACTCTTTACGTTCACACATGTTAATCCCTATGTCCACTGTAAATTTTGTTGTTTAATACATGTACTTGTGGTATATACATAACGGTATTGTATGTTTTCTTTACATTTCTTTATCGTTGATTCAGTCTCTGTGTCCGCCATGTTCTTGTAGTGGGCTTTCTTCTAGCATGAATAAACGAACGTGTTCCTAATTTAACAAAGCGTAACCCCACGGTCCACTATAAACGCAACACGTTAGACTGGAAAGTGAATGTGGATGAACCATTCCACTAACTGTAATGCTACCTGGACATTCTTTACTAATTGAAATAAATGATATTTCGCTATGTTGAACAGCTTATAGAATATTAGACGAAAGGCTTATATATAAGTTCCATTTCACACTTTAACATGAACATTAATAACTATTTCAAGAATCTTATTAAATATTTGTGATCACTATCCTCGGCTATCAATATATATTTTACATATACGACTTCACGGATATTTAGTTTGTCGTTTGGCCTTAATTACAATTGAAACAAGAGTTGCTTTTGTCTGCCTCGGAGTGTTCAATGCAATTATCCTTGTTCGTATTTAATTAACTCGGCACTGAATACGCATAAAAAAGAATGTGACAGCCTGCAAATTTGCTGCAACTTTTATTATTATTATTATTGATAGTAACATTAGGTCGCGTAACAGTTATATATAAGCGTGTTCACATAAGCACATGTGTGTAAATATTGAAGTGTACGAGAGACTTATATAAACGCTGACCATCTGCATTTGTTTGTATGCATATATGTTGTATACAAATGTTGGGTGAATATCTATAAACAAAGGTGTGTGTAAACAAAGGGAAAGCAATTCAACATTATACATTACTAACTCAAATAATCGTGTGCTGTCTTGATGCTTCCGTGTGATGTAGACTTTTTCATGCTAGACAGGTGGACATACATGGACGTAAAACAGATATATTCAGAGAAAGATATTATTAAAACAAACTTGAATTTGAGTCGATTATTGAGGAAATATATTAATATTATTTCAACACAACGATCTCAAGTGTGATCATATATATATATATATATTTTTTAGAGAGGGAGAGAAATAATTAGGAGTATTTGAAATAATCATAAGTATGTAATTCATCGAGTCTAGAAGAAACCTCAACAGAATGCAGAAAGCACTGGGCGGCTGTTTCGTTCTATATTTGGGACTCATAAACAGTGCGCATCCAATACCGAGAATTGAAACCTGAACAGTTACGATAGGAGGCAAACGCCATACTCACTGTACCCACGGGCCTCGGTGACGAAGAGGTAATCAATTAGACTCAATATAGCGCCGCTTTATCACAAATTCCGTGGTGGAACTTCTCCGAGTTTCTCTTTCACCCATAGAACTGAGCTAAGACTACTATCCCCAAGAGCATTAGAAACCAATTCAAGCAAGGATATATGGAGATAAATAATTAGGAGGATTTAAAATAATCATAATTAAGTAATTCATCGAGACTAGAAGAAACCTCAACAGAATGCAGAAAGCACTGGATGGCCGTTTCGTCCTATATTTGGGACTCATAAGCAGTGCGAGTCGACTACCGAGAATTGAAACCCGGAGGAAAACGTCATACCAACTGAACCAACGAGCCTCGGTGACGAAGAGGTAACGAATTAGACGCTCGATCATATATATATATATATATATATTATATATATATATGTATGTATATATATGAAGAAAATGTGGAAAAGACAAAGCAAAATCCGAATATGTGAGTTTACTGTTTTTTTATTTTTGTTTTGGTTTTTTAAAAAACAGTAAACTCACATATTCGGATTTTGCTTTGTCTTTTCCACATTTTCATCATGCCGTCGGATCTACATCCACATATATATATATATATATATATATATATATCCACATATATATATATATATATATATATATATGAAAAAGGGGAAATGATTGTAGTCCGCATTTATTCGGACTAAATTACTATTTTCCTTGTTTAATTTTTTCCAATTATGATAGATGGTGAAAAATACTTTCTGATACATATAATGTTATATATCACATATCACTTTCATGTCCTTTTCGACATATTAGTGTCAAGCAACTCACTACATACATACATACATATATATATATATATATATATATATATATATATATATATATATATGTGTGTGTATGTGTGTGTGTGTGTGTGTGTGTGTGTTTATATTTATATATGTACATTCAAGTCAATATCCAGAAGCGACAGTCTGTTTCATCCTTAAACGCAATCAATGCTATGACGTTTGCGGTTAATTATGAAACAGGCTGTCCCACTAGTTGATGACTTCCATATACAATTTAACATTTCCATAATATCCATCATCGCTATCCCTGATATGAACACTATAACCCACAAATATAACGTACTTGAAAACTACATATATATATATATATATATATATATATATATATATATATATATATATATATATGTGTGTGTGTGTGTGTGTGTGTGTGTTATCTTACCAAAGAGGTACAATAAAACATACCGCAACGCATCTCAATAGTCTCTGACAGGGGAACACAGGTAAACAAGCAGTAGATATCAAACCAACACATGAACTCACCATAAGTAGAAGAACTACGTATCATTGCAACAAAGGAGAAGGAATCTTTAATGGAAAATGTACTAAAGTGCGACAAATCTGAACCAACGTGCCTCGGTGACGAAGAGGTAACGAATTAGACTGCGATATATCGGCACTCGATCATATATATATATATATATATATATATATATATATATATATATATATATATATATATGTAACATTCTGATATTTAACAAATCTTAATTAAAGTATATATTCACTAAAAAAATAAAAACTTTATTAAATGAATTACAACCAATTTCTAAGATTTTATCATGCTGAAATCGAAAGATTAATTGAAAATTAAAAATTAACATGTGCAAAATAAGTGAACCCTCACATTTGTACTTTAGATTTTTACTTTAAAGGATTACCAGTGTAAATAACATTTTATGCACTTGAAAAATCAAAATGGCAGAGTTCATATTTTTGGTAAGCTGTATATACTGAATTCAAACAATGTAAGCCATTATGTATGTAAAAATGTGCAGTTAGATTCTACATTATATATATATATATATATATATATATATATATATATATATATATATATATTGTGTGCATTTCGGCCGCATTTTCTAATTAAAATGAACAAAACAATCATTGAAAACTCCACAAATATTCTTAAATGCCTAGAAGTGATCAGAGAAGCCATTGTTTTATACCAACGGCTTCCCATACTTAACACTTCTGGTTTTCATCTCGCGTGGTCATGTGTGATGTCATGGGCCGCGGTGCGTATTCACTAGTTTGTCGTTGCTTGGAAATCTTTCATGCAAACAAAACGGACTATCATTGCTGCTATGCCTGTGTATTATTTCATTTATTGTAATGTACTTGTCATCTCTGACGGTAGTTTATGTAAGCCGAAAGCTTAGATATGATTAAAAAAACATGTACCATTATGGTGATTGTCTTTCGTCTTTCAATGATAATGTTATAAAGCTTATCAACCGATATGAAATGGATTTGCTTTAAAATAAATAGACAAAACTTGTATATATTATTTAATGAAACATGATTTAATATATATATATATATATATATATATATATATATATATATATATGCAAAGATCATAACAACTCCATCATAACAGTATTAACTTGTAATGATGAAGAAGACTCCAAATATCAATCAAACTATTTCCCCACTTTGCAACAAAATATCTATAAATAGATGTCATTCAATGTGAGAACATCCCTATCACCGCGAGAAATAATAGCAAAAACAAGTAGACATCTATTTGGGTAAGCACTGTCTACTCCTGCTGTAGCGTTTGCGTTTCTACAATGTTCATTGACCAATGTCGGAATCAATGCGTATACACTGTTTAAGATATAGCACAAGCATGCTCGCTTGAAATATGCCAAAGCTTATAATAAGAAGCTAGAAATATTCTGAAAATGTTCTATGCTAAGTTGATAACCTAGAACTTTTTGGTAGGAACAATATGTGATATATCTGGCGAGCAAATCCACAAACGAATGGGTTCGTAAAAAGAAATTTCTTGGAAAGGCATAGTCAAGATAAAAAAGAAGGATAATGAGAATTTGGAATCAAATCAGAGATGACATATACTTTGAATGGATTATAAATCATAGAATATAGTATTATTTGAAATAACTTGATGTATGGTGTATAACATTAAGTGAAAGATCATATAGAATCAATTATTAGCTCTGCAGCTATATAACTTGCTGCAATATATCGTGCTAGACATTTTTTCTCGTCAGAGTCTGTTTTATATATACATAATTTTACCATTAATCCTTTTTCCCACATCTGGTCCAGTGCTCCTGTTATATATTTAGAGATTCTTGATTAAATCTAAAGAAGAATCTGGAATGCTATATGTCTAGACCTGGTATCTCGATTTCAGTTGCTTTTACCGCCGTAATATAACATCCCTGTGCATTTCCCCTAATTTTTCATTGTAATTTTTCTGTTGATGGTATATAGACTTTATAAATTTAAGCGCACTACTAGTTTGTCGGCAATCATTTTGCAGTTGGAATGTCTAGATGTAAGCATAAGTTCTATGCTAAAGAATTCTTCTATCGCACTTCTCGCTTGTGTAACTCTATCCCCGCTTCTTGCTTCATTCAACTTTCGTTTTCTCAAATTCAAATGCAGTGCCAATCGATATCATTTGTCTTCTTAATTCTTGTTCTTTTATTTTCCTCTCTCCTCACTAGTAGGTTTTGTTATATTACCTAACACTCAGTAACACTTTGCATCTTAGTGGCTTTATTGTCATGCTTGTGGTGGAATGATAAAAGAAATGGATCAATTATAATAAATTCAGTATAAAAGTTGAGGAAATGTAAAATAGATTAAATTTCGCTCGGGTTAGTTTCCTAGAACACCGCAAATTTCTACAAAACCAAAACGTTTACGCACAAACATGTGTCATATTCTTAAATAAACATGTCATATGAGATTTTCATATGGATAACAGTATGTCGCCAAACTCTTTCAGAAATATCTAAACAATCTGCTTTAAACAACCGCCTCATTAGATCAATGGTTAAAATGTATTCGAGTGAATGAAGTACGGTGGTCTGATCGAGAACAATGATTCGAACTTCGTGGTCCGACGTTGGAGAATTATAACCAAATATCTATACCAAAAATCATTTGAGCTTGTTCAACATCCTATTTTGTTTTCGTAACTTAAACCACTGCCTGCATTAATTACTGCTTTCCAAATTCTTGGCATTATTTTCAACCGTTTTTTTTTTTAATGTAGATGGCATACCTTCCCAAGAATTGAAAAATCTATCTATAACTATTTTCGTATTGTCTTCGGAATTTCCTATGCAGTTCATCCCAAAATAAATTCAGTAGGTTAGAGGTCAAAATCTCGTTCTTTTTATAGACTCACGGTAATTGTGACCTCGTTTAGAAGAATGTCTTTTATCGATGTATTGCTGAAAGGCCATTTATTTCTAGTCATGCGTAAACCAGATGCTATAGCATGTCAATGTAAAATCGATTTCCTTGACCTGTAACAAATCTCCAATCATTTTGGTAACCTCTGACATCTACTGAGTGGTTAAGGGCGGAATCATAGGCGACCATTGCTCTCCACCCACCTCAATCCCTTGCAGCTCTCAACAAGATCCATCCCATTTATTCCACCCCGAAACTACGTTCTGTCCATCACTAGGAAAAAGAACGTAGAAAAGAAAGCAAAAATAAAAACAAGTTTACTATAGTGACTTACATTTTGTTTTATACATTAAATGATAAAGGAGTCTCTCATCATAGCTGTTTTTGAAATCCACTCTGTTCCCAAATCTTCCCCTGTAGTGCAGCAGGGATGTTAGAATTATCGATGGAAATTTTCGAAACGTAGCTTGAATGTGGCACAAGGCTAAAAATATGGGACATCCAGTGAGTTTCGAACTCACTATTCAGCCGTCAATGATCCAACCCGGCAAGCTTGCTAGCCATTTCACCACGTCGAAAGGCCCACTTTATATTTATCGATTACTGAAAATGATTAAATATAATTGTTGATGCCTAGTTCATCATCTGCAGAAAAGGGCCAACGATTTCGGAGGAAAATATATTGACCAACATCAATGCATGATAAATACATCCGTCATATACGTAAAAGATACAATTTTTTATTAAAATCCCACATGCATTTATAAAACAAAATGAGTGGTCGGTATGTAAAAAGTTTATTTATTAACAGTGCTTCGAAATTGACTAAGAAATAATAAAAAAAAAACAGTTAATATATTAAAAATATTTTCAGATATTTTTCTTTCATTTTTAATTTTGAGATTCCTGGAATATTTTCGACATTTGATGTTGAAGTTTTAGATAAGATTACAACTGATTTAATTTCTCCGGGGATGCTCTCTAACAAAATTAAGAATATAATGCATATGTTTTTTTTTTCTAAATTTCATCAATTTAAAAACAATTGATTAAATTTATGAAAAGAAAAATTCCTCAAACTCTTACAAAATAACCTTCATAAGTACTTGTATCTAAATAAGAATGGATTTTTATTTTGATCAGATTAAAGTCGGCATTAGTAGAGCTTTTTTATTATTTG